>OX465296.1:139438734-139791776 GCA_949987735.1 Leucophora obtusa
AAATTTATGTCGCGAACCGGGATTGAGCCGTTTGTCAGCCCATTGCTTTTCCTCTAGGCTAAACTCGACATAATTTTTTTTTTGTCAAATTTCAAATTTGAATCATGGTTGAAAATTTGTTTTTGAATAAAATTATATTCACAATAGAAAATCAATTGTGTGTTTTAATTTGAATCAATAAAAAAATTATTAAAAAAAGAAAATGCCTTGGTTGAGGTTTGAACTCAAATCTCTAAGGCCATAAGGCTGTGTCTCTACCTTCTGCGCCACAGATACTTACTTTTAGTTGTTGTCTAACTTAGAATTTAAACACGCATATGTATGAAACGAAAAAATATGATAGATTCCAAAATTTTATTATGATAAATAAAATTTCTGTTCCTTGTCTCAATATATTATTACAATTACCAAAATAATGGAAATTAATGGTTAAAGCTACTAAAGTTAAAAAAAATTTTTAAATTGATTGGAAAAACTAATACTTTGGATAAAGTGATATATTTTATTGAAACACAACTGATACTAGATTTTTGATGCCGATATTTTATTCAAATGACTAAATCTTCGATAAATTGGTGGTTGTTGGTATTGAAGGTAATGTGGAAGTTTGTATTTTTTCAATATTGGTTAGAAAAGCCAATATTTTGGATAATGTGGCAGTGTTTTGGTTCATCATATATATTATCTGTTCACAAATAAATATTTCTTTCCTGATGATGAATTTTAAATAACTGCAATTAAAATTATTGAACAATGAAAAAATTTCGTTGGTGCCGATAGAATTCCAACCAATTTATTTTATGTGTGTATATATGCATTTTAAATTGAAATTCATCTTTTTTCACGATGTCGTTAATAATTAATCTGCGATGAAAGCAATATCCATTTTTTTACTTTATCTCATATTACTTAATTTATGAAAAAAATTTCGCACTTTGTGTTTTAATTTTAAGCAAAAATTAATACCTAAAAATTAAGGAGTCTGTGACGAATCTGAAATTAAAAAAAAACTCAGATACAACCATTGAAATATGTAACTCACATATTTTCTAATCAATTTCAACAAAGTTTTGGATAATTTAAGTTCAAATTCCTAAAAAATAACGATTTTAAAATATGCATGTTCAAAGTACTATAAAAGAGCATTCCAAATTTAGTCCGTTTTATTGTTAAACATACGGTTTTGTTTATTTTGTGTATGAGAACCCTACAAAAATATTTATATTTTCAAACATTTTGATTGGTTGAAAATAAATTAACCAATCAGAATGCTCCAAAAATAAACCAAGTCAAGGCAAGCTGCCACCCAATATTTTAACTAAAGTCGACTTTAACTAAAATATACGTTTGAAAAATTTAGATGGTAAGGGCGTATACTTTTAAACCATATTAAAAATTATCCGAAGTTTAGTCAGGTATATGAATAAATAAGAAATTTAACGAAAAAACTGACTTTTTGATAAAAGTTAAATTTGCGAGTATTTCAAGAACTAGAGCTAATTTTAAAATTTGGTGCTCACATTCGTGTTATTCATCCTAAAATCTATCAGAATTGATATGTCACATGCCCGATGCATTTTTAGTGTTGTACTGTGCTATTAATAAATAAATAAAAAAAATATTTTGTGAGAAATTCAAAAAACGCTCGCAGAAAAGATTGTTTTTGAGCCCATAGAATTTGAAAAAAAAATTTTTTTTGAATAATTTTTGAATTAAAAATTAAATTAAATTAAAAATTTTAATTTTTAGTGAGATATTTTGAGTTTATTTCTGATTAATTTTTGGGCTCGTTTGCTGGCTGAAAACTGAAACAGAATTTTAAGTCTATAAAAAAAAATCGAGCAATATGTAGTTGTTCTTTAAATTTTAATTTATCTCAGTCATCTTTAATTCAGTTTTTACGTGTTGCACTTTTTAATGGCACACTCCTTATACTTGTATGTAGTTTTACATCAAATATAAAAAAAGTTTTCTTAAGTCCATTTAACCCTTATTGTCCAACAAAATTAAACATAACGTCAAAAATTAAATATGGATGTCCTTGTCGCTGTTATGGGTACGAAATATACATAAAAGCTGGAAAATTCCCATTATCACATATATGATAAACAATGCTGTAGCATCAAATGAGCTACGAAATAGTACACTAAAATTTATATACATATGAGGCTCTCCCAACCAACTATCCAACTAAAAATGTATGTCTTATCAATGCAAAACTTATAGAACTTATTATCCTGTATGACACAAATAAAAATTGGAGCAACTTTTTATATTTCTTCAATAAGTAGTAAAATAGCGTTTATTTTTAATATAGTACTTATTATAATTTAGAGGAATTTGGACAATATCTAGAGTTTTTAATGGGAATCCTTAGTGTAATAGAAAACTTAATTTATCTAAAGGGCCGCCACAATGTTTCCTGTTTTTTTTCTTTTTTAACAAGCTCAGATGTTTTTCTTTCCATACAGAAAGTTTGTTTCTATATCTCTAGAAAATTTTTGGGCCATAAGCATTCATATTCCACTGCAGGACTTACAAAAATTAAAGCTCGCAATTATTTAATAACAAATACAAACAACTAAAATTAGAAAATTAAATTTCGACAAATTTGTCACCAAATATTTTTAAAAAATATCTTTCTCTTTTTTTTTTTGAAATAGCGTGATCCTTATTTTCCCAGGTGAGAATTCCGATTGCGCTGTGATTTGGACAATTATTTTGATTCGCAATTTTTATTTTTGGTAATTTTTAACATTGAATTTATTATATTGATATTTTGTTCAAAAAAAAAATTGAGTTTCTTTTATTATTTCAGATTTGCTCTAATACAAAAACATTGTTTTTTTGTCCCTACATTTTGCCCCTTAAATTTGAGATTGAGCCTAAAGAAAAACAACGGGTCTGTTATTTTTGCTCAATTGAATTTCTCATTTGGAAGAAATGTCTAATGTTGTATGCTATTTAGGAGTTACCACGACGTACGATTGTTATTTATAATGAAATTCATATTCATCATACGCCATTATATTTATACGAGTAGAAAAACATGAGGGTTTCGATGCGATTCGGAAACAAGCCCTGTTGGTGTATATTTTGTACTCTGAACCAAAACATTTTTTATAATCATAAGTTTTTTTTGTTATATCTCTTTGGGGAAAACATGTTTTTGCCGAGAAAAATACTAGATATTGGTACTTTTTGATGTTTTGATGATTTTGATGTTTTTTGCAAATACAAAATTTTACCTAACATACCGGAAAAGAGTCAAAAATTAATACAAGGTGCGGCTAAAGTAACTATATGATCTGTTTTTCTAAATAAATATTTCATGGAATGAAAAAATGAAAAAATAAAAAATTGAATGATAGCGTTCCATTTTTATATTCTCCCAAGTTTAATTCCTGAAATAGAAAATAAAAATATGAAATATTCACAACCAATAGGTGTACGTAAACTTATGAAAATGAAAGAATTTGATGGGAAATTAAATTTCGATAGTTAAATTAGCATCGCAGTTACCTGCGAAAATTTGATTTTTTTTTAATTTTAAATTTTTTTCTAAATGGGCTCACCTTCTTAAGGGACTAAGGGCATGTAACTTATTTCCAACATAACCATGGTTAAACGTTAACCACGGATATTTCCATATAAATTTGACGTTCATAACCATGGTTAATCACTAATCTCAGTTTATTCTGAGATAAGTTAACAGGTCTAAAATGAGTTTTTTTTCTTTAATTTTAAAAGTAATTTTAGAGGTCGTGCCGATTCCGATCACTTGAGTACCATTTTACCGTAGGTACAACAAAATCTCACAATTTCGGGCCCCCTCTTAAAGGACTAAAATGGTTCTAATTAGGGCAACGTTTTATGAATAAAAAAATATAACATTTTTGGAATTGTGTGCAAATTTCCTTTAATTTAAGTACTCACAGTTACATGTTACTATATCCTCCCGTTTTTTGCCCCCCCACAGCCCTTCCCGGGACCGGGACCCTCCCAAAATTAATTTCGGTTTTTTTCTTTTTTAATTACTGAGCGGGTCATCATTTTTTGTTTTTTTTTTCGATAAACCCCCATAAACTGCATTTTAGCCACGCCTAGTACTATTTAGGAGCCACCAAGGCGTATGAGTGTTATTTATAATGAAATTCATATTCATCATACGCCAGGATATCTGTAGAAAAACATGAATTTTGTTCGTAAACCAGATTCGATATTATCGTTTACTTTAAACCTAAACATTGCACTTTAAACCAAAACATTTTGCATAATCACAAGTATTTTTTTTATTTCTCTTTGGGAAAAAGATGCTTTTGGCAATCCAGCTAAACGAGAAAAATACTAGATATTGGTGTTTTTAGCAATGAACTGTTCATTAGGATTATAAACTTTGATGTTTTTTGCAAATATAAAAAGTAATAACAAAATATTATGAAATATGATATTACTTTGTCGCGGTTTGCAAAAAAAAGTTCTTGAAGTTCAGAATAGATTTTTCTTATTTAACCAGTCTAAAAACCAATATTTCGCCAAAATTGTTATATAATTAAAGTCAAACAATGTACATCGACTTTCGAAGGTAAACTATCATAACAATTCCCTTGTGATAACCGAATTACGAAATTGCTGCAACCGAATCAATTAAGCTGGAATAAATTTGGTTGTCACAACGGAATTCTTTCGTGAGTATACTTTTGACACATGCTTTTTAATTTGACGTTTTGGCGAATTTTGGTGAAAAAAACTATTATAGTTCTTTTTCGGGATATGTACACTGAAAACTGTACAATTGCGAACACATCACATAAAAGATATTACAAAACATATTATGTACTAATTTTGATTCACAAATGGAACTTTTATGATAAAAGCATGAAAATGCACTTTCTAGAAATCGCTTTTTATGCGGAGGTTTTTTTATGCCATACACAAGTCTGGTTAAAAGCCAATAATGTTCGTATCCGAAATTCGAATGGGTTGAAATGAACTTCCTTCAAATGGTAAAAAATAATAAAAAATATAAGAAAAACGGTACGAAGTTTTGATTTTACCTACAATAATAGAAAAAAGCAAGGACCCAAAATAATTATTATCAAAATTTTTGGAACCGAAAAAATTGCTCAGTTTTAAGAAATATTTTTAAAAATTGATTCACAATTATTATTGGCAACATAAAAAAATTCGTTGCCCATAACTATTTTCATCAAATTTTTATTTTTTTTATTGCTTTGTAATAAACTTGTCTTTAAAGAAATCTTTGTAAAATTATTAACCTAATGGTTATGGCCGTTTTCCTTTGATGAAAAATCATTATTTAATCGCAAATATATAAACTTATAAAAACTTGTTCAATTAGGTACTTAAAAAAGTGCAATTTTTATTAAGTAACACAAAAAATATTCCTTGAAGAGTAATTATTATCATTAACTTTCATTTTTATTCATAACTATTTCAAATAGAGGTTTAAAATATTTTTTGATGTGTAATAATTACGAATGACTAAATAAACTCGTTGGCTATAACTATTACCAGTCAAGAAATAAAATATTAATTGCAGACAAATAATTATGGGTAAGAAAAAAAAATAAAAATTAAACTATAATTATTATTTTTAGGAAATATCCAAGAAAATGTCCTATGAAATAATATGTCCTTGGAAAAAAGTTCGTAAAAAATTTAGCTAAAACTACTAAAAATTAGTTAAAAATGATGCTGTAGAAAAAACTGCTAAATTAGCAGATTATATTTGTTATATAAATATTAGTAATATGAACAGCAAAAATAAAACTGTGAAATATACAGAATTTTACTTATATTTGAGTTAAATTTTTGTAAAGGGAATATATCAAATTAACCTGCTAAAATTAGCAAAAAATTATGCTAAATAATTAGTAGCCTAAAAAATCAAAAAAAAATCTAGTAGGTTTGAGGTTAAGAAGAAGAATAAACCTTCCTCAAAAGTTATAAACACATTAAATTTGCAAATCAGACTATATCTAGTTTCTGCCTTTTTATGGACAGGCTTCATCAGTGATCTTCCATTAAATTGTAAAATTTTCTGCTGACTTTAGCAGTAAAGACTGCTATTTGCATTCAACTAAATTAAGCTTAAAAATAGCAAAAATTTTGTAGATATAACAGTTCGTTTTTGCTATTTTTAGTCTACTAATATTTAGCAAAATTTTCTGCAGATTTTACAGTGAAATTTGTTATTTTCAATTAACTAAAAGTTAACTTAAATATAACTAAACTAAAATATAGTTCTAATTTTGCTGTTCTTATTTTACTAGTATTTAGGAAAAAAAATTTGCTAATTTTAGCAGGTTTTTTTGCAGCATCATTTTTAACTAATTTTTCGTATCTTTTTCTGCCATTTGTACAGATTTATTTCTATGAGTGTAGCTTTAAGCATTTTTAAAAGAAAATCTTAAATATAGCGATACGTTCAAATATAGACCGATTCTATCTAAGATGTGTAGCGAAGGAATTTATAAATTTTTTGGGGGCCTTTATACGGGCATACACTGATAGAATTATATGCATGATATTAAAGTAATTTTGCTTAAAAACAGTTACTGAAAAATTTCGTTAAAACTCGTCCATAAAAATTCTCTCTGTGTAGGTCTATACCTAGACCAATTCTAAACAAAATCAACGGAATTTGTTCGTGGGTCCATGTGAATCAGTGTAGCAAATTTCATTAAAATATCTTGATATCTGCGACCTGAAGCGTACGAAGAGACACTTTTAGAGAACTTTTAAATGGGGTCTAGATTTAAACATAGACTTTTAATCAAAATCCATAGGCTTCGTCCTTGGGCCAATATAAGACAGTTTACGAAATTTTATCAGAATATCTTAATATTTGGGGAATGTGGCGGACGAAATTGGCCATTTATGGGTGACCTTTATACGGGCAGTAAGTCTACACAGGACTAATTCCAAACCGAATCAACAGACTGTGAATTTCATTGAAAAATCTTCGTATTTGCCTCCTGCAGAGTGCGAAAAATCTAATTTTAGAGGGACCTTTATATGAGCATTAGGTCTAACCATGGGCCGATTTTAACCATAATCAGTAGAGTTCATTCTTGGGCCGATGTTATTCGGTGTGCCAAATTTCATCAGAATATCTTAATATCCACCAACACTACTCCCTTTTTCCTCCTCCCCATAACCTATTTTGCTAATACCAACACAATGCACTGGGCATTCGAAAATGCCCATTTTTTGGGGTCCCTTATATGGGCACTAGGTCTAAACATGGACTGATTCTAGACAGACTCAACAGTCTTTGTCCGTGGGCTCATTTCAATCAGGATACCAATTTTAATCAAAATATCTCTGCAGTTGGGACGTGTTGCGTGCGAACAATATAATTTTGGGGGAACCTTTATATAGGCACTAGGTCTAACCATACACCGATTTCAATCAGAATCAATAGGCATCGTCCTTGGCCCGAAACAAGTGAGTGTAACAAATTCTATCAAAATATTATAATATTTGCGACCTGTAGCTTGCGCACAAAAATACATAGACAGGCACACAGACGGACGGACATTAAATGACGATAAATCCAAACAAAAAGTGATTCTGAGTCTATCGGTATACTAAAAGGTGGGTGTAGGTGCAATGATTTTTGTTATTGTAAACACCAGCACAAACTTATTATACCCTGCCCACATAGTGGTGTAGGGTATAATGAATATAAAAAAAGAATTTTATTATTAATGTAAAATTAACAAAAAAAAAAAAAAAATTATAACCCTACTGCTCATATGATTAGAACGTTTGTATAGGTCTGAAAAAAGCATTTAACATATAAATTGCCCGTTATATATTAACAACTCTTTGCTGGCTGCTCTGTCTATTTTTTCATTCATAAATTTTGTTGTTTTTTTCGTTTTCTATTTCACCATATTTGTTGGCAAACACAATGCTCCCACGTCTATCTTTTTTTTTTCGTTGTTGCTAAGGTCTGCCAGTTTATTTTTGTAATTGTGGATTTTTCATATTATTAACTCTGTCTCTTCTTTTTTATATTTTTTGATATTCATCCATGGTGTTTTTGGATATGTCTGGTTGTGTGACTTCGAACAAAACTACAACATAAACACAACAACAACAAAATTACCATTTATATGTCAACAGTGCCAACGGCTAACATCCTTGGTGGACCTGACCTTCATGTCGACAAAGGCAGTACAATAAATCTAACATGTACAGTTAAATTTAGCCCGGAACCACCAGCCTACATATTTTGGTATCATCACGAGGAGGTAATTACAATTTACAACACAATTCATTTATGTTGGATAGTGGGTTATTTTTTCATTTTTTGTTCATTCTTTTTTATTTTGCTTTTCAGTAACATGTTTCTTAATTATCCACTTGAATATTCTAGATACTTTTGTTCAACAAAGAGATTGATTTAAATATTCATAACTGCTTAACTTTTATGCGAATTTATTTTGTGTTCCTTTTGCTTTTATTATATTGATAATTTTATACAGTTTAAAATTAAAATAGGTAAAATATCATAGTAACTTTAAACACAATAAAACATATTTGGAAATAACACTGGTTCACAAAAAATGGCGCACGAATTTTTTTCCTTATATACAATCTGATAAAAATTTCATTAAGACAACCGAATTTTTTTCGACAACTGCATTCGGTTACGGCAACCGAATTGGCGACCAACTTAATTCGGTTGAAAAGGACCCTTCATTTGGTTCATTCACGAACCAGTAAAAAATAATACTAGTCTGCCAGATATTTCCACGGAATTCAACTAAAAATCTTTTAAAGTATTTTGTTCCATATTACCTAAATTACCTTTTCCAAAAAAAGTACCTTTTTCCAAAAAAAAGTACATTTTTCCAAAAAAAGTACCTTTTTCCAAAAAAAGTACCTTATTCCAAAAAAAGGACCTTTTTCCAAAAAAAGTACCTTTTTCCAAAAAAAAGTACCTTTTTCCAAAAAAAGTACCTTTTTCCAAAAAAAGTACCTTTTTCCAAAAAAAGTACCTTTTTTCAAAAAAAGTACGTTTTTCCAAAAAAGTACCTTTTTCCAAAAAAAGTACGTTTTTCCAAAAAATGTACCTTTTTCCAAAAAAAAGTACCTTTTTCTAAAAAAATTTTCCTTTTCCCAAAAAAAGTACCTTATTCCAAAAAAAGTACTTTTTCCAAAAAAAGGACATTTTTCAAAAAAAAGGATGTTTTTCTAAAAAAATGTACCTTTTCCAAAAAAATAGTACCTTTTCCAAAAAAGTACCTTTTCCCAAAAAACATACATTTTTCCAAAAAAATACCTTTTTCAAAAAAAGTACCTTTTTCAAAAAAGTACCTTTTTCAAAAAAAAGTACCTTTTCCCAAAAAAAGTATCTTTTTCTAAAAAAATTTTCCTTTTCCCAAAAAACATACATTTTTTCAAAAAAATACCTTTTTCAAGAAAAGTACCTTTTCCAAAAAAAAGTACCTTTTCCCAAAAAAAAGTACCTTTTTCTAAAAAAATTTTCCTTTTCCAAAAGAAGTACCTTTTCCAAAAAAAGTACCTTTTTCCAAAAAACATACATTTTTCCAAAAAAAAACAACTTTTTAAAAAAAAATACCTTTTGCAAAAAAAGTACAAATAAAGTACTTTGTAAAAACAAAGTATCTTTTTCCAAAAAATTTCGTTTTTCCAAAAAGTACCATTTAAAATAATATATAATTTCAAAAAAACTACTTTTTTTCCTCCCCCCACGGATATCTCCACTAAAACAAGGTTTCTTGATATTCGGCATAGACGTGCGCTAAGACGGGATTTTTGGAAATTCCTACCGGAACGGGCAAAAAGGGGAAAAGTCTCCCCATAAACAGTCTCACAAATTGGAAAAGTGCCTGCCCAAACAACTGGAGGTAAGAAGTTGAAATTTGGTATAAAGGTTCCTCCACTGTAGTAGACATCGACTAAGTTTGTATTTTTGGAATTCCCTACAGGATATCCCAAAAGGAAACTCGGTATGTGAGTTCCTCCTTCTGTGTAGGCGTCCGCTTAGACGGAATTTTTGAAATTTCTATCGGGAGGGGAATAAGGTAAAAGTCTCCTCATGACGGCTTGCCCAATCCCTTTTGGCCAACCTAAAATTTTAAATATGTATTCCTTGGAGTAGGACTAACTCACCGGCAATGTAATTTTTCTATTTTGGAACAGCAACATAGTAAAAATGGTGGTTGAAAGGGAAAAATGTCCCCAATAACGGCCTGCCCAAACCGCTTAGGCAATGCAGTTGAAATTTGGTATGAATGTTCCTCATCCATCGCAGATAGCCGCGAAGATGGAATTTTTGTAAATTCCTAAAGGGAGGGGCAAAAAGAAGAAAAGCCTCACCTCGGGGGCCGGTAAAAACCCCTTCGGCTAGAAACCTGAAGCTTAAAATGTGGGTCCCTGGAGTAAGGGCTAACTTATTAGAAAGATACTTTTTTGAATTTTGGACAGGGTCGTTATAAAATGGGGGCTCAAAAAGGGAAAGTTGCCCCTTAACGAACTGTCCAAACTGCTTTAACTAGGAAGCTGAAATTCGGTACTTAGGTTCCTCTTCCAGCCTAATTCCAACCGGGAGGGACAAAAAAAGAAAAAGTGTCCCCCTTGACAGCCTGCTCAAACTGCTGGAACTAGGAAGCTGAAAAGGCCTGCCCAAACCGCTGGAGGTAGGAAGTTGAAATTTGGTATTAAAGTTCCTCCTCTATTGTAGACATCCGCTAAGATGAGATTTTTGGAAATTTCTACAGGTAGGGTCAAAAAAAGGAAATGTCTCCCCCTTAACGGCCTGGCCAAACTGCTGGAACAAGGGATCTTAAATTGGGTTCGTTCTCCAACGTTGACGTCCCCTAAGATGGTATTTTTGGAAATTCATACCGGGAGGGGTAAAAAGGGAAAAAACTTACCCCTTGACGGCCTGGCCAAACTGCTGGATATAGAGACCTAAAATTATGTATGTAGTAGGTTCCTCCTCCAACGCAGACGTCCTCTAAGACGGAATTTTTGGAAATTCCTACCGGGAGGGGTAAAAACGGAATAATTCTCCCCCTTGATGGCCTAACCGAACCCTTCGGCTAGAAACCTGTAATATATAATATGTTTTCCTTGGAGTATGGGCTAACTTATCGACAAGGCATTTCTAGGACTTTGGACAGGAACGTGGTAAAAATGGTAGTTCAAAAGGGGAAAATTGCCCCCCCCTTAACGTCTGCGTCTTTAGCTAGAAACCTAAAACTTAAAGAACAAGTGTATATGAAACTAAAATTAAGAAACTAAATAGGAAACGAGTGGAATTGAAACACTACACAAGTGGAATGAAATGGATATAAACGTTGAACGAGTAGAATTGAAATTATAGAGAATGCAAATGGATTGGAAGAGGGAATTACCTGTTCAAACACTATCCACGGAATATGAAACTTATGTAGCATTGAAACTTACTCTCCAAAAAGTTAAACAAATTTTCTAAAAGAGAAAAAACCTTAGAAAAGGAATGGAACTCATATATTCCGATATTTAAACTTCATGTAACGAAGCACCGGTGGAAGAAACCGATGCAGTAAATTTTCCAACTGAATTTGTGAATTTACTTGAATTGCCAGGTCTACCTTTACATCAACTGGAATTAAAAAAAAAAAACTTTAAGGCACGCTAACAACGTAGCGGGCTTTGCCCGCTATTTTTAATATTATAAAATGCTTTCCAACCCTGCTTTACGTTATTTATTTTCATTCAAAACACAAATGAAAAAACTACTTACGGGTCTATCTACCTAAGTTCGCACTTTACCAAATTATCTTAACATACACACGTATATTGCAATTTATTATGGATTCATTACTAACAATCCACTTTCATGAGAAAAAGTGATCAAATATTTATTTATTTTAAACCCATTGTTGTGCAGAATTATTTATTTGTGGTGGCTGGGTGAAGGCTTTAAATAAAAAACGAATTTAATAAAAATTGTGGGGGGCGCAGCCCCCCCCCCCCCTTAACCTTTAAGGCACGCTAACAACGTAGCGGGCTGCGCCCGCTAGTATTCCATATATAAAAAATATGGTTTGTATTTATACAAAGTTTACAAGAAATTTACGAGTTTATATGAAAACCCCTCTTGTTTTTTATATACTGGAATTGCATTTATCACAAAGTGTGCCACTATATTAGAAAAACTTATTGTCCTTTAAACTAGAGGCCAGTATGAATGTTTTGCAAGCCATTCACAAAACATTTTCTTATACAACACCAAAATATTTTTTTTTGTTTTCTGTTTTATTTTTTTTGTAATGATCTGAATTTTAAGATCTTGTAAATAACTACAAATAAGTAAAATGGTCAATTTTTTTTATATTTAGTATTAAAAATCGTCAAATCTGTCATCAGCGCATGCAATAGAATGTTTTGTAAGACATTCATTCAGCCCTCTACTTTAAACATTCTTATAAAATTTGGACACGTTTAAACCAGAGTCATAGCAGATAATTCACTGATATTATGAATTTGTAAAAGCTCAGAAAAGACCAATATTTTCCTCATAAATCTTAAGACCAAAATTTACATTGGCTACTTCTGATATTTTTCGGTCTATGATATTATGCTACTTACAAAAATTGGCTTATATGGCCCTTTAGTGCGAGCAGAAATATGTAAAAACTCACTGGTAGAAAAAATATATGGAGACCGTTATATTAAGAACATAAACTATTGTTCTTTAAACTTCAAAAACAAAATAATTTAAAAAAGTATTGAATAATGAAAATCTTATTTCATCTGAATTTCTTTCCAATATGTGGGCTTGTTTTTTTAACCCCTGACTATGGGTTTGAGATCGACATAAAATTACTTTTCATTTGAGTGCAATTATGCTGAGAAATATTCAGTGGCGTTCTAGGGACCCCGTTACAATTTTGAAAATTCCATTTTTGTAATTGTCCTTATAGCACCTACTAAAGAGTTTTGTAAAGTACTATGCCACAATATTTGGAAATCAATAAACACAACAGTTCCAAACTATATCCACTTAACGATGATTTACTTGTCAAAAGAAAAGTTTTGGTATCCATATTGCCCTATTTAGAACATATTGATTCCACCACATTGAATTTCTGATAAAACGCGAAAAATCGCGAATTTAAAAAAAATCTGAAACACGTGTTCACTTAAATCCACTACAAATTATGATATGTAATTTTGACATTTCAACCACAAACATCTCCGTACAAAAAAATTAAAAATTTGCTTTTTTTAAAGAATATCCTTGAACATAGAACATGTCTGGATATGCTTTAACATCCCGAGTAAAAAAAATTGATCTCACGCAATATCTAATTATATCCAATTTGATATTGTTTAAGATCTGCTGTAATATCTAGCTGATCCAATTAGATCTCAAAATTGGGTGTATCCAATCATATCGTATTAGATCCCATTGTATATATGGGGATAAACTAAGATCAAGTTATATCTCAAAATTGGGAAGTCCAATGATATCTTTGGGGATAAACCTAGATCTAATTTGATCCGAAAAATGGCGGATCGAATTAGATCCAGCTATATATTTATGGATAAACTTAAATCTAATTTGATCTCAACTTTGGCAGATCGAATTAGATCCAGCAATATATTTGGGGATAAACTTAGATCTAATTTGATACGAAAAATGGCAGATCGAAAAAATGGGTTAATCTAATTATATAAAATTAGATTTAATACAAAAAGTTACATTTTATTTGATACCAGTAGACAAAAATTACTCATTCAGATATCGCTCAGATTGCATTAAATTGTCCATTCTATTGAAATTACT
This sequence comes from Leucophora obtusa, assembly GCA_949987735.1. Taxonomy (NCBI): domain Eukaryota; kingdom Metazoa; phylum Arthropoda; class Insecta; order Diptera; family Anthomyiidae; genus Leucophora; species Leucophora obtusa. Next base: position 139,452,575 of record OX465296.1, read on the forward strand.
TCTTGATTATCATTATGTCACATCCAATTTTATATAATTAGATAAACTCTTTCTCTCTTTAGATCCAAGGTGGATCTAAATTACTGCAGTACGATCCACCATTTTTCGAATAAAATTTTATTTTGGCCGGCATCAAAAAAAGATATGATTGTATGTTGTACCTCATTAATTTTTTTAATAGGGTATCCACAAAAATGACAGATAAAAATAGATCCCGCATTATATTTGGGTACTACGTAAGATCTTCATTTATTTGGGATTAAATAAGATCCCAGCCAGATATTGCCAACTATTCAAAAAATAATACACTGGCAGATCACTGATTTTATAAAACCCGGTTAAAAAAAATTAATATGGAGCTTAATATAATCATACATAATCTAATATGATCTATAAACAGTCTTATCCGAGAAATGGGCCCATGTAATCCTATCAGTTGAATTATAATTGTACTAGTACAGATCTAAGATGATAAAACTGTATAAATATTAGATATAATTGTATCCGAGAAATGGCGCGATATATTTGCATTAGATGATGCATTATTGTATTACATTGTATCGTTTTTGATCTGAACTGACAAAATTACATAAAAGTCAAATAGAAAATCCTACTTTTTATCAGATACTATTATATCTGATCGAAAGATGGATGTAATTATATTTGATTTAAATATAATTGTATCAGATTAGTTCTATATGATTATATGGTCCCAATTCTCGGATCAAATTGTATGTGAATCAGATATGATTATATAAAATCCTTTTTACTCGGGAAATTACAATATTTTGTTAAATAAGGTTTAAAGTCAGAAGGTCTCGAGTTCGTTACTGTTCACGGCTAATTATTTTTTTTTTATTGGTAAATTAATATCTTTTTATAAAATTATAATTTTTTTCTATACATTTTTTTATAAAATTATATTTTTTTTTATTAAATTGAATTTTTTTAATAAAATTATTTTATTTACATCTTTCTGACGCTCTACTCCATTTCCAATTGTATCAATTTTTATGATTTATCAATTGTGTTTCAGAAATAATCAATTGTATTTCAGAACTTATCAATTATTTTTCATATTTATGAATTGTTTTTCAGAACTAGTCAATTGAATTTCAGTTTTATCAATTGTATTTCAGAAATTATTAATTGTATTTCCGAAATTCACAACTGTATTTCAGAAATTATCTAACTGTATTTCAGAAATTATGAATTGTATTTCAGAAATTATGAAATGTATTTCAGAAATTTTTCTCTATTAACTATGAAATACAATCAAAAAATTCTGAAATAGATTTGATTATTTCTGAAATGCAATTAATAATTTCCGAAATACATTCGATAATTTCTGAAATACAATTATAATTTCTGAAATACAATTAATTGCTTCTGAAATACAGTTAATATTGCTGATGAGTTATCATATATGACAATACATTGTTTAAATGCTACCATATATGACAATATATTGTTTAAATGGCACCATACTTCGTGTGTTGTTTACATGATACGATATATCAAAGTATATGGTACTATACAATATATAGTACCATATATTATGTATAAAAAATGTTGTTCATGAGGCACCATATATGACCATATATTGTTGAACTGGCACCATATATAATAATTTATGGTTTAAGTGGCACCATATATGGTAATATATTGCTTAAATAACACCATATATAAATATATATGGCACTATATATAGTATCATATATTATCATATCTGGAACTGTATTAAAAATTTTGATCATGAGGTACTATATATGACCATATATTGTTTAAATGCCACCATATATGATAATATCTAGTTTAACTGGCACCATATATAGTTATATATTGTTTAAATGATACCATATATAATTATATATTGCTAAAATGCCACCATATATATTAAGATATAGCTCTACATACAACTACCTATATATGCAATAAGATCAGCCATGCTATGTAATATATAATCATATATACCATATCCAATATTATAAAGGCCGGTATCTAATTAGATGAAATTATATATGGCATAATATATGGAAAAATTTTGGAAAAAGACGTCATATATATTTATATATGGATATACATAACGGCATGTCTAATTATATATTGTAATATATGCCACATATGATTATATATAAATTTTTTTACTCGGGATGTTATATGTATATATATTTGGGTATTATATTTATAATATTGGTATTTAAGCAATTACAAAAAAAAAAAAATGGTTTATTAAAACAATTATTTTACATTATAAGTATATGTATATTTTTCAAACTAGGATTTATAATTCGCACAACAACATACATAAATCATCGTGTCGATTTCATTATACACTGAAAGAATTATCCTTCATGATATTAATGATATAATTTCAAAGAATTTTTTTCGTAGAATCAATGAAGAATTTCATTATGTATATAATATTAATTTATTTTATGAAATTTTTCGTAACTTTTCTTTCATAAAATTTCATAATTTCTTTAAAAAAATTCATTGAATTTCATAAATTAGATCTTCATAAATTTAATGAAAATGTTCTTTATATATATATGAATATGTTCAATAGTACTTATTTTTTCTAATTTGTTTTTTTTATCAAATATCGTCATTTCATTAATTTTAAAAAATTTTCATACAATCAGAATTTATTCTAATTGAATTAGAAATTCAATTCTCAAACACAATAGTTTTATGTAACCATAAGGCTGAGTTTTAGTGATGTGCATTAATTTCCATACTGAGAGAATTGCGTTTTATAATTTTTATTTTTTTATACCCTACGCCACTATGTGGTCAGGGTATTATAAGTTTGTGCTGATGTTTGTAACACCAAAAAATATTGGTCGTAGACCCACCTTATAGTATACCGATCGGTTCAGAATTTTTTTTTATTTCGATTTAACGATGTCCGTCTGTCCGTCCGTCCGTCTGTCTGTCTGTCCATGCAATCTTGTGCGCACTCTACAGGTCGCACCTATTAATATATTTTGATGAAATTTGGTACGCGGACCTATGTTGGCCCAAGGACGAACAAGTTTGATTTTTTTGAACATCGGTCCATGTTTAGACCTAGTGCCCATATAAGGGTCCTACCAAAATTATATTGTTTATACGCTGCAGGTCGTAAATATTAAGATATTTTGACGAAATTTGGTACACAGACCTATGTTAGCCCAATAACGCAGCCTATTGATTTTGGTGAACATCGGTCCATGTTTAGACCTAGTGCCCATATAAGGGTCCTACCAAAATTATACTGTTTATACGCTGCAGGTCGTAAATATTAAGATATTTTGATGAAATTTGGTACGCAGACCTATATTGGCCCAATAACGCAGCCTATTGATTTTGGTGAACATCGGTCCATGTTTAGACCTAGTGCCCATATAAGGGTCCTACCAAAATTATACTGTTTATACGCTGCAGGTCGTAAATATTAAGATATTTTGATGAAATTTGGTACACAGACCTACATTGGCCCAATAACGCAGCCTATTGATTTTGGTGAACATCGGTCCATGTTTAGACCTAGTGCCCATATAAGGGTCCTACCAAAATTATAATTTTTATACGCTGCAGGTCGCAAATATTAAGATATTTTGATGAAATTTGGTACACAGACCTATATTGGCCCAATAACGCAGCCTATTGATTTTGGTGAACATCGGTCTATGTTTAGACCTAGTGCCCATATAAGGGTCCTACCAATATTATACTGTTTATACGCTGCAGGTATTAATATTAAGATATTTTGATGAAATTTGGTACATAGACCTATGTTGGCCCAAGGACGAAGCCTATTGATTTTGGCGAACATCGGTCCATGTTTAGAACTAGTGCCCATATAAGGGTCCCCCCAAAATTATATTGTTTATACGCTACAGGTCGCAAATATTAAGATATTTTGATGAAATTTGGTACATAGACCTATGTTGGCCCAAGGACGAAGCCTATTGATTTTGGTGAACATCGGTCCATGTTTAGAACTAGTGCCCATATAAGGGTCCCCCCAAAATTGGCTTGGTTACAAACTGCAGGTCGCAAATATTAAAATATTTTAATGAAATTTGGTGCGCTGACTCACATTATAGAAAATTTTGACATAAGCCCCATTTTAACCCATTCGAATTTCGGATCCAAACAATACACCAGACTGGTGTAGGGTATTGTATAGTCGGCATGCCCGACTTTAACCTTTTTACTCGTTTTAAATTAATTTTTTTATTATTAATTTTGGACTATGAACTTTTTTTATAAATCATATTAATTTGTGCGAAACATTAATAAGGAATTTCATTAAATGAATTAAGCTTATTATAAATTTTTATTAAACTTTTTAATTTAACGAATTCTTTCATTCGATATATTTTGTACATCCGTAAAATATGCATCAATTTTATTACGGTTTTTGCATTTGCTAAATACTTTTTATTTCCAATCCAGCTTAGCAACGACAACAACCAACAGTAATAAATAATAGTAAATGAAATTGCTTCATAGATTTTATGAAGCTCTTCGTTGGCTGAATGATTTTATCATTGGAGGAGTGGCCTATTAATTTTATGAAGAGTTTCATTAATGTTATGAACTTTTCATAAAAATTGACTTTAATGAAAAATGTTTCATAGATTATATGAAAAGTTTCAATGGGCGAGTTCCAGTGACAATTTTCATTGAAACTATGAAGAAATTCATTACTGAAGTGATGATAATTCTCTTAGTGTAGAGACTTTTAAGGAAGTGCAAAATCAGGTGCAAATGTGCAGCCATGCAAATAAAAAGCAGGGACCGTAACGCTTATGACTTTTATCATAAAAGTCAGAATAAAAAAGTCATTTGTTGACTTTTATTTTTTTGAGCAAAAATAAAAGTTATTTTTTGACTTTTGTTTTTTCGAGCAGAAATAAAAGTTATTTTTTTACTTGAAAAAATAAAAGTCAAAAAATAACTCTTATTTCTGCTCAAAAAAATAAAAGTCAAAAATTTAAAAAGCAATGCATTTTTTGGAAGAGTAGGCCACAAGGATCATATTTGGTTATATGTGCTTTTTTTGTTTAAGAATACAAAAATAACTGGATCATATTTGGTTATATGTGCTTTTTTTGTTTAAGAATACAAAAATAACTGTTATTTTCGGTCCCTGATAAAAATGGAAGATCTTTCTCACAGACGAATAAATTTTTAAGTCCCTGGCGTGGCCCGATTTTGAAAATTTTGATTTGCATACACTTACAATAACTTTACCGTAAAAGTTTAAGAGTTATTTAAAAAGTAAATCAGTAAAGTTGTTTCAAATGAATAAGTAGTTAAATTGCAAAGAAATATATTTTTTGGCTTTTTCTATCAGTCATTAATTAATTAATTTTAAAGTAAACGAGAATTCTCTTATTTCTACTGATTTTGCTAGTTAATTAATTTATTAACAATTAAAAATAAACTACAAAATACAGTTATTTTAAACGAAAAGTGGGTAGTCCTTTTTTTAAATTATTTTGAATTAATTTAATGTACATATTCGGTAGATTTTAAGGAAAAACTATTTTGAGTATAAAAATAGTATGGGACTAAAATCAAAATTAAAAAAAAAACAGAAAAAAATTATTGTTTTTGTTTAAAAAAAAAGTAAGCAAAATTTCACGATGTCTTAGTGAGTAAAAAAACAAAATCCGTCTATCTATTTAAGCTGCAGAGTGACACCCGATTGTCAATACATTGTTTCGAGAAAACACACAATTTAAAGTTAAAAGTGAAGTTTACTACTGCAAAGAGAAAACAAAGTTTTTAATATTGTTAAATTAAAAATTATCCCGACTTGTTATTTTATTGACTAAAAATTTTAAAAGAATCGATTAAGTGGCTCGTGAGAAATTTGGCTTATAAGGCATTAGTATTCGGATGAATGAAAAAAATAGTAAAAAAATATACTCGAATTAAAAAACGCCGTGAAAAGAAATTTGTAAAGAATACGATTTTTCAAAAATTTTTAAAATATTTCTCCTTTTTTTCTAAATATTTTTCCGAGTGCATTAGCAAGTAAATGAATTTTGACTCTCTTACGCAAAAGTGTCACGCTTCGTACTTGTTACTAAAGTTGTTTTATACATATATTATTGTCAATGTATATTGCAAAAACAAAATACACACAGAAAGAAATTTTTAAATCAAGCAAAAACAATATTAAATTAAATAGAAACAGCATTGAAATCCAACTAAGATTATTTCTGGAATGCGAGAACAAAATGTAAAACCATGATATACTAATTTAAGTACGAAAAAGTTGAATCTTGTTACTTTAATAAGATTTATACTTGATTTAAAAATGTTTATAAAAATGCGATGTTAACTCACGTCTGATATAACTAGCGGGCAAAACCCGCTAAGTTGTTAACGTGACTCAAAGTTTATTTACTTAATTCCAGTTTATGTAAAAAAAGAACCTGGCAATTCAAGTAAATTCAGAAAAAATAATTGGTAAGTCTCTTGCGTTTATTTCTTGCACCGATGCTTCGCTACCGGCAGCTTAAATATGGGAATATACAGTAGTGGACTAAAGTGGATACATATTTGAATATTTTTAAATCTGTATTAATAACTTTTGTTCAATTTGTGATATCCAAGTGTAGTTTTTCCAGTTTTTGAAGTGGCCAGGTCAGAGCCCCGATTTAAATCCCATCGAGAATTGGTGGGAAATTGTCAAAAGAAGACTATCCCAATGCGAACGAGCACCGACCAACTTAGATGATCTTTGGTCAGAAGTTTCAGCGGAATGGACTAATATTCCACCTCAAACTATTAAAAATCTCGCGAAAAGCATGCCTCCTCGCATAAAATCTGTTTTAAAGCACAAAGGACCTTGCACAAAATATTAAAAAAAGAACTTGCCGAAAATTTCAAACATGAACAATACTGGATCAAAGCGGTCACAATTTGCAATTATTTTTTTATTAACTACTTAATGATATTGTCTACTGTATTTAGGTTTTTATTGAAGAAGAATGTTTTAATATTATGCTTTAAAAAAATCATTTAAATTTCTATAATAAAATAACAATTATAACAAATTTCGAAAAATGTTGAATTAATGTATCCACTTTAGTACACTACTGTATATAGTGCAGTCTTTTTCTAAGGTTTTTTTAACCTTTTTGTAGAGTATATTTCAAAGCTAAATTTTATATTACTTGCTTGAATTAATCTAAAGGGGTTATTTAGCTTTTTCCTCCCCGTAAAAATACCCAACTATGTATATTTAATTCTCCCTCACTGGATGTATGCCTGTGTAAAGGTACCAAACTCGAGCAGTTTGAGTCAGTTCAATTCCACTCGTTTCCCAATTCGTTTCTTAATTTTAGCGTTCCCAAAACATTCGTTTTTAAATTCCAAGTTTCTAGCAAAAAAGGCAGGCGTTAAGAGGGAAAATTTTCGTCTTTTGAACCTTTATCTTTACCACGTTCCTTTCCAAAGTCCCAAACAATACCTTGTCGATAAGTTAGCCTACACTCCAAGGAACCCATATTATAAATTTTAGTTTCTTAGCCAAACGGGTTCGGGCCGGAAATCAAGGGATAAAATTATTCCTTATAAAAAAAAATTGTGTCTCCGATTTCGCCGAAAATATTTTTTTGTATATATACTAAAATTACTTAATCTTGTAAATATTATCCTTTCTGGTATAACTCAATTTGTCTATACTAGAGGTCGCTAAAGTCGCAAAATTTTTAGCATAAAATGTAATGAAAAAAGATGAATTTTTTGGATCTTACAAAACAAATTGGTAAAAATTCATTTTTAGAGTTATCTTTAAAATTTTCCTTTTCTAAATATTTGAATATATTCAAATCAACAAAAGATTACAAAATTGTAAAAAAATCTGCAATTAACATATCAAATTAATCTTTGAATTTTTACAATATTTTAGCTGGGATCCTAAAAATATCAAAAGTTAAATGAAACTTAAAAAAATTATGTTAATTGGTTTTAAAATTTTTAAATTTTTTGTCATGCTCTTATAATTTTATATAAGAAAAAATAAAATAAAGAACCAATTTCTTAATGTAACTATATAAAAAAAAATTTCCCAATTGTCAAAGTATGTATTTTTGTAATTTCATCTTTTATGGGATTTAATAAAATGGTATAATTTTTTTTCCAAAAATTAAGATAATATTATTAAAAAAAAAGTATAAACTTTGGCAAAAACATATTATCTATTTCATTAATAAATCCTTGAATATACCTAATTTTTGGTTAAAATCCTAAAAATTACCAAAGTTTGATAATATATTAAAAAAATTTATGTTAATTGATTTTTATATTATTAATATAAAATTTAATTATATAATATTAAAAAATATATATAATATATTATAATATTAAAAAAAAAAATCTACCAGTTTTTTTTATAGAAATCAAAATAAATGTATTTTTTAATGACTCTTTTTTATATCTCATTCACGTAATAAAAGCTACATTTTATCATTAAATTACCGGCTGATAAAAAAAAAGAAAATTTATCTTTGAAGCAAATTTACTAAAGCATCACCACTAAAAACACTACGAAGAACATTTTTGTGTAACGTTCTAACCCTTTAACTCTTCAATGAAAGTGAGTTTTTTGACCCTTTTTTAAAAAGGAACAAAAAAGACCCGTAAGTTGAAGAGTTAGAGGGTTACAATATTCCATAAAAATGTTCCTCGTAGTGTTTTATATAAGTTCGCTGAACACATCCTGTACCTAAAATGGAATATTCCCATGGTTTCTCCCTAAAGTCCAAGTATGTGGGACATTTGAGCGCCAATTCTGAATAAGCACAAAATTAAACCTTAAACACATTTTGAGTTTTTACTTATTACTGGCACTGAAGTTAAATTTTCAATGCTGATTTCTTAACAGCCTTATAGTAGAATTTCATGACAAATATTTTTGCGGAACATTTTAACCCTCTAACTCTTTATCTTTCGGGCCGTTTTTGTCGTTTTTAAAAAGGAGCCGAAAAGTCCCTTTAATTGAAGAGTTAGAAGGTTAAAATGTTTCACAAAAATATTTCTCGTAGTGTTTTACATAAGTTCGCTGAACACACCCTATACCTAAAATGCAGGATATACATGGTTTCCTATTTTAAACCTATTTAATTTTTTTTTTTAGAAAAATCATTTTAAGCGTTTAAAACGCCTTTTTTATGAGACGTATTTTTTTTTATTAATGAATCGATTTTACCCAAATTTGGCACAAATATGGCTTGATCTTATATCAATTCACGTGCTAAATGTCATGGCAATCGGATAATTTTTGCAGGTTTTGTGAAGATTTAAAATAAAGGATATATGGCAGGACTAAGAGTCCTTGCTTCGATTTTGGTAAAAATTGGCACAAAAGTTTTATGTATATCTCAATGGATACTTTTTGTAATTTTACGTCTATTTATGAAGCTAATTAAATATTTTTAAATTTCAGGACCGTGTCCTTGGCCCGATATTTTAAAAAAATTAAAACTTTTCTTAACTTTTCTTATTTCAGTGTACCAAATTTCAAAACTCTGTCACCACTCTTTCTATTTTTGTCCAATCGTTATATGGGATCAAAGCACTGCGCGTCAAGGGGCCACACATATTATCCCCCAAAACTATGATAATATGTGTGTTCATACGACACAGATCGCAAATATAAAAATATTTTAACGAAATTTGGTATGGCCACAAGAACAAAGCATATTGCTTTGGGATATAATCGGTCCATCTTTGGACCTGGTGTGCATATGGACTACATTTCCAACTTTTTCTTAAAATTTCAGATCCAAATAGTAGCTGACTTACGCACTGGGTGGTGTAGGTTATCGTAAAGTCGGCATGTCAGACTTTAACCTTTTTACTTGTTGATGCTACTTTTGTAAATATAGTATTAATTAATGAAATTTTGATTTGTTCAAATAGTTCCAGGAAAAATTTGCATTTATTTTTGGTTTGGGTTATATTGATTAGTTTTGAGAAGTCTGTAAGAATTAATCAAATTTTTATTGGAGCGCACGAGAAGCTATATGAAGCATCGTCATGTATGGTAAATATGTATATATGAATGTATTTATATGTACATTATAACAAATATCAAAATGCATAAATATGTTAATATAGCTACAACATATGCTACCGTTAAGTACCAAGTATAAAGAGGCAATTATTACTTGTGTTGTTTACAACAACGATGGCCAAATGTGGCGTATTTTTGTTTTCAAAATTTATACATTACAAATAGGGAAGGTTTACAATAGAAACCCGCTTTCGCAACATTTGAATTGTAGCGCTTTGATTCAATAGGGAAAAAAGCTTATAGAGAGAGCTTTCTGGATAAAATTTCAATGAATTTCCCTTACGCAATAATTCATTAACATTATGCGGATAATTCATTGAAATCATGCAGATAACTCACTTAATGAGTCATTGCAGACCCCTACGTATACCTAAGGGGCCTAGAGTCGATTTTTTGGATGGGCAGTTCCCTACTTGGATCATCGATGATCTATCTACCCTACCGGTCCGCTAGTCCGGTAATCCTGCGGAAAGACAAAACAGGGGAAAAGAGCCCTAAAATATCAAATTTACCGGTTCCTCCATCCATCGCAACACCCTGCTAACAAAATGAAAACAGAAACCACAAAAAATTTAACAACAGCAAACTAAAATCGAAAATATCCACCACCCGTGCAATAACATAGCGGTGTAGGCACTTGAGCAATTCCTGAAGCGCTTTCGTCCCCTGCCTAAGGGACGCATGTATAAAATGCTCCCGAAGAATGCCTAAATCATAAAAAAAAATTCCAACTCGTCCAAAAAACCATAAATCAAAAACCCAAACAATTCACCACATCCATTCCCGTATCACGCCAGATAGTCAATAGCCGCTGCCCTTAATATCAGCGCACTATTACACATACTCACAAGAACATAATAAAATACATTCAACAAAAATATCCATTAAACACCAGACACATACACACAATATAAATCCCCCAAAAAACAATAACTTCAAAACTTACCCCATCAATTCCATACGCCACTCACAAGCGACACTTTCCTCCCTCCATACGTACCCAACAGCTGCTCTCCGCAGTCCACAATCACGAAATAACTTACAATTTGCAGCAGGAAAAAATCAATTTGCAGCAGGAAAAATCAATCTGAAAGCAAATAATTTTCCAACTAAAATGTCAAAAAATAAAAATGTGATCAAGGCCCCAGACCCAAATCACAATCAAGATACGCAAGCAGCAAGCAGCGACAGAAAACATCAATTTGCCCATCTCGTGAAATCAACCCAATAATTCCACAATCCTGGCCCTATTATAGCCCCAATCCCAGTATACCCAGCGGAATCTACACTCAAAAAATTTTCCTTATCGGTCAAATTCCCGTAAAACAGATATCCAAAGACAACGTATTCAGTCAAAATCAGCCAGTATCAGAGGCAAGATTAAAAATCAAAATGCCAAAAATCCTCACTCCAAAAAAATTCCACAAAAACACACGAAATCCCTCACCCGAAGAAACCACGAATGAAAGTCACCAGTAAATTGATAAAATTAAAATAATCCCTAAAAACCGTCAATAAAACATAATCAACACATCCACAGGACCTGAGAGAGAAACCTACCGAAACGTGGATTTGTCCACCAACTTTATATAGTCTATCGCTTAAGAAAATCCAAATGCTCATTCATCCTTGTATGGGGATTTAGGAGATATTAGTATTGGAACATTGTTCCGCTCATGTTTCATGTATACATCTCTTTGCATGGGTACGGACTATGATGTATAACTAGAGATTTCATAGGACCCATTATTATTCCGGAGATGGCTCCCGTACCTCCCTCTCATCTCCACGTAGCTTTAGGTGGGAATTAACACTGCCTATTGACTTTATAGGAATGTTTGCCTTGAAAATGTTATTGAGAAAAAATCACATTCATCAATGGGATTTTCTTGAGCGGTAGACTATTTAAAGTTGGTGGACAAATCCACGTTTCGGTAGGTATCTCTCTCAGGTCCTGTGGATGTGTTGATTATGTTTTATTGACGCTTTTTAGGGATTATTTTAATTTTGTCAATTTATTGGTGACATCCATTCATTGGTTTTTTTGCAGTGAGGGATTTTCGCGTGTTTTGTGGGATTTTTTGCAGTGCTGATTTTTGGCATTTTTATTTTTGATTTTGTTTCTTATACCGCCAGAGTTGGGTTGTATTCCTTGGATTTGGATATATTGTGTTACGGGGATGTGGCCGATGGAATTTTTTGGGTGTAGGATCCGCTGAGTGGATTGGGATATGGAGGAGGTTATGGGGTTATTGGACTGATTTCACGTGATAGGCAGTTTGGTGTTACTGCCGCTGCTTACTGATACGGTTGGTATCTTGATTGTGATTTGTGTTTGGGGACCTGATCACATAGGGTTTGTTATTTTTTGACAATTTGCAAATATTTTTGTATTTCATTTGAATTGTTCGGTTCGGTATTGTGTTTTTATTTTTTTTCTTCTTGTCGCGATTGTAATTAGTGGGGACGTGTATGGTGGTCTTTATGGAAGCTGAAGGTGTCGTTTGTGGGTGCTGCATGGAGTCGATGAGGTGAGTTTTTGAATTTATTGTTTTTTGGGAAATCTGTATATGGGGTATTGATGGGTTATTTTGTTGTTTGAATTTTATTGTGTGGTTTCGTGAGTGTGTGTTATAGTCCGCGGGTGTTGTGACCAGCGGCTATTGGTTCTCGGGCGTGGTACTGGGATGGATGGGGAAGGATTTTTGGATTGTTTTGATTTATGGTTTTTTGGGACGGGTTAGGATTTGGTTTGTTATGTTCGGGAGCATTTTATATATGCATCTCACAGGGGTTCCACGGAACTAGTAGGTTAATCCTGCTGATGACTCCCTTTGGCAGGGGACGAAAGCGCTTCAGGAATTGCCGAGGTACCTACACGGCTATATTATTGCACGGGTGCTGGGGTTTTCTCGATTTTAGTTTTCTGTTGTTGAAATGTGTGTTGTTTCTTTTTTAATTTTGTTAGCAGTGTGCTGCGATGGATGGAGGAACCGGTAAATTTGACATTTTAGGGCTCTTTTCCCCTGTTTTGTCTTTCCGCAGGATTACCGGACTGGCGGACCGGGAGGGTAGTTACATCATCGATGACCCAAGTAGGGAACTGGCCATCCAAAGAATCGTCTCTAGGCCCCTTAGGTGTACGTAGGGGGCCTGCATTGACACATTGAGTGAGTTATCTGCATGATTTTAATGAATTATCCGCATGATGTTAATGAATTATTGCGTAAAGGGAATTCGTTGAAATTTTATCCAGAAAGATCTCTCTATGCAGCTTTTTTCCCTATTGAATATAAAAAAAATACATAATTAATTAACTGAAAACACAATTAAAAAGACGAGTACTGATTTTTCACGCTTTTCTATTTATTCTCAAACATTTTGCTTAAATAATATATATGTATATATTTTTTTTTTTTTTTCTTTTTTAAAGAGAAGCAACACTCAGGAAATTCTTCCTATTAATTAACGTGTTGCTTCCTTTGGAAAAGGGAGAGAGAAGAAGTGAAAGGTGGTGAAAGATGAAGGGCTTCAAATATGGCAACACTGTAATTGCGCGATATATTGAATTTTAGAACAGTTGTTGCGCGCCATCTGACGGTGAGTTGGCGAACTTTGTTGAAGCTCTTTTTTTTTTTAGTTCATAGCCCTGTTATATTATTTTACTTCGGTGGGGTTAAGTGCTATGGGAACACCGATATGTATGAGGGATAGAAAAAACTCATACATATTACTATTTTTCATAAATTGATGTTGCCTTGGTTGGGGCTCGAACCCGCAACCTCACGTGTAACAGTCCAAAGCGCTAACCATTACACCACCGCGCCCACAAAAGAAGTAAAAACAATCGAAAGTCTGTTAAAACAATCTTCAATATTTAGCTGAGAAAACGATAGAAAAAAACGAGTAAAAAGGTTAAAGTCGGGCATGGCGACTATACAATACCCTACACCAGTCTGGTTTAAAGCCATCTAATGTTTGGATCCGAAATTCGAATGGGTTAAAATGGGACTTGTGTCAAAATTTTCTATAATGTGAGTCAGCCAACCAAATTTCATTAAAATATCTTAATATTTGCGACCTGCAGTTTGTAACCAAGCCAATTTTGGGGGTCTAAACATGGACCGGTGTTAACCAAAATCAATAGGCTTCGTCCTTGGGCTGATATAGGTCGGTATACCAAATTTCATCAAAATATCTTAATATTTGCGATCTGCAGTTTGTAACCAAGCCAATTTTGGGGGGACCCTTATATGGGCACTAGGTCTAAACATGGACCGGTGTTAACCAAAATCAATAGGCTTCGTCCTTAGGCTGCCATAGGTCGGTGTACCAAATTTCATCAAAATATCTTAATATTTGCGACCTGCAGCGTATAAACAATATAATTTTGGTAGGACCCTTATATGGGCACTAGGTCTAAACATGGACCGATTTTAACCAAAATCAATAGGCGTCGTCCTTGGGCCGACAAAAGTCGGTGTACCAAGTTTCGTCTAAAATTAAAATTTTTTATGAATTTAAAAAAAAAAATTTTAATTTTTAGGCAAAAAAATATTTTTTTTTCTCCACAAATTTATTTTTACCGGCAAAACTGTTGATTATAAAGAAAAATGTTATATGAACGGATTAAAGAAATTGTAATTCTAAATTTTTCTAAATTTGTTTCATCAAAATCGGACAAGTGGTTCTTGAGTTACAACTAAGCGAAAAAACATCAAGATAAGGAAAAAATTTAAAAGGTCATAAAAAAAAATGACACATACGAACGCCAAACCCTTTGAGGGTTTTACTATACTGACCTAGTACCATCACCCTAACTTGGAATTTCTCACCCCCCAGATTGGCTGTTGTACTGTGTAATTTATGAAAAACAACTACATGACCGTCTATATAAATGCGTGGTCACCCCTGGTGTAACATATTTTCTTAACTAACTAAATGACTATTATTAACGTGGATTATATTCAACATAATTTGTTAAAATAACAGCTTGTACAATACAAGTAATAATACAAAAATTATTACAAAAGCATATTAGCATTTTATTATTACATAAAGATTAATATTTATTTATATAAATTGAAATTGTTGTTAAGGACTTTTTTTAGTTTCAGCATTCGGCAATACTGCTCAATACGATTAAATTATGATGATAATAAAGTTACTGTATTTTTATATTAAATTTCATAACTGTCATATTTTGTAAACGGGTGAACCCTTGCTGTCTACAATTTAGCTCAATATACAGAGATGTATCATTATCTAAAATATAGGTATTAGGGCGTTTCACCAAAATTTTGTTTTAGATTTTTTGAACCCTTTAAGGGGAATATGAATTTTTTGAAGGCGGTACCGCACAGTGCTTTGTCCCATAGACAAAAATCAAAAAAAATTTGTGTCTCCGATTTCGATATTTTTTTTGTATATATACTAAAATTACTTAATATTGTAAATATTATCCTTTCTGGTATAACTCATTCTGTCTACACTAGAGGTCGCTAAAGTCGCTAAATTTTTAACATAGAATGTAATGAAAAAAGAGGAATGTTTTGGATCTTACAAAAAAAAATTGGTAAAAATATATTTTTAGAGGTATCTGTAAAAAAATTTTTTTTTTAAGTATTTGAATATATTTGAACCAATAAAAAATAATAAAATTGTAAAAAAATCTACAATTAACATATCAAATTATCTTTGAATTTTTACAATATTTTTGCTAGGAGCCTAAAAATATCAAAAGTTATATAGAACTTTAAAAAAATTATGTTAATTGCCCGAGTAAAAAAATGTATATATAATCATATGTGGCATATATTACAATATATAATTAGACATGTGGCTATGTATATCCATATATAATTATATATGACGTTTTTTCCGAAAAATTTTCCTTATATTATGTCATATATAATTTCATCTAATTAGATATCGGCCTTCATAATATTATATATGGCATATATAATTATATATTACATAACATGGTTGATCTTATTGCATATATAGTTATATACAGAACTATATCTTAATATATATGGTGGCATTTTAGCAATATATAATTATATATGGTATCATTTAAACAATATATAATTATATATGGTGACAGTTAAACTAGATATTATCATATATGGTGCCATTTAAACAATATATGGTCATATATGGTACCTCATAAACCAAATCTTTAATTCAGTTCCAGATATGATAATATATGGTACTATATATAGTGCGATATATATTTATATATGGTGTTATTTAAGCTATATATTATCATATATGGTGCCATTAAAGCCATATATTATCATATATGGTACCATTTAAACCATATATTATCATATATGGTACCATTTAAACCATATATTATCATATATGGTGCAATTTCAACAATATATGCCCATATATGGTACCTCATGAACAATATTTTTAATACAGTTCCACATATTATAATATATGCTACCATATATAGTGCCATATATATTTATATATGGTGTTATTTAAGCAATATATTACCATATATTATCTAATATGGTGCCGTTTCAACAATATATGCTCATATATGGTACCTCATGAACAACATTTTTAATACAGTTCCAGATATGATAATATGCCATATATGTTTATATATGCTGTTATTTAAGAAATATATTAACATATTTGGTGCCATTTAAACCATATATTGTCATATATGGTGCCATTTCAACAATATATGCTCATATATGGTACCTGATGAACGACATTTTTAATACAGATGCAGATATGATAATATATGCTACCATATATAGTACCATATACTTTGATATATCGTATCATTTAAACAACCCGAGGAAAAATAGTTACATATAGTCATATATATGATTAAGTTATATCTGTATAAATATACAGTTTCATCCGAAGAATGGCCCGATATATTTTTATCAATTGTTTATCAATTTTTATCTAAATGTATCAGTTTAGATCTGACCTGATTAAATTATGTGTTAATCAGATGAAATTGTATCAGATTTTTGACCTGATACAATTTTATCGGTTTGATCGTAATTGGTTCAATTTTATATAAATAAAAAATAATTGTATCCGACATTTACCTTATACAATTGTATCAAAGTTTTAAACTGATATCAGGTCAAAATTGGGATATAACTATATAATTTTGTATACAAATATATCTATTTGGACCTAAACTGATACCATGTAATATAAACCAATAAAATTGTATCAGGTCAAAAATCTGATACAATTTCATCTGATTAACACATAATTTAATCAGGTCAGATCTAAACTGATGCAATTAGATAACAACTGATACAAATAAGAACTAATACAATTTTATCGGGCCATTTTTCGGATCAAATGGTATATGGATGAATCTAAGTTATATATTAAAGCTCCGTATTGGTGCCATTTAAACAATATATTGTCATATGTGGTGCCATCATATATGGTAACTCATCAGCAACTACAATATTAACTGTATTTCAGAAGCTATTAATTGTATTTCAGAAATGTTAAATGTATTTTAGAAATTATGGAATGTATTTCAGAAATTTATTAATTGTATTTTAGAAATAATCAAATCTATTTCAGAACTTGTTGATGGTTTATCATAGTTAATAGAGAAAAATTTCTAAATTACATTTCATAATTTCTGAAATACAATTGATAATTTCTGAAATACAGTTTGATAATTTCTGAAATACAGTTGTGAATTTCGGAAACACAATTAATAATTTCTGAAATACAATGGATAAAACTGAAATTCAATTGACTAGTTCTGAAATACAATTCATAAATCTGAAAAATAATTGATAAGTTCTGAAATACAATTGATAAAACTGAAATTCAATTGATTATTTCTGAAATACAATTGATAAATCTTAAAAACAATTGATACAATTGGAAATGGTGTAGAGCGTTAAAAATATGTAAATAAAATTATTTTTTAAAAAAAATTCAATTTAATAAAAAAATATAATTTTATAAAAACATTTATAGAAAATAAAATTATAATTTTATAAAAAGAAATTCTTTTGAATGGGGGAAATGTTTTTAGTTGATCTGTGTTATGAATGTTATTTTAGTTTGACTCAAGATCATAAATTAATATCACTTTCTGTTTAAATTATTTTCAAATCACAGAAAGATGATACAATTTTTACAAGTAAATTACAAAGAATAAAAATTATTGAAAAAATTTCGATTAGACCAGCAAGGAGAATGCGCATTTTTATAAAAAAAAATGCATAGCCGTGAAAGGTATCGAACTCGAGACCTTCTGATTTTAAACCTTATTTTAACAAAATATTTTAATTTTTATAAAATCAGTGCTCTTCCAGTGTATTATTTTTTGAACTATTGTCAATATCTGTCTGGGATCTTATTTAATCCCAAATAAATGGAGATCTTACTTAGTACCCAAATATAATGCGGAATCTAATTTTAGCTGTCATTTTTCTGGATAGTTTTAGATGTCAATCTCCAAATATATTGCTGTTTCTAATTCGATCTGCAATTTATGGGATAAATTAAGATCCTACCAAATCCCCAAATATATCACTGGATTTAATTCGATCTGCAATTTATCGGAAAAGTTAAGATCTTACGCAATCCCGAAGTATATTACTGGATCTAATTTTATCTGTAATTTTTTGGATAAATTTAGATCTTACTTAATCCCCAAATATATTGCTGGATCTAATTCGATCTTCCATTTTTCGGATCAAATTAGATCTAAGTTTATCCACAAATATATTGCTAGATCTAATTAGATCTGCCAAAATTGAGATCAAATTAGATCTATGTTTATCCCTAAATATATTGCTGGATCTAATTCGATCTGCCACTTTTTCGGATCAAATTAGATCTAAGTTTATCCACAAATATATTGCTGGATCTAATTCGATGTGCCATTTTTTGGATCAAATTAGATCTAAGTTTATCCACAAATATATTGCTGGATCTAATTCGATGTGCCATTTTTTGGATCAAATTAGATCTAAGTTTATCCCCAAATATATAGCTACATCTAATTCGATCTGCCACTTTTTCGGATCAAATTAGATATACGTTTATCCACAAATATATTGCGGGATCTAATTTGATCTGCCAAAATTGAGATCAAATTAGATCTAAGTTTATCCCCAAATATATAGCTGGATCTAATTGGATCCGCCATTTTTCGGATCAAATTAGATCTAAAAATATCCGCAAATATATAGCTGGATCCGCCAATTTTCGGATCAAAATAGATCTAGGTTTATCCCCAAAGATATCACTGGACCTCCCAATTTTGAGATATAACTTGATCTTAGTTTATCCCCATATATACAATGGGATCTAATACGATATGATTGGATACACCCAATTTTGAGATCTAATTGGATCAGCTAGATATTACAGCAGATCTTAAACAATATCAAATTGGATATAATTAGATATTGCGCGAGATCAATTTTTTTTACTCGGGTGATTTTTAAATTTTTTGTTATGCTCTTATAATTTTATATAAGAACAAATAGAGAAAATAACCAATTTCTCAATTTAACTATATAAAAAAATTTTTTTCCAAGTGTCAAAAAATGTATTTTTGTAATTTCATCTTTTATGGGTCACGAAAAAGTTTCCAACTTTCTTAGATTTTAATAAAATTATATAATTTTTTGTCGAAAAATTGAGGTAATATTATTTTTTTAAAAAAGGTATAAAATTTGGCAAAAACGCATCATCCATTTCATTAATAAATCCCTAAATATACCAAATTTTTGGTTAAAATCCTATAAATTACAAAAGTTTGATAATATGTATTTTAAAAAAAAAATTATGTTAACCGATTTTCATTATTATTATTTTTTTGTTACTTATTATATTTAATAGAAATATCTAGCAATTTTTTTATAGAAATCAAAAAAATGTTTTTTTTAGAGACTCTTTTTTATATCTCATTCACGTATTGAAAGCTTCATATATTTCATTTTTTAATTAAATTACCAGCTGATAAAAAAAAAATCTATTTTTGAACTTTGTGAGCAAATTCAAAAAAGTATTACCGTTAAAAACACTACCAGGAACATTTGTGTGGAACATTCTAACCCTCTAACTCTTCAATATAAAGGAATTTGTTGGCCCCTTTTTGAAAAGGGACAAAACCGACCCGTAACTTGGAGAGTTAGAGGGTTAAAATGTTCCACAAAAATATTCCTCGTAGTGTTTTACATAAGTTCACAGGACACATCCTATACCTAAAATGGAAGATTCTCATAGTGTCTCCCTAAAATCTAAGTTTGTGGGAAATTTGAGCGCCAATTCTGAATAAGTACGAAATTAAACCTTAAACACATTTTAAGTTTTTAATTATTACTGGCACTATACTTAAAATGGAGGATTCACATGGTTTCCTATTTTAACCCTATTTAATTTTTTTTTGTTTTAGAAAAATCATTTAAAACGCATTTTTTATGACAGGCATGTTTTATCGATTTTACCCAAATTTGGCACAAATATGGCTTGACCTTATATCAATGCATGTGCTCGATTTACAGGTTTTACAAAGATTTTAAGATAAAGGATATATTGCAGGACTAAGGGTCCTTACTTCGATTTTGATAAAAATTTACTGAAATGTTTCCAGTTATATGTGTATCTCAATGGATACTTTTAGTAATTTTACGTCCATTTATGAAGCTTATATAATATTTCAGGACCTATGGGAGGTGGGCGCGTCCTTGGCCCGATATTTCCAAAAATTAAAATGTTTCTTAACTAGGGGGTTCTATGTGAGAGTACCAAATTTCAAATCTCTGTCTCCACTCGTTCTATTTTTGTCCAATCGTTATATGGGATCAAAGCACTGTGTACCGGGTCGCTGAAACTGATTTTTTTTTCAAAAATTTAAATTAAGAAACGGTAATGACATATCATTATTTTTTGGACTACCAGTAATGACACCCACTTACTTTCTGCATTATTTTAAAACATATAATAATGAGTTACTAATAATGACTTATTTTTATCATTATTTCAAATAGAAAATAATTATCGGGCTTTTTTTGAAAATTTTTTGAAATCTATTTTTAGACTCAATATTTTTTAAACACTATATATATGTAACCACATATTTTTTAATTTTTTGTATGTTGGCGAGTAAGCTTACTTGTGTGCAGCAGGTCAATTATGTTTTTATCTATTAAATATTACATGAAGATATAGCTCAGATGGTAGAGCTATTGATTGGCAATCGATAGACCCAGGTTCGATTCCCGCACCAGCAAACTTTGTTAAAAAAAAAAATACAATAAAAAATATTTTTTTTTATATAATTTATTTTTTTGAAAATCTATTTTTAGACTCATTATTTTTGTCAGTACGTTTAAGCACATATGTAACGATATATTTTTAGATTTTTCGTATGCTGGTGTGTAACCATAACTCATTATTTTTCGAGACATCGCCATATAAAGGTAATAAGAAATGTAATAACAAAAGTAACTAGTTACCAGTATAATTAATTATTTTGTTCGATTTTTTTATTTTTTTTTATTTTTTTTTTTTTTTTTTTTTTTTTTATGTATGTAGTGACATAACCACATATCTGGTAATGATTTTCTACACTGGGAAGCATAATACTTTTTAATGATTTCTTTTTACAAAACCACATTATTTACCATTCAAAGCTTTCAGCCTACTAAACAAAATTATTCTTTTAACAAATTATTAGTTTAGGGGAAATTTCAAAAAACATTAAAAGTATAAATTCAGTATCTCCCAAGTTCAAACATCAATAGCCGAGAAATAGGCAGTGTAGGAGCGTGAAATTAAATCCGTTGTACCAGGTGTTCAAAACACGTTTCATTCGAAACCCACCTCAATTATCATGAAATTTTCACATATTTGCATAAATTTCATACGAAATCGAATAAATTTTTTTTTTTTTTTTTTAATTTTTTAATATTATTCCTAAAGTGACAGCACTCTAATTAAATTCTATTGAAATTTACCCAACTTATAGTATTTAGGAATCTTCACTCCTACTATAAATTGGATAAAGTTACCCTATGTGTATATTTGAGAAAAAAATACGCACATTTTGTTTAACTTATTGGACAAATATTTTATAATTTCTAATAAAAATGTGTAAAGAATGAAATTTTTAAAATAGAGTCTTAATTTATTAATTTGTGAGTAAAAAAGAAAGTTTTACGTGTAAATGTAAAATTTTAAAAAAGATTTAAGATTTTAAGAAGATTTTGAGAAAAAAATGAGTAAAAATTATACATTCAGGGAATTTCTACAGTCAGAATTCGTTAATTATTCAAGT
Source organism: Leucophora obtusa (assembly GCA_949987735.1). Taxonomy (NCBI): domain Eukaryota; kingdom Metazoa; phylum Arthropoda; class Insecta; order Diptera; family Anthomyiidae; genus Leucophora; species Leucophora obtusa. Next base: position 139,474,969 of record OX465296.1, read on the forward strand.
GAATGAATGTAAATGAAAATAACATTCTTCTGTAAAAGAAATGTTAATGTTAACTACATTCGTAAGTCAATAAAAAAGAACATAAAATACTGAAAAATCGTAACATTAGTTTTATGCAGTCGTTTTTTTTTTTTTTTTTTTAATAAGCCGAATAAAATGTATGTAAGTAAATTTTGTTAGTTGTTTTGACTAATTTTTGTTTCATTTTATTAACAGTCAAAAACAAAAGAAAATGTAAGTTGAATTTAATGAAATGTTAGTAGTCCTGTTTTCAAGTAAAATTTCTATTTATACCCTACACCACTATGTGGTAGGGTATTATAAGTTTGTGCTGATGTTTGTAACACCAAAAAATATTGGTCGTAGACCCACCTTATAGTATATCGATCGGTTCAGAATTTTTTTTATTTCGATTTAACGATGTCCGTCTGTCCGTCCGTCCGTCCGTCCGTCCGTCTGTCTGTCTGTCCATGCAATCTTGTTCGCACTATACAGGTCGTAAATATTAAGATATTTTGATGAAATTTGGTACGCAGACTCACATTATAGAAAATTTTGACACAAGCCCCATTTTAACCCATTAGAATTTCGGATCCAAACAATACACCAGACTGGTGTAGGGTATTGTATAGTCGGCATGCCCGACTTTAACCTTTTTACTCGTTTTTAAATACATTTGCAGCGGTCTTTACGAACAAATTATTTTAAGTGTATAGAAGAATTAATAATTTACGTTTGATATTGAAACGATGTACTTTTTCCTGCAGCAGGGCAGTTGGTAACAATTTTCACTTTCCTATTAGTGCATAACTTTCATTGTCTGTTTAACTTAATGTTTAACTTAACTTAACTGCTTTAATATTTTAATGCTACTTATTTCAACAAAATAAAGTTTTGATTGTTTAATGGTATTCCAAACTTTTGCCAACACTGAATAATAAAATCAAATTAAATCATTATATATTTATAATAACAACTACTATAGTTTTAACAATAAAAATTCTAAAATGAACAAATTCAAATTACTACTATTAATAAATTCATATTTTTCAACGTTTGCATCAAACAAATTGTAAGGACTTAACGAAAAAGGAAGCTAATTAAAGACTTAGTAAATGTCTATTGCCATTTAAAAACAACTGAACATTATTGGTTTTGCCTATATTAATGTTATTGCAACAACTAAATTTTTATTATCTCAACCGAAAATTGTGACTCCGTAACCAAATATTGAAAGTTTTAGAGCAAAAACCCAGAAAATTCAATTTGTTTTTTTTTTTAATTTTTCATTTAATTCTTGTTTAAACTCCATTCGTTTGATATGTTTTCACTGAAAATTACATTGACAATGTTCTTTTTGGCTTATGACTGACAATGGTGATGAATGTGTAGTTCAAATTTATTTCCGTTTTAATTTGCAGGTCATTAATTATGATTCATCGAGAGGTGGTGTTTCGGTTATAACAGAAAAGGGTGACGTTACAACATCATTTCTACTTATACAAAATGCCGATTTAGCCGATTCGGGCAAATATTCATGCGCGCCTTCAAATGCAGATGTTGCCAGTGTACGTGTACATGTACTTAATGGTAAGTACTTCCATTTGAAAAAATCAAACATTCTAGGAATTCTTGTTTTGTACTTTTTGTAGTTGTTGTTAATTCATTGATGAAAAACACACAAAATACAAAAATTACTTTAATCTCGGATGACCAAGTATACATAAAATCCACTATATTTTTGGGTTAAATGAAATAAGTAGGTATACTTATTAGGGTGGGTCGATTTAGCAATCGATATTGTGCCATAGATTTTCCGATAGCTTTTGGCATGAGGAAAAAAAACTTCCAATACGACATATCAAAAAAAACATTTTCGAGGTGCCCAAATTTAAATTTTTTGACTCTTTCTTAACTTTTATTTTTAAAGTTTTTGTAGTAGGTAATAAAAAAAATCGGCTGATTTAATTTTTTTTAAACATTACCTTTCCAAGGTGAAATTGTACGGTAAAAACGATGGCGATAGCAGTTTTTCCAAAAAAATGTTTTTCTTGAGGTTTTGGACGAGTTTTTGTCGAAAAATCGATCTTTTTACGCGTTAATTTTTAAGGTTTTTTTAGTAGGTATGTAAAAAAAAAAATCGCCGATTTCAAATTTTTTAAATATATCCCATTCAAGGTAAAATTGTACGCTTAATACGATGGCGATATAATATTTTCGAAAAAAAATGTTTTTTTTTTGGGTTTTTAGACGAGTTTTTGTCGAAAAAACGGCGCCTCGAAAATAATTTTTTTGATATGTCGTAGAGGAACTTTTTTTTCCTCATGCCAAAAGCTATCGAAAAATCGATGGAATAATTTCGACAAATTTTTGTCCTTACAAATCGGCCCACCCTAATACTTATATCGACCTTAAGTTTTGTGTTAATTGCGAAGCAACATTTTGAAATTTTTGCGAAGCATTCGGTTAATACGTGGACATGTATTTCCAGAACCTTTAATTGAAAACAGAATTTGGCCACCACAGATGGGTATGATGTCCTACATTTGGACTAACATTTTGTTTTTACAAACATACACTCAGGGTAGTATTGTAGTTTTGTTTTTTTAAGTGAAAATTACATTGATTTGTAGAAGAAATGTAAATATTTACTACTTTCGTAAGTCATTACAAAAATAAACAAAATACTGAGAATTTGTAGCACACATTTTATTCTGTTATTTGGTTTTTTTAATAAAATTAACCAAATAAATGTACGTAAGTAATTTTTGTCAGTTGTTTTGACTAATTTGTGGTTCATTTTATTAACAGTGAAAAACAGAAGAAAATGTAAGTTGAATTTAGTGAAATTTTAGTGGGCCTGTTTTCAAGTAAAATTTCATTTATTTTTTAATACATTTGCAGCTGTAAAGACATTCAAAATATTTTAAGTGTAGTTTTTGAAAATTTATTTAGTTTAAGACAAATTATTCCTGCATAAATATCATTCAATTTATATAAAATTATGTCTGTATCGATTTAACGATGTCCGTCTGTCTGTCTGTTTGTCCATGCATTTTTCTGCGCACTCTACAGGTCGCAAATATTAAGATAATTTGATGAAATTTTGTACCCCGACCTATGTCGACCCAAGGTCGAAGCCTATTGATCTTGGTTAAAACCGATCCATGTTTAGACCTAGTGCCCATATAATAGTCCCCCCCCCCCCCAAATTGGCTTGGTGACACGCTGCAGATCGCAAATATTAAGATATTTTGATGAAATTTGGTACACCGACCTATGTCAGCCTAAGGACGAAGCCTATTGGTCTTGGGTAAAACCGGTCCATGTTTAGACCTAGTGTTCATATAAGGGCCCCCTCCCCCAAAAATGGTTTTTTACACGCTGCAGGTCGAAAATATGAAGATATTTCAATGAAATTTGGCTCACTGACTCACATGGTCCCAAGGACAAAGCCTATAGATTTCAGATAGGATCGGTCCATATTTGGACCTATCGCCCATATGGGCTATATTTACGATTTTCTCTTCTTTTATCATTTTGTAGAAAATTTTGACACAAGCCCCATTTTAATCCATTCGAATTTCGGATCCAAACATTAGTTGGCTTTTAACCAGACTGGTATAGGGTATTGCATAGTCGGCATGCCCGCGTCTAACTTTTTTTACTCGTTTTTTATTTAAATTTAGATTTGTTAAATTTAACAAAAAATGTTTTAAATCATCTTTAAGCTAAAAAAATAATAATACATTTTGTTAAAGTAACAAATTTTTCTGTTGAGCCAACAGATATATTATTTTGAGTGTATACATTTATAATTATAAATGCCACATAAAGTTGTGTACAATTGTGTCATATTATATACCAAGGGTGGGCACGGATTTGTCACCGAGGGCCAAATTGTGGTTTTTCATAAATAAAAGTGGGCCGCACCGTACAATAAAAAAGAAAACTACAAATCTTTAAGTAAAATGAAAGCGGAAGGAACTATTGTTTTTTTTTTTGTAAAATAAAAACGGTTTTTAAATCCATCTATTCCAAAAGTGGTTCCACAAGAACTCATTGCAAACTCTACTCTTTTCAAATTCTGTTTTGTTATTTTTGAATTACATAAGTAGAATAATTGGAACACTTTTTTATAGTTTTTGTATTGATCCTCATTGTCGCGGAATCGGCCAAAGAAAATTTGAGAACTCAACGAGTTATAAGAGTCTGAATATTATTCCGACAAGAAAAACATGTATAAAAGTTCATAGCCTCCTGGACACGAATTTTTATTCAACAATTTGGTTGCGCATAGCATAAAAGCGACACTATGTACTAAAGGGTTAATTTAAACGATGATTACGAACTTAAAGATTTAGTCAGCAATTCGAGTGCTTTTGATAAATTAAAACGCTGACTGTTTCGCAAAGACCAATACGGGGCAGTATTAAGACATATGCGGCGCATTATTATAGTCAGCACTAAGTACGAATTTTAATAAGTCTTTATTTGAGTAATAAATTTTCAAACAAAATTTCTTACTAAAGTAAAATTTAAGTTTAAACTAGTGCTTTGTGCTGACTATAAACCTCGCCCACTCAACATAAAAGTCTGTAATGGCTACTGAAAATTTTGATGTTATTTAGATATTTTGTGCCCTTCGGTATATTTTGTTAATTTTAACAACTCAAGCCTACTGATTTGTAGTATAATGAAATTAGTAGAAAAAATTAGTAACCGCTACTAAATTTTAACAAAATTGTTGTAAGCTGTAGTTTAAAAATTATTTGCTAAAATTAACGACAAATTTTACTTTTTTAACCGATCGGTTTCAAATCGATCGTTTCTGAAATTTCAATCCTGAATATTTCTTATTATTTTTAATTTGAAAGCGATAAGAAGTCGTAAATCGATATACCTGATACAACTACAGCGGTTAAAAACAATTTAAACCCTCTTTGCCTTTTATATTCATTTAATTTTTGATTTTTAACCAAATCGATCGAAATTAAAAACGATCGTTTTCCATCACATGCCAGATTAGTATCACTCGAAGGAAAACCTCCGTCATATTTATAAAAAGCTTCATAAATGTGATAAAAAATAAAACTTGGCAAATGTAGTAAAAAGTTTTTTTTAATGCAAAATGACATTTTCTTTATTTATGAAACGATAATAGTTTCTTATGTATTTGTGAATATTGATAAAAAGCATGCAATTTCCAAATCGATCTTAGTTTCGACTATAAAATTGGCATTAATTTTTTTTTATTTAAAAATTTTCGAAATAAAAAACTTAAAAAAATTGCAAAATAATATATTAAAAAAAAGTTTTTAAATAAAAGAATCTAAATTTTAATTTCAACAAGGGCCGCACAAAAATCAGCAAAGGGCCGCATGTGGCCCAATGGGCCGCATTTGCCCTTTGCATTTGTTGTTATATACCATTATATTTAGCAGGATATAATATATTTTATTTTATACATTTCCATAAGGACAAAAGCCGGACAAATTATATCTAATTATATCTTATTCTATCAAATTAGATCTAATTGTATAAAAGTAGACTTAATATGATATAATACGATCTAATTCGATACAATTATATGTTCTCAGTTTTTGCGTATAATTATTTATAATACGAAAGGTTACATTATTAAAATTTAACATTAATGAGTCAAAAATTCTGACAAGGAAATAAATGCAAAACAAAAAAATGCTAAGAAAACGTCAAGGCTGGCTTTAAAAACTCGTTAGTTTTCCCGCTAATAGCTAAATCGTATTTCGTCCTGCTAAGGGCATTGAAATATCGCTAAATTATAATAGCTAAATTGGCAACAGCCCAATCAGAAAAATACAAACGGGAAAGCTATGTCAAAGTACTGGCATTAACAGGTGGTACAAGTACTGGCAAAAAGTGCTTTCCCATTCCCAAAATGATAACATCATTAGACAAAAGGACCGTCTGTTCAAAAAGCCCCGGAAAGCCGTAGTGGAACAAAATTTTTTAACGTTGGCAAAACGCTGGCAAAACCAATTAATAGGTGGTCTGAAAATATATTTTCCAAAATAAAATTTAAAAAAAAGATCGTACATACGTATCTTTTTTGGTTCTGCCGTGATTTGAACCCAGGCCGCCAGATTGACAGACGATTGCTCTACCCACTGAGCTAACGAGACATATAATACTTGGTGGCTAAACACATAAATCAGTGATAACAACTGGACAACTACTAGCTGTGCTAAAATGCTAGTACTGGCAAACAGTTTTTTGGAACTAATATGCCAGCGTAGGGAGAGCAAAAAAAAGTTGGTTTTAAAGGAGCCTTCCCCCCAACATAAAAATTAATTTTATAAAACAAAAAAATTTTTAAATTAAAAAAAAATCAAAAAAAAATTTTTTACCTGCAACCGGATTTGAACTCGGAACTACAAACCTTTTTTAACGAAGCAGCATGATTTTTATAAAATTATTGCTTTCACCAGTGAATTGCTTTTTATACAGCTGCAATTTATTACAAGGTAGCACTGGATAACCACTGATTGCAAACGTTGGCATAGCACTGTAAGTTCATTCTTCGCCAGTGTTTTTTTTTTTTTTTTATAAACCACCGAAATTTTTGTATAACAAATACTGGCAAAACGCTTTTTGCAAACGCTGGCAAAGCGTACCAAATGAGTGCTCTCCCAATAAATGTTAACACCGTGGTTACCCAGTGGTATGGTTTTTGTACCACTGGCGATTTCTGACTGGGAGTGTTCGCTTGTCATCAATTTTTTAAGAAAAGTTTGAATTATATGATTTTTTAAATATTTTTTATATGAAATTATAACTTTAATGATTAAGAGCGGAAACAAAGCAAAAATAAAAATTTTTTCAATCGTTTTGACGATATCGTTTGGATGATTTTGTGCTTATGGAAACCAAATTAGCTGTCAAGCTAACAATTTCGAAATAGCGATAACAAAAATTACCGCTACGAAAGCAACTCCATCTTCAGAATGATATCATCAGACGATAATCGTCCTATGGAATTCGAGCGCAGACTAACAATATTGGCCAGTTATTGTTGAAAAAAAAGAAAAAGCCAAAAACTACCACATTATTTTCAATAAAATTAAAAAAGGTTACGTTATTCTACAAAAAAGGATACAAAATTAATAAATTAGCCTGTTAAGGATTCATATCCTGCCACAGTTGCTACTTTGTTTGCCAGTTAATGAAGCAGAAAAAACAGAAAAAAGCAGGGAAAATTTATCTAAGTGCTATGTAATTTTACAACTTCATAGGTTCCAAGTAAGTTTTACAATTTTCCAGTAAAGTATATGTACTTATACGGATACTCTTCACTACACATGTATATATTTTGCAAGGCTTGAATATATTTTACAAAAAAAATATTACTAGAACTTTGTAATACTAACTTGAAAATTATGTAGTTGTGTAATTCCATAGCTCTTATTTAGGTAATATTTCCCGTGTTTTTTTTCTGTGTGTATATATACAGTAAAACTCGCTTAAGACGAACTCTGGGGGACCTGACAAATTAGTTCGTTATAAGCGAGGTTCGTATTAAAGGGATTCAAACTTATTTAAATTTTTCTAATTATTCACAAAATATTTAAAATTCCTGAAAACAATTTAAAAATTATGCAATTCTTTTATTTGGTTTACTAAATAAATTATTTGCAATATATTAAGGAAAAATGTCTGAGTGTTCGGTTTAAAATTTGTCAAAATACAAAAAAATTATAAACGCAATTGTCAAATTTTGTAAAGTTCGTATTAAGAATCGAAAATTATATGAAACTTTGTTTATGGGATCAACAGAAACAGTTCGTTTTCACCGAGGGTTCGTCTAAAGCGAGTTCGTATTAACAGATGTTTTTTATATTGAAATTGTTGCCAAAACATCGCGACTTTTAATTTAGTTCGTATTAACCGAGTATTCGTCTTATCCGAGTTCGTATTAAACGAGTTCTACTGTATATAAAACTATGACTTATCGGAGATAAGCTATTAAATTGAGTTAAAAATTGAAAATAAATATATTTAATTTAATTGCTTCTGTAGTACGGGTATATAAGTATAGCACAGAACCGAAAATTTAATTTTGAATCACTCTGTTATTAGTAATTTGTTGAAAATGGCGGCTTAAATTATTGGCTCCTAAAGTTCTTATAAATTTACTTTCAAATAGGTTAATTAACCGGCAAAACTGCCTTAATGAAAATTTGCTCAAAAATTTTCAAATGAGTATTTTATAAATAGAATTATTTATAAATAGAAAAGTAAATTTACTAATTTTTTTGTAAACAAATTTTTTGTGCAAGGTTGGAAGCAAGAATCTAAATTTCGTAGCATTTTTAAAATAATTATTTTGGAATGAATACACTCTTTGAAACCCGTTGATAATGAACAAAAATTAAGACTAAAGACCATAGATTACATAGATATCTTACTCTTTGACATTCGCTGCCAGTGCACGTATCTCTTGAGAATGTGTTAGACATACATACATGGTATACCTAGACTCAACCAAAAAAGTCTGTAATGGATACTGAAAATTTTGCTGTTATTACGGGAAATTTAACTGTTTTGCGGCCAGCGGTGTTTTTGCTAATTTTAGCAACACATATCTGCTGATCTGTAGAACAATAAAATTAGTAGAAAAAGTTAGTAGCCGCTACTAAATTTTAGTAAAATTTATGTAAAATGCAATTCAAAATCGATTTGCTAAAATCAGTTAAACTTACTAAATATCATAATTTTAGTACAATGAAATTAGTATAAATAATTAGTTCCAGCTACTAAATTTCAGTAAATTGTTGTAAACTGTAATTTAAAATCAATCTGCTGAAATTAGCAAAAAATTGTACTAAAAAATAAAAAAAATGTAAAATCTAAAAAAAAAAAATGTTTCTTTCGATTGTAAACAAGCGTATAATTACTGCATCGTACTTGAAATTTGGAGTCAAAATTGCAAACGGTTCTCCAGTTATTGCCGTTTTATGCATTGGAGATGCTGGGTGTTATTTCTAAACTAAGAATATATCAATAATAACAAATATAAACTAAACAAGAATTGTAAAAAATCAAAAAAAAAAAATATTTTTAAATTAGTATATTTTTCTGCTAAATTTAGCACTCGGTTTTTAAAAATTAGTAAAATATTTTTCTGAAATCAGCAGCGAAAATTAGTAAAAAAATCCGTAATTTGTAATAAGAGAATAGCAAAAATGATTACTAAAAATAAAAATTGTACTAATAACAGTATAAAAATAGTCTAGTGCGATTGAAAACAATTTACAAATTTTTTTACAAACTTTTTTATCTGAGTGTATACAAAAAAAATTTCAATGTATGTATAAAATTTTGTTTGTTGACAAAAGAAGAAGAAGAGTGAGATATCTATGTAATCTATGCTAAAGACATTCTATCAGAATACCTTTAAAAGATATCGTTTTTACACTCAGAGAAAAAATATGACATTTTCCAACTGAAATTCGGTAACACCTACTAAAATAGGTTGGCGCAACTGAATATTGGTTATCACAACAAAATTCGGTTTATACAACTGAATTGTAGTTGCAGTACCCAAAATATTTAAGAATCACATTCTAATATGGTTTCACCAACCGAATTTATTGGTTGCAGCAACCAAAATAGACTTGGCAATTCGGTTGGTAATTTTATTTCCTGTGTGTACTTGAAAACGAATAGACCAATTTTTATAATTTTTGGAAGAAAAAATTTATTTAGTGTAAGCGACTACTGCATTTAATTGAGAATTTCATTCAAAATCGGTAACTGAAAACAGATTTTTTTTTTTTGATTAGAAGACTAATAACATTTTTCATATTATTCTGGGAAATATTTGTAAAATTTTTATGTATTTATTATATAATTTTTTTTAAATATTTTTAAAAATAATTGTCACTTTTGTGACCATAAATGAATGAAATTAAGGAAGATTTTCATTTTGAGTGCACATAACGATAAAATTAAAAACAAAATTTCCATAATAATATCATCAAAATGCAATTTTTATAATTACACTTGGACTAAAATGAAACTAAATTATTATTTATGTTCATGCACATTCTTTTTTAACTTGTCTTGGACATCCAAAAGTAACTAGTTCTATACTACAATAGCAATTCTATTTATGCCTACACTCTCATACACATGTATATATCCCAGCAAAAACATATATTATGAAATAACCCCTGTAGGATCAAGAGCTATACCTTACCATCTTGCTTACAAAAAATCATAAAGTAAAGAGTCTAAAAAGTATATTTTTGTAGCCGAATGCATAAAGTTTTTAAACAGTTTAATTAAACGTTTTTAAGCTAATTTGGCAAAAACAATAAGCATAATTCGTTTAATAATGAACAATTAAACAATCTGCTAAAGTAGGGTCAAGCCTGAAATAAGAGTTTGATAAAGTTTGGAAAATAAAAATCTCTGCTAAAACCAAAAATATTGAGTTTACATTTATTTAAGGGCTTTTATAAGCGAAGTCCACCCAATAATATGTAGAATCTAACATTTTGTAGCCAATAAATTGAAAAAAGCTGGAACAATTGCAGCATTTAAATCTTTTTTCATTAAACTTCCTCAAATTGTGGGCGCTGTGGTGTAATGGTTAGCGCGTTGGACTGTTACACGTGAGGTTACGGGTTCGAGCCCCAACCAAGGCAACATCAATTTATGAAAAATAGTAATATGTATGAGTTTTTTCTATCCCTCATACATATCGCAGCGTCCTCCTTCGGTGTTCCCATAGCACTTAACCCCACCGAAGTAAAATAATATAACAGGGCTATGAACTAAAAAGCTTCAACAAAGTTCGCCAACTCACCATCAGATGGCGCGCAACAACTGTTCTAAAAATTCAACATCTCGCGCAATTACAGTGTTGCCATATTTGAAGCCCTTTATCTTTCACCACCTTTCAATTCTTCTCTATCCCCTTTCCAAAGGAAGCAACACGTTAATTAATAGGAAGAATTTCCTGAGTGTTGCTTCTCTTTAAAAAAAAAAAAAAAAAAAAAAAAAAAAATTGGTGTACAAATAAAATAAAAAATAAATTAAACAAAATATTGATATTGATGTAATCAAAACATATTCGTCATTCGAATACTTTCAGTATTCATAGTATTAAACTGTATTTAAAATATTATTTTACACTCTTATATTACCAATATATGTATACAAATTGTTTTTATCATGTTTTGATTTATTATAAATTATTTTTATTGATAAAATCTTCAAAACAAAATTATTCATCTAGTCAATCGTTTACTCAAAAGACAAAATAATGAGTCTAAAAAGAATATTTTTAGACTCACCACTTTGTGTTTTTTTTTTTTGTAAGCAAGAGGGTAAGGTATACATTTTGGATATCATGAACGAATATAGATAGTATAAAAATTTATTTGTAGCTTAAAGTATCAAATATTACATGTCTCGATGACATAGGGTATAGAGCATAGAGTATGGAAATCTGATAACCCAGACCCGAATCCTGGATCGGCTGCGATTTACTAAAGCATATTTATGACATACTTTTTTCATATATTTAGTTTAGAATATTGTTTTACCTATTACCCAAAATCCATTATTTTGTGTGTTTATGTTTTTTTTTTTAATATTAGGTTACCATGCAACAGCTCTAACCCCTGATCCAACCAGGTAGTTAAAAATTACTAGTTAAGCGGAAAATGTAAAAATAACATTTTATTTTTAAGTATTTACTATATATCGCAATGTAATAACCCATTACTTTTGTATTAATGACACTACCATATTTTTGCTGGGATGATATACATATATTAGACTTGGTCGTTAATAATATATATAAATAATAATTAACTTTTTAATGCAGGGGATCCATCTAAAAAAATATACTTACTTCAAATTAAAGACAGGTGTTTTTTACATCTACGAAAGAAATGTTTTACTAGCTGATTTTTTTACTAGGGTTACTAACCCTAGTAAAAAATGTATTTATTGTGATAACTTTTGCAAATGGAAACTGTTTTGCTTGAAATTTTGCAACAACAGTTTTTACAGGTGAACCCATATTATACTAAAAGTTGGACTTTGGGGACAACTTGGAAAGCTATGCTGCCATACAAAATTTCTGAAAAGTCGCGATTTTAACGTATAGGCCGCTATAGATGAAAACATTTTTTTGTTGAAATATTTTCCTTTTAATTGCTTCTTTACTAAGCCATATCATTTATTAAAGCCGATTTTGCTTTCAGCGATTCAATTGGCTAAAACCTTAAAAAGCCGCTAAAAATATATATAAAACTCGAACAGTGGTTTAATATGAAATTTTATGCATCTTTATGTATCAAATTTTAAGCCTGAAAATTTATATTGATTGCATTTGAAAATTTTTGTATATAAAAATCTAAATGGAAAACCGCCAAACTTTAAAGACATTTAGCGAAAAATCTGTACCGTAAATCGAAAAATAAAGTACGCCATTGTAATCAGCATGTCTGAGATATATAGAATTGATGGTCAGAGCTCTATTAATTTTTAAAAGTCAAGATTTTGTCATGCAGTGTAATTGATATAAATCGAAAGTTTTAAAAAAAGTGGCGCTCTATGCACTTATTGGGAAAAGGAATTTGATGACTATAATACTTTCAATGACATCCAGTAGAATTAATTTTATTTTTTCAAAATTTAGTTCCGATTTAAGTAGAAAACTGAAGCTTGACTAAAACACTTAGTTTCATTGATCTTACACTGTTAGGTTAGTAATACACCTAGAGAAATTACATTTCATATCTAAAAATTTAATTTTATATGATATACAATACAAAACTTAAGTATATTTAATTAATTAATATTTAATTTATTTTTTGTTTTTATTTGGGCCAAAATCCCCGAATATTGAGCTCCGATGCGATAACAGAAGATATTAAATGATTTAAAATATTTGTTGCATAACTCCTTTATTAGCCCGTAGTACTTTTTTCACTTTTATAAATTGATCAGTTGCTGAAAAACGGCCCAGTCTAATATACATAACTAAGTATGTAAAACATTAATGAAAAAAGAAAGATAACAAAAAGAAAACTTGATTTTCAAACCACTAGCCATGTTTGCATAGACATCGCAAGTACCACAACATAAACGCATACTCTTACAACAACACCATTTAAACCAAAATTCTAAAAACATATACATACATAATATAAATATGTCAAGTGGTATATACTCTATATATGTGTGTACATAAAGAGACAACAGTAAGTTAAAATGAAAGGCAATTTTAGAATAATATGGTTTTATTTACATTACTATTGTTAGGACTATGCAGATGAAAAAGAAATGTTTATAACAGCGTCCTCTATTAAAGAAAATTTCAGTTATTTCTAATTTAGAAAAATTTAAGACTATTTTACCAGATATTCTGGACAGTTGGTTGGTTATAACTAGTACAAGTGGTTGCTTGTATGTTTGCTTGTTTCAATGGTCTAAAGTACATAAGACACATTCATTTTACACTTATTGTCACACCACAAAATGCAATTGAAATCATTTTATAAAGTACGTTAGGGATATAACAAAATTTCTTGGCATAACTTCTGAGAATATATATTGCAATCGGTTACGGTCGTTTTAAAAATTATAGAAATTATTTATAGGTTATACCAAGATGCATATAAAAACTAGGAGAAACAATTGCTATTGGTTCGCAAATGGGACAGAACATTATGGCGTTGTCAGAGAACAAGAGAATATTATGACTTGGTTTGGCAAGATCATAATGTTCTGTCTAATAGCCGGTATTTTATATGCTTCTTGGTTATACCCCTAATGCATCATATATATAGATAGAAAAATGCATTCATATGTACTGGTGCAATGGCAAAAATGGTATACCTTTAAAAACAACACAATAACAGTAGCAACACTATTGAACAATAACAAAATAACAATGTTTAAATGTGTAATTTTACCCATCATATTGAAACCATGTATTGTTGAAAGTTAATGTTGGTAAACACATCTAGCTATTGAAGCAGCTTTCATGTACATGAAGTGGCAACACTATTACTACTACTTGGTCATGGTATTAACAGTATACAGTGATGTTTTGTAACAACCAAATATGATATGACCTAGACAGAGCAGGTGTAGGTATTTATATAAGACGAATATTAATCACTTGCCGGTTAGACCAGCAAACTGCCTTCAGGTGAGATTCAAGAATTATTGAGTATTTTATAATTAGAAAATAAGATACTTTGATAGAAAACTTAATTTTCCACACTTTTTGGTAAAAAAGAAACTCCTCGTGTACAGATCACTCTTTTAATGCGAAAACGGTTAAAATCGAAATTTCGGAAATTTTAGTCAATAGGTACACTTAAAATATTTTGCATGTAAAGACTGCTGCAAATGTATTTTAAAATAAATAAAATTTCGTCTGAAAACAGGACTAATAATATTTCATTAAATTCAACTTACATTGTATTTTGTTTCTTACTTGACATAAATAAACCACAAAGTAGTCAAAACAACTAACAAAGATTACTTACAAACGTTTATTTTTTGGTTTATTAAAAAAAAAATACTGTGTAAAGTGTCTGTGGTTTGTTTTAAGTTAATTACGAATGTAGTTAAAATTTACATTCTTCTACAAATCATACATGGGAATTTTTCATTACCCTTAAAATTTCATTACCATATAATGGTAATGAAATATTTTTCATTAGAAAAATCATCACTAATGGTAATGAAATTACATCAATGTATAAAAAACTAATTGCAATTGATTAAAAACCATTTGTTAAAAAAAAATTCAGACAAATGAAAACAAACAACGGGTTTGGCCGGGGAAGTTATAAAATATAATTTTTTAAGGAGGATCCATTCCATTCCCTTATATTTTACCTGTATACAAATAACAAAGGAATGGAAAGTAATATTTAATTTCAAATGAGCATGAGCCTGAATGAGCATATTTCGTCTTCGATTTCAGCTAGTTTTTCCCCATTTTTACGTTTTTCTGTCAATGGCAATGAAATTTAAAATCATTGTCATTAATCAATGAAATTAAATTTTAGAATCATTACCATTAATTGAAAAAATGGTAATGAAAATAATTTAATTACAATTGATATCAATGCAATGGTAATGAAATCATCAATTAATTAGTCCACCTAATTAATTAGTCCCATGTATGCTACAAATCAATATTATTTTCAATTAAAATAACACAACTGAAATACTACTTAAACAACTAAAATATTCTGACTGCATAAGTTCTCTGAGTGTATACTTACGAGTATTTTAAAATAAGAATGAATTTTCAAATGACAGAAAACATACCGGCAAAAAATATCTTCCAGAAAAGTAGTTTAAAAAAACTGTTTTCTTTCTAGCCGGGACAGGCGCCAAAAAGTTGATCGTCAGTTAGACTAGTCAGGATGCGTTCAATAATATTATGCAAACGAATTAAAAAACTATGAAAAAGCAATAAAATTTTCGGTATTTTTTGAATGGCTCGGCCTTCAAGCACTAAAAAAATACTGAGCCAAAGTTGGGCCCGGGCTTTTACGTGAAATAAACACACTCAACCAAAATGGTCTGTAATGGCTACTGAAACGTTTGCTGTTATTGCTGGAAATTTAACTGTTTTGATCACAGCGGTATTTTTGGCAAATGTTATCAACACATGTCTACTGATTTGTAGCACAATAGAACTAGTAGAAAAACTTAGTAGCTGCTATTAAATTTTAGCAAAATTTCTGTAAACTGCAATTCAAAATCGATTTGTCAAAATGAGTTAAACAATTTACTAATTATCAATAATTGTAGTACAGGGTAGCTCAAAATTACCGAAGGGGTTTGAGTTCATTATAACTTTTTATTGAAGACATAATTATTAATTTTTTTTTAAACAGTATATTAATGGAGAATATTTTTAATTTAATTATGAAAAATTATATGTCGCAAGTGGTGGCCATTTTCTGCTTCGCATATACGTGCTCTTTACAAAACATTTTCCATAACATTTCGCAAAACTTCAGATGTTATGTTGTTGATTTCGTTGCGTATATTGTTTTTTAGTTGCTGAATGGTCCTAGTCTTGCTAATATAGGCTTTTCCTTAAAAAATAACCCTAAAGGAGACAGTCTGGAGCGGTTAAATCCGGTGGACCAATTAAAATCGCTTGTACGCGAAATAATTCGTTCACCAAAGATGTCACGTAAAAGAGCCATTGTGTCCCTCGCAGTGTGCGCTGTGGCTCCATCCTGTTGGAACCATACTTACTTGCGGATGGTTTTCCACGGCTGGCCTTAAACAATTTTCCAAAATTGTCCGATATCGAACACCAGTGATGAAAATGAAGACATTTTGTTCATTTTCAAAAAGATATGGCCCAATTACCCTTCCGACGAAACACCGCACCAAACAGTACACTTTATTTTATTGAAATTCATTCATTTATAATTCTTAAAATTATAGCGTCTCAACGCCTCCAGGGCATTGTTGAGACAAAGTTGGCAATGAGATCAATTGGAATTATTTCACAGTAAAAATATAATAAATAAAATAAAAAGTATATATATATATACAGTGGTGGCAAATTTAATAGGAACGATTAAAGTTTTTTCTAATTTTTTTCGTTGCCTTTATTTTTAAAAATTAAAATAGTGGCTAACTTCGCCCCTGGAGGCAAATATATGGTTTAGAATATTGTGCAGAATTTTAACAAAATGACTGTTTTTTCATTTTATCACTTGTTTTATGTGGGCGTGGCTTTCAATGAAAATTTAGCGATATCGACCTGTTATCAAATTACAGAGTAAAAATTAGCGAGTACTGATCGGATCTATACAACCTGTATATTTTTGGAAATGCTACAAAATTTCCTTAACTTCTGCATTATTTTTATCTAGAAATAGTCGCCAGACTTGAAATTACAGTGCCTTAAACATAAAAAAAATTTTCTTTGTTTTTAGCGATTTTATAATAAAGTTATCCACACTGAAATTTTAATAGGAAATGCTTTATACTTAACATAGAAAAAAACTTGACTTTTTTGTTATATCGTAGCAAGTCTAGCATAAAACTATTCGCTTTAAAATTTCAGTGTTGTTAACTTTATTTTAAAATTGCTAAAAACAATGAACTTTTTTTTCATGTTTAAGACACTGTCATTTTCAGCCTGGCGAACATTTCTGGATAAAAATAATGCAAGACTTAAGGAAATTTTGTAGAATTTCCAAAAATATACAGTTTGTGAAGATCCGATCAGTACTCGCTAAATTTTACTCTGTAATTTGATAACAGGTCGATATCGATAATTTTTCATAGAAAGCCACGCCCACTTAAAACAAGTGACAAAATAAAAAACAGACATTATGTTAAAATTCTGCACAATATTCTAAACCACATATTTGCCTCCCGGGGCGAACTTAGCCACTGTATATATGTATGTGTTGCGCATAGTTCGGAGACATGGCCTAAAATGTGCCCAAACTATGCTGTATATGAGTCAGAAATGTCTTGATAATATGCGCAGGACCTAGGAAGAGTTTGAGGACAGTCCCCAAACTAACCAAATGTCTCCATACTAAACACTTGATCGAAAAACTGTCCCAGTAGCATGCGCTGTGCATACATATTAAATTATGTATCACATGAAAAAGAAAAGTTTTATATAATAATATTATTTATATCAAAATTATTTCCATATTTTGTAATATATATTCTTTTAGTCTATTTTTAAATTAATAAATTGCCAAAAAATCTTTTAAAAACTGTGGTAAGTTATTGAATTACATGCTACCGATATATTCTATTCTTTGCTTGGTGACTTCTAGCCTACATCTAACTGTTCTTAAGTTAGAATTGTTTCTTGTATTTGTTATGTATATATGTAATGACTAGCGGGCGCAGCCCGCTACGTTGTTAGCGTGCCTTAAAGTTTAGGGGGGGGGGAGGGGGGGCACCAATTTTTTTTAAATTCGCTTTTTATTTAAAGTACAGTTTTTATATAGTAAAAGCCTTCACCCAGTCACCACATAAAATAATTCTGCACAACAATGGGTTTAAAATAAATAAATAAATATTTGATCACTTTTTCTCATGACAGTGGATTGTTAGTAATGAATCCATAATAAATTGCAATATACGTGTGTATGTTAAGATAATTTGGTAAAGTGCGAACTTAGGTAGATAGACCCGTAAGTAGTTTTGTTCATTTGTGTTTTGAATGAAAATAAATAACGTAAAGCAGGGTTGTTAGCGTGCCTTAAAGTTTTTTTTTTAATTCCAGTTTATGTAAAGGTAGACCTGGCAATTCAAGTAAATTCACAAATTCAGTTGGAAAATTTACTGCGTCGGTTTCTTCCACCGGTGCTTCGTTACATGAAGTTTAAATATCGGAATATATAAGTTCCATTCCTTTTCTAAGGTTTTTTCTCTTTTAGAAAATTTGTTTAACTTTTTTGAGAGTATGTTTCAATGCTACATACGTTTCATATTCCGTGGATAGTGTTTGAACAGGTAATTCCCTCTTCCAATCCATTTGCATTGTCTATAATTTCAATTCCACTCGTTCAACGTTTATATCCATTTCATTCCACTTGTGTACTGTTTCAATTCCACTCGTTTCCTATTTAGTTTCTTAATTTTAGTGTTTCATATACACTTGTTCTTTAAGTTTTAGGTTTCTAGCTAAAGACGCAGACGTTAATAGGGGGGGGGGGAGCAATTTTCCCCTTTTGAACCTCCATTTTTACCACGTTCCTGTCCAAAGTCCTAGAGATGCCTTGTCGATAAATTAGCCCATACTCCAAGGAAAACATATTATATATTACAGGTTTCTAGCCGAAGGGTTCGGTTAGGCCATCAAGGGGGAGAATTATTCCGTTTTTACCCCTCCCGGTAGGAATTTACAAAAATTCCGTCTTAGAGGACGTCTGCCTTGGAGGAGGACCTACTACATACATAATTTTAGGTCTCTATATCCAGCAGTTTGGCCAGGCTATCAAGGGGGAAGTTTTTTACCTTTTTACCCCTCCCGGTATGAATTTCCAAAAATACCGTCTTAGGGGACGTCTACGTTGGAGAAGAAACCCAAATATCGAATTTAAGCTCCCTAGATCCAGCAGTTTGGCCAGGCCGTTAAGGGGGAGACTTTTCCTGTTTTTGACCCTACCTGTGAAAATTTCCAAAAATCTCATCCTAGCGGATGTCTACAATAGAGGAGGAACTTTAATACCAAATTTCAACTTCCTACCTCCAGCGGTTTGGGCAGGCCTTTAAGCGGCACTTTTCCCATTTTTGCAATGTCCCTGTCCAAAAAGCACCTTCCCGGTAAGTGAGCCCATACTCCAAGTAACATATGTTTTACATTTCAGGTTTCTAGCCAACTTTTACTATTTGCGCCCCTCTCGGTAGGAATTTCCGAAAATCCATCGACAGGGAATTTCAGCTTCCTTGTTCCAGCAGTTTGAGCAGGCTGTCAAGGGGGACACTTTTTCTTTTTTTGTCCCTCCCGGTTGGAATTAGGCTGGAAGAGGAACCTAAGTACCGAATTTCAGCTTCCTAGTTCCAGCAGTTTGGACAGGTCGTTAAGGGGCCACTTTCCCTTTCTGAGCCCCCATTTTATAACGACCCTGTCCAAAATTCAAAAAAGTATCTTTCTAATAAGTTAGCCCTTACTCCAGGGAGCCACATTTTAATTTTCAGGTTTCTAGCCGAAGGGGTTTTTACAGGCCCCCAAGGTGAGGCTTTTCTTCTTTTTGCCCCTCCCTTTAGGAATTTACAAAAATTCCATCTTCGCGGCTATCTGCGATGGATGAGAAACATTCATACCAAATTTCAACTGCATTGCCTAAGCGGTTTGGGCAGGCCGTTAGTGGGGACATTTTTCCCTTTCAACCACCATTTTTACTATGTTCCTGTTCCAAAAATTACGTTAACGGGGAGTTAGTCCTACTCCAAGGAATACATATTTAAAATTTTAGGTTGGCCAAAAGGGATTGGGCAGGCCGTCAAGGAGGAGACTTTTCCCCTTATTTCCCCTCCCGCTAGGAATTTAAAAAATTCCGCCTAAGCGGACGCCTACACAGAAGGAAGAACTCACATTCCGAATTTGCTTTTGGGATATCCTATAGGGAATTAGTCAATGTCTACTACAGTGGAGGAACCTTTATACCAAATTTCAACTTCTTACCTCCAGGGGTTTGGGCAGGCAGTTTTCCAATTTGTGAGACTGTTTATTGGGAGACTTTTCCCCTTTTTGCCCGTTCCGGTAGCAATTTCCAAAAATCCCGTCTTAGCGCACGTCTATGCCGAATATCAAGAAACCTTGTTTTAGTGGAGATATCCGTGGGGGGAGGAAAAAAAGTAGTTTTTTTGAAATTATACATATATTATTTTAAATGGTACTTTTTGGAAAAACGAAATTTTTTGGAAAAAGATACTTTGTTTTTACAAAGTACTTTATTTGTACTTTTTTTTGAAAGGTATTTTTTTAAAAAGGTATTTTTTTTGGAAAAATGTACGTTTTTTGGAAAAAGGTACTTTTTTTGGAAAAACGTACTTTTTATGGAAAAAGGTACTTTTTTTTGGAAAAAGGTACTTTTTTTGGAAAAAGGTACTTTTTTTTGGAAAAGGCACTTTTTTTGAAAAAGGTATTTTTTACTGGAAAAATGTATGTTTTTTGGGAAAAGCAACATTTTTTTGGGAAAAGGTACTTTTTTTTGGAAAAGGTACTTTTTTTGAAAAAGGTAGTTTTTGGAAAAATGTATGTTTTTTGGGAAAAGTTACTTTTTCGGAAAAGGTACTTTTTTTTTGGAAAAGGTAAATTTTTTTTACAAAAAAGTTCATTTTTTGGAAAAAGGTACTTTTTTTTGAAAAAGGTACTTTTTTTTGGAAAAAGGTACGTTTTTTGGAAAAACTTACTTTTTTTGGAAAAAGGTACTTTTTTTGGAAAAACGTACTTTTTTTGGAAAAACGTACTGTTTTTGGAAAAAGGTACTTTTTTGGAAAAAGGTACTTTTTTGGAAAAAGGTACTTTTTTGGAAACAGGTACTTTTTTTGGAAAAAGGTACTTTTTTGGGAAAAAGGTACTTTTTTGGGAAAAAGGTACTTTTTTGGGAAAAAGGTACTTTTTTTGGGAAAAAGGTACTTTTTTTGGGAAAAGGTACTTTTTTTGGGAAAAGGTACTTTTTTGGAAAAAGGTACTTTTTTTGTCCCCTTTTTGCCCCTCCCGATAAGAATTTCCAAAAATGCCGTCTCAACGGATGTCTACACCGGTCGAGGAACCTACATACCAAATTTCAACTTCATAGCTCCAGCAGTTTGAGCAGGCCGTCAAGGGGGAGACTTTTTCCCCTTTTTGCCCGTCCCTGTAAAAATTTCCAAAACTCCCGTCTTGGTGGATGTCTACGATAGTGGAGGAACCTTTATACCAAATTTCAACTTCCTACCTCCAGCGGTTTGGGCAGGCCGTCAAGGGGGGTGTTTTTCCCCTTTTTAACCCCCATTTTTACAACGTCCCTGTCCAAAATTCCAGAAAGTACTTTCCAGAAAAGTTAGCCCATACTCCAAGGAACACATATCTTAAATTTCAGCTTTCTAGCCAAAGGGGTTTTGGCAGGCCGCCAAGGCAGGCCTTTTTCCAAAAAAAGTACACTTTTCCAAAAAAAGTACCTTTTTCCAAAAAAGTACATTTTTCAAAAAAAGTACCTTCTTCCAAAAAAGTACCTTTTCCCGAAAAAAGTACCTTTTTCCAAAAAACATACATTTTTCAAAAAAAACACCTTTTTAAAAAAAAATACCTTTTCCAAAAAAAGTACAAATAAAGTACTTTGTAAAAACAAAGTATCTTTTTCCAAAAAATTTCGTTTTTCCAAAAAGTACCATTTAAAATAATATATAATTTCAAAAAAACTACTTTTTTTCCTCCCCCCACGGATATCTCCACTAAAACAAGGTTTCTTGATATTCGGCATAGACGTGCGCTAAGACGGGATTTTTGGAAATTCCTACCGGAACGGGCAAAAAGGGGAAAAGTCTCCCCATAAACAGTCTCACAAATTGGAAAAGTGCCTGCCCAAACCACTGGAGGTAAGAAGTTGAAATTTGGTATAAAGGTTCCTCCACTGTAGTAGACATCGACTAAGTTTGTATTTTTGGAATTCCCTACAGGATACCCCAAAAGGAAACTCGGTATGTGAGTTCCTCCTTTTGTGTAGGCGTCCGCTTAGACGGAATTTTTGAAATTCCTATCGGGAGAGGAAATAAGGTAAAATTCTCCTCCTGACGGCTTGCCCAATCCCTTTTGGCCAACCTAAAATTTTAAATATGTATTCCTTGGAGTAGGACTAACTCACCGGCAACTTAATTTTTCTATTTTGGAACAGGAACATAGTAAAAATGGTGGTTGAATGGGAAAAATGTCCCCACTAACGGCCTGCCCAAACCGCTTAGGGAATGCAGTTGAAATTTGGTATGAATGTTCCTCATCCATCGCAGATAGCCGCGAAGATGGAATTTTTGTAAATTCCTAAAGGGAGGGGCAAAAAGAAGAAAAGCCTCACCTTGGGGGCCGGTAAAAACCCCTTCGGCTAGAAACCTGAAGCTTAAAGTGTGGGTCCCTGGAGTAAGGGCTAACTTATTAGAAAGATAGTTTTTTGAATTTTGGACAGGGTCGTTATAAAATGGGGGCTCAAAAAGGGAAAGTTGCCCCTTAACGACCTGTCCAAACTGCTGGAACTAGGAAGCTGAAATTCGGTACTTAGGTTCCTCTTCCAGCCTAATTCCAACCGGGAGGGACAAAAAAAGAAAAAGTGTCCCCCTTGACAGCCTGCTCAAACTGCTGGATTTTCGGAAATTCCTACTGAGAGGGGCACAAATAGTAAAAGTTGGCTAGAAACCTGAAATGTAAAACATATGTTACTTGTAGTATGGGCTCACTTACCGGGAAGGTGCTTTTTGGACAGGGACATTGCAAAAATGGGGATTAATGAAGCGAAAAGTGCCGCTTAAAGGCCTGCCCAAACCGCTGGAGGTAGGAAGTTGAAATTTGGTATTAAAGGTCCTCCTCTATTGTAGACATCCGCTAAGATGAGATTTTTGGAAATTTCTACAGGTAGGGTCAAAAACAGGAAAAGTCTCCCCCTTAACGGCCTGGCCAAACTGCTGGAGCAAGGGATCTTAAATTCGGTATTTGGGTTCCTTCCCCAACGTTGACGTCCCATAAGATGGTATTTTTGGAAATTCATACTGGGAGGGGTAAAAAGGGAAAAAACTTCCCCCTTGACGGCCTGGCCAAACTGCTGGATATAGAGACTTAAAATTATGTATGTAGTAGGTTGCTCCTCCAACGCAGACGTCCTCTAAGACTGAGTTTTTGGAAATTCCTACCGGGAGGGGTAAAAACGGAATAATTCTCCCCCTTGATGGCCTAACCGGACCCTTCGGCTAGAAACCTGTAATATATAATATGTTTTCTTTGGAGTATGAGCTAACATATCGACAAGGCATTTCTAGGACTTTGGACAGGAACGTGGTAAAAATGGTGGTTCAAAAGGGGAAAATTGCCCCCCCACCTTAACGTCTGCGTCTTTAGCTAGAAACCTAAAACTTAAAGAACAAGTGTATATGAAACACTAAAATTAAGAAACTAAATAGGAAACGAGTGGAATTGAAACAGTACACAAGTGGAATGAAATGGATATAAACGTTGAACGAGTGGAATTGAAATTATAGACAATGCAAATGGATTGGAAGAGGGAATTACCTGTTCAAACACTATCCACGGAATATGAAACGTATGTAGCATTGAAACATACTCTCAAAAAAGTTAAACAAATTTTCTAAAAGAGAAAAAACCTTAGAAAAGGAATGGAACTTATATATTCCGATATTTAAACTTCATGTAACGAAACACCGGTGGAAGAAACCGACGCAGTAAATTTTCCAACTGAATTTGTGAATTTACTTGAATTGCCAGGTCTACCTTTACATAAACTGGAATTAAAAAAAAACTTTAAGACACGCTAACAACGTAGCGGGCTTTGCCCGCTATTTTTAATATTATAAAATGCTTTCCAACCCTGCTTTACGTTATTTATTTTCATTCAAAACACAAATGAACAAAACTACTTACGGGTCTATCTACCTAAGTTCGCACTTTACCAAATTATCTTAACATACACACGTATATTGCAATTTATTATGGATTCATTACTAACAATCCACTTTCATGAGAAAAAGTGATCAAATATTTATTTATTTTAAACCCATTGTTGTGCAGAATTATTTATTTGTGGTGGCTGGGTGAAGACTTTTATTATAAAAACTGTACTTTAAATAAAAAGCGAATTTAAAAAAAATAGTCGGGCACGCTAACAACGTAGCGGGCTGCGCACGCTAGTTTAATATATAACAAGGGAGTTACTGCAAACTAGACACTACTATTTTAATGAAATTTTAATATGTTGTAGAAACCAAAATGCTAAGATCAACATCCCAGTTTTTGAACACCTCGGTAATTTAAGTGGTTAAAAAATGGGGTTAGAATGGGTTCGTCAGAGGTGAAAGTAAGTATGAGACAGGTTAATCTTAGATTTCTTTGCTCTATCAATTATCCAAATTCTGCATAAAAATTTTCTGCAGATTTTACAGTACAATTTGCTATTTTCAATTAACTAAAAGTTAGCCTAAATGTAACTAGAATTCTGTAAATTTAACAGCTTTAATTTTGCTGTTCTCATTTTACTAGTATTTAGTAAAAAAAATCTGCAGTTTAGCAGTTTTTTCTGCAGCATAATTTTTAACTAATTTTTAGTAACTTTTTCTGCTAGTTTTACAGATTTATTTCTATGAGTGTAATTATAAATTGTACTAGAAAAATTTTTAAATTTAAAAAATCCCTACATTATGACTGAAAAAACAAAATCTGTCCCTTTTTCCCTACAGATGAAATTTTTGCAAAAAAATCCCTACGAAAAGGGAAAAATCCCTACACTTGGCAACACTGATTACTAATTTACTTTGTTTCTCAGTATCTTTTTCGTTACTAAAAGCCATTAACAGTAAAAAAATAACCTAAAATTTGAGCGTACCTACTCTGAGAGAATTTTATCGGACGAGCTGTAAACAAAATTTTCAATAAACTAATGAAGTTTCTTCAAAAAGTAAAAGCCAAATTTATTAAATTTTATGAAAAAGCTTCACAATTTTTATGAATCTCTTTCTAAAAAAACTTTTTTGGGTGTATGACATTTTTAATAAATTCATGAAATTTTCATGAAATTCTTCATAAAAATTTATGAAAAATTGCATCAATTCAATTAAAAGTTTCAATAGATGAATTCCAGCGAAACTTAATTGAATCAGTGTATAAATTCATCAATAGCATACAGTGCACTCGGGAAAACGTCAACTAATTCAAACCGCGGGTGTTGACGTTTAACAAATTGTTGACGTTTACGAATGTAAAATTTTTAAATAAAAAACATATCTGCTTTTAAAAGTTTTTATTAATTATAAACTAAAACCAAACATAAACAAATTCAAAAAGGAAACAAAAAAGGCATTCAACCTGACTAGAAACATAGAAGACAACTAGAACTAAAAGAATACATTTTAAATAAGATCATATTTTTAATTGTACATGCACTCATATGCATTTAAAAAAAATCGGTTATTTTTTCTGCTGTTTTTTTCTTTCCAACACTTGGAAGAGAGCCTTCTCTCTTAAACGTCTTAATACATTTAAGTCATTTTGCTCAACATTCTCGCATTGAGCCCAATCCAAAGCCCTGTTTAATATTTCGACGGCTTCGCTTGGTTTTATTGTCTGCACATTTGTATCTAAATCGTTCTCCTCATCATCGAGCACTTCTAACTCCTCAATTTCACACGAATTAGAAACATTATTCAGCAAAATATCTCCATTCCACTCCTGAATGTATGAAACTGTATAGTCAACCTAAAGAAAAAAATCAAAAATTACCTGTCGTGTTGTTGAAACAATTGTAAAAATCGACAAACCTGAGGGTTTAGTTCATTAAGCAGATCAACTGCAAGCTCCATTTGTTGCTGAACGTCTGAGTTCATATTTTCTTTCAGTATGCTTAACGGAATATCTTCCTCCGGATCTGTCTCATTTTCCGTGAAACGTAAAACATTTTGCCAGCATTTTACCATTGTATCTTTGCTTACTTTATGCCATGCGGATTCTAGAATTGTAACAGCATCCCTTAATGTAACACTTTTCATTGACTCTACTAGATCTAAATTTTTTGCCGCTACCATGGCTAAGAGGCTGTTTCTGTAGTACAGCTTCGTTATTTTGATTGCGTTCTGATCCATTGGTTGGATAAGTGGGGTAACATTTGGAGGAAAAAACATCGCAATTATGTTTCCATCTTCGGTTTTAAGCTCCATTTCACTTGGATGAGACGGAGCATTGTCGATTAGGAGGAGCGCTTTAACTGGCAAGTTCTTTTTTAAAAGAAAATCTGTTACCTAAAATTAGAAAATCTTAGCTACTGAAAACGATATTTTCTCTGCAGCACAAAAAATATTAACCTGCGGCACAAATGTTTTGTGAAACCAATCGCTAAAAATGGCTGATGTCATCCATGAGGACTTGGAACTTTTGTACTCAGTAGGGCAGTTGAAATTTTTGAAAACTCGTGGATTTTTTGCCTTCCCAATCACCAACAATTTAAGTTTATGACTTCCGGAAGCATTAGCACAACATAAAAAAGTGACTCGTTGTTTTTCAGTTTTTACGCCCGGAGCGGTCTTTTCGGCACTTGATACGTAAGACTTTTCTGTCAAAATTTTCCAAAACAATCCCGATTCATCAGCATTGTATAGCTGATCATGGGATAGACCCATTTCTTCAATTTTTTGCTTCAGCTTGACTTTAAATGGTTCGACAAGCGAAGGTTGCGAAGATAGCTTTTCCCCAGTTATTTTAAGCAGACGAACTCCAAATCTTTTTTAAATCCCTGCAACCATCCATCACTTGCGTTGAACGAGTATTCTTTTTCTTTCAGTTTAAGATGGATCTCTTTGGCTTTTTCTTTGAGCGCTAATGCATTTACCGGATAATTCTCTTCTCTCTGCTTAACAAACCACTTGTACAGACGTTTCTCCATTTTCGGCAACTCTGATGCCCTTAATGTCTTTCTTTTTCCTGGACCGGAAAATTTGTTATTAACACAGTCCAAAATCTTCTTTTTTTTCATTTTTATCTTGCTAATTGTTGACTTTGATACACCATATTGCTTCGCTAAAGCTACCGCACTTGTACCCTTTTCTAATAAGTCCAAAATAATTGCCTTTTCTTGTAATTTTAGCACTTTCGGTTGTTTTGAGCTCATTTTGGTAATGTGATACTTACGAGAACAAAAAAGCAACTGAACATAAATAAAAATATAATATGTATGTACGTGCAGTTGCAACTACTTTTCTACTCTACTTATAAGGGGAATCCCCAATTTCAGATGTGATTTCATAAAATAAATGTGTGTGTGTACAAATTTGTGTATTTTAACTGCTGCTAAATTCAAACTTTTGTTTTATTCAGAGCTGACGTTTTAGAGCTTTGTGGTTGGGTTGACGTTTTAGAGTAGGCAATGTAAAAAAAAAAGCGTTGACGTTTTGGGATGTTGACGTAAACGAGCGTTGACGTTTTCCCGAGTGCACTGTATAGACAATTCACTGAGTGTGCAGTTACAGAAGTCAAATTCTATATAAATTAAAGTTTTTTCACTTTAGGTTATTTGTTTTAATTCGAATTTATATTCCTT
The DNA here is from genome assembly GCA_949987735.1 of Leucophora obtusa. NCBI lineage: Eukaryota > Metazoa > Arthropoda > Insecta > Diptera > Anthomyiidae > Leucophora > Leucophora obtusa. The sequence continues at coordinate 139,502,784 of OX465296.1, forward strand.
GAAACGGGTTCGGGTTCAATGTTGCTCTAGTGGAACTTGTTTTAGAATTGATGTGGTTTTGAACCGATGTGTATGTACACTTTCTTAGGAAAAATAAGAAAAGTTAAAGTTCTTTCAGAATTAACATGTTAATTGTGTAACAGTTTTAAAACAAATGCAGCCTTGTCTTAAAGGACATGGAGATATAATTTATATTAGTTTAAATTTTTAAAAGAATTGAAACAGTAATGCAAAATTGTCTATTTTATTCCATAAAGCATCCTCCAGCCAGTCGTGTATTTCGTGTGTTTTGTGAAGTTTTAAAAAACACCTTCATTTTGGCATTTTGCTATGTTCTTAAGGCTTTTTTACAAATAGAAACTTTGGTACATATTTTTTTTAAAACATTTGCGCAAAATTTTATTAAAAATTGGGAGTCTGATGGTACAATGTCGACTTGTTTGCGGTTGCTCGAAAAAGGTATTTAAGGACCTATTTCACACGATTTTTAAAGAAATTGATGCTATTTTAGTTAGTATTTGTTTTTTCTAAGCTTTTCTGGTAATTTTGTAGCCCAGATTAAGAAAATTGTGAAGTTTTGGAAAAAAATTAAGGAAAAATTCCATATTAAAAATGTAACCGGTTAATCGACCAATTTTAACCGATTATTCGGGTCGAATAATTATTTGAGTTTTAAATTATTTGTTTCGACAGTAACCGAAATAGAGGCGATTAATCGAGGAATCCGTTAATCGATTAACCGAATTGAAAACACTAGAAAAAACCTCTAAAAAAATCGCCTTTGTTTGCTGAGCCATTTTTTCTATTGTTCAAACATTATTTTGAATTTTGTAGTCGTTTGTGGGATTTTTGGAAATTTGTAAAACTTTTTTAATTATAAATTATTACACTATGCGACAGTCAAAATCGGGATGGGATGAAACCAACGGGAAATGTTATATCGGTCAAAAACAAGTTATACGTGTCCCGGCGTTTCGCTGGGTCAAGTCTAGGAATCGAGATATATCGATTTGAAATTAGTAACTATCATATAGGGGAAATTGTCACCTTTGGTGGTCTTTTTTTTTGACATAACTCGAGAACCACTAGTTCGATTTTGCTCAAACAATTTTAAAAAAATTAAAAATTACAATTCCTTTAATCTGTTCATATAACATTTTCCATATACTCAACAGTTTTGCCGGTAAAAATAAATGTATGAAGAAAAAAAATATTTTTTGCCTAAAATATTAAATTTTTTTATTTTTTAAATTCATAAAAAATCCAAAACGGAAAAATAGCAAGTCGTATTACTTTCACGCAAAGTCACATAACCTTTAAACAAAATGACCCTATTAAAAAAAATTAATATGGAGCTTTATATGGTAATATATAACTTAATGTGACCCATATACTATTTCATCCGAAAAATGGCCTGATATAATTGTGTCAGTTGGTTATCATTTTTTATCTAATTGTATCAGTTCAGATCTTAACTGATTAGATTATATATTAAGCAGATGAATTTCTGATTTTTGACCTGATACAATTTTATGGGTTTATGTCGCATGGTATTAGTTTAGATCCAAATAGATACATTACTATACAAACTTATATAGTTATATATGAATTTTGACCTGATGCAATTAGATCTGCTTTAAAACTTTGATACAATTATACAAGACAAATGTCGTATACAAATATATTTTATTTATATAAAATTGTACCAACTACGATCTAAACGGATACCATTAGATATAAACCGGTAAAATTGTATCAGGTCAAAAATTGGATATAATTTCATCTGAATAATGTATAATTTTATTAGTTGAGATCTAAACTAATACAATTAGATAAAAACTGATAAACAACTGATACAATTACATCGGGCCATTTTTCGGATGAAACAGTATATTTATACAGATATAACTTAATCGCATTTTATACGACTATATGTAACTGTTTTTACTCGGGGAGACATAGATCATGAAAATCTATGGACGCGTTTCGCTTTTATTCACAATTAAGTGAAGGTATCTCCTTTTGACAAGAATATTGATTTTATGTTTCAATGAGTTTGGATAATATTTATTATATACAGAGACCCAAAATAACTGTTATAATTCTAAAAAAGTCACCACCCAAATTTATTTAATTATAATATTTCAATAATGCATATATTTTATAAATCATATTGCACAAAAAAATCACAAAGTTTGGCAAAGATTTTAATTTTTTCAATTTTTATATTTTACTCTATAAATTTCTGTTGTTTTTTTGATTTTTATTTTAAAACTTTTTATAAAAGTTACAGAATGATTTTTTTGAAAAAATTAAGCACTAACTTTTATATTTGATAATAAAATAAAAATTGAAAATTGACCTAAATCGAATGCCGGAAGTTGCTGGAATATACATATTTACTCACTTTAAATCACTATTCAATCTTTTATTAACACTAGTTGACATCATCAGGATATTGTAATTGTTGAAGTCATTGGTTCTATGGCTATTGATTTATATTCTTAACTGTTATTTTTTGATAAAGAAAAAAACTCACAAAATAACTTTTATTATTTTTGAAAAAATAAAAATCGTATTTGGATTGTTTTTGTTTGAATTAAAAATAAAAATCAAACAGAGCAAATAAACAGAAAATTAAAAATACTGAAACAAGAAATAATTGTAAAACAATAAGTTTTTTGAATAAAAGTTATAACTGTTACGTCCCTGATTATATATAATTTATTATTAATACGTAAAATTAAAAATTATGACAGGTAATTATTAGGTTATTACATAGATACATGGTTTGCATTAGCTATTAAACAATTAATTCAAAAGAGAGATGTTGCTTATTCAAGTTGGAAAAGATTTAAAACTCCTGAGTTGAAAGTTCAATATCGTACTGCTAGGAGGGAGGTTAATAATAAAATCAGAATTTCAAAAAGAGAATATTATTCTAAACGCTTTGGTTCTGCTCTCGAATCGAAGAAAACTTGGAAAGTCATTCATGAAATCGGAATTGGCAGGGCAGATAAAACGAACTGCGATGTTGATGCTAATGACTTAAACAGTATTTTTACAAACCTACCAACAGTCCAAATTAACGGCAACTTTTACAACTTCCCATCAGGTAATAACAACTCTACTCTTGATGATATTAATACATTTGAGTTTTCTTGCATAACCCATATCTGATATCATATCAACTTTTTCATTAATAAAATCAGAAGCAGTAGGTTACGATAATATGCATCCGAAATTTTTAAAGATAATGTTGCCATTACTCCTGCCCTATTTAACTCACCTTTTCAATACAATCATTACGACAAGCACTTTTCCGTTAAAATGGAAGCACGCCAAAATTGTACCACTCCCGAAGACAAATACTGAGTTTCGACCAATTGCCATTTTGTGTTTCCTTTCAAAAGTTCTGGAAAAGATTCTACACCGTCAAATGATTGAGTATATTAGGGATAAATGTCTGCTGTCTGATAAACAATCTGGGTTTCGTTCTAATCATAGCTGTGTTACAGCTCTGATTGATGTCTCGGAAAATATACGATGTGAACTCGATAATGGCAAGGTTAATTTCTTGATACTCCTTGACCACTCTAAGGCGTTCGACACGGTTGACCACTATACGTTATGTATGAAACTTAGACATTTCTTTAAATTTTCTTCATCATCAACACAGCTTTTATTTTGTTATCTAAATAATCGCACACAATCTGTCTACGTTACACTGAAAATATTATTACAGTAACTGACTGTAGTTTATTTAAAAAGTTATCCGCACATTTATTTTTAAATGATTATTCAGTTAAAATACAAAGAAATATATTTTTTAACTGTTTTTGTCGTTTATTTAAAAAATAAACTACATACAAATACGGATTTTCTGTTACAGTTAATATTTTCATTTAAAATGTTTTGTTAAAAAAATAATTCCTTTTCGATTTCTAGGTCAGTTAAAAAAACCAAATAAACTAAATATCATTTATTCTTACGGATTTTGTAGTTAATTTTTTGAAATTTAAAAAAATGAAATAAATGAAAAATCATTATTTTTTTAAGGATTTTGTAGTTTATTTATTAACATTTAAAAATAAATGAAAAGTTCTTTTGATTTAAATGAAAAGTCAGTAGACCGGTTTTCAAGTGATTTTTCATTTATTTTAAATTACATTTTCAGTTAATTTAAACTACAAACTATTTTGAGTGTAATAATAAATGGTCTAATTTGCTGACACTTAGTAGGGGAGTGCCCCAAGGGTCTGTTCTTGGGCCTCTGCTTTTTTCCATATATGCAAATGATTTGCCGAATCAGCTCTCATACTGCAGACTACATATGTATGCGGATGATGTCCAATTGTATTTAAGCAGTCCTGTACACTCAATTCAAGAAGCTATTACGAAAATTAATTTTGATTTAAATAGAATATATATATGGGCTTTGTCTCAATCCGCAGAAATCCAAATGTGTTGTAATTCACAAGCAACGAACTGTGCCAATTATCGAAAATGAAATACATATAAATGGAGGAAAAATTGAGATCGCAGAAGCGGCCAAAAACCTTGGTATCATTTTTAACAAACATTTAACATGGACAAATCATATTAACTCTCTTGTTGGTCAAACCTACGCTAAGTTAAGGCCTCTTTGGTCAACACAGTTTTTTACTCCTTTGAAAGTGAGAATACTGATCGCAAAGTCATACCTAATCCCCGGTTTAATATATGGTTGTGAACTTTTTGGGAATTGCGATAGTACTAGTAAGCGCAAGTTAACCGTTTTATACAACAATATCATCAGATATGTTTATGGCTTGAGAAGGATTGATCATGTGTCATTATTTGCCACAAAACTCTATGGTGTATCTTTCGAGAGCCTTCTTAAGATACGAGTACTTTTAGCTTATCATAAAATTATTTATACAAAGAATCCTCCGTATCTTTATGCCCTTATACAGTTTGCCATATCCCAAAGGGGAAGAGGGACAATAATACCTATGCACCGATATCATGTATCTGAATGGCATTTTTACATAAATGCTCCACGTCTTTGGAGAGATCTTCCAGCAAACCAGCAGCTCAACAGCAACGCAAACAGCTTTAGACATTTTCTTTTCAATATTTTTGCCTAATTTTAATTAAATTTTTGTTTCTTACAATGTTGACTCTTTGACAGACATATTAAATTAAATTATTGTTAATATTTATTTTTTCTTTGTGATATTAGAAAATTTTTTACTTATATATTAGAATACGGTTTAATTTTTATGACTATTTTTTTACAATTTGCAATATATGTTTTCCACAAACTGCTTTCCTGTACTTTAATTATAAGATTTACTCTTGTTGTACAGGATATATCAAAATAAATAAATAAATAAAAAAAAAAAAAAAAAAAAAAATTAATAAATAAAAATACATATGTTATAAAAATCGATGAACGCAAAACTTATTTTCGTTTGTTTGCGCCCTTTACTTTCTTGCGTGGTGGTTCGCCCACTTGTTCAGAGTCTGTATCGGATGAAGATCTGTCTTCATCTGGAAAAAATCAATTGTTTTTAATCAGTCAGTTAACTTCATTTTTGTGACTTACCCTCGGAGGAAACTCCCATTGTATATTCTTCATCTTCATTGTCGGGATCGTACGTCTTCTGCGACCACCAACAAATTTCAGCCAGCAGCGAATCGGGCCTTTTGCCTTTATATCGCGTTTCCATTGGCATTGCCACTTGATGGAAGCGCTCGCCATGTTCATCCGACTCTGAGGCTAGCTGCTTGCTGAAGTATTCGAGATGGTGATGCAAGAAGTGAATTTTGAAGGACATATTCACTCCAATTTTCTGGAAGTAGTGCAACATCTTGGTCACAAGAGCGGGGTAATTGTGTGCTCGCGTACTTCCCAAAAAATATCGTATGACTTTCTTCACTGCCCTCCACGCAAAGTAATCATTACCGTCTAAAGCACCTTTAAATTCCTTTGATTTCATGAGCTTTCGTAAATCCGGCCCATTCAGAACAACTTTCTTCAATTTTGCTTCGATGATTCGTGGGAAAATATTATTCAAACAATCAAGAATTTTCGGTTGCTTCACAATGGCCTTGATGAAATTTCCCATTTGGATATGGAGATGGGGCATGAGGACGTTCTCCATTGGCACCAGTGGATCATTTACGCAGTTGTGTCCTTTCTCCGTTGGATCTCGAGGAAGCCAGTCATGCGTTTCGTATTGGTTTGCTTTAAATCGGGTATCCCAAAGACACAAGAAACACATGTTTTTCGTATAGCCTCCTTGGAGACCTCTTACCATCGCCACGACTTTCAGATCACAACTGATCCGCCACATGTGATCAGTGTAGCAAACTTTATCCAAAATTATTTTCATCGAATCGTATGTTACGCTCATGTCTGTGCTGTAGCCAATGGGAGTGCTTGGTTTTTTATTATATTTATGTGGCAAAACGACTTTCAGGCTTGATTTCGAAGAATCGATGAACATTCGCCAATCAGCTGCGACATAACTAATGGCCATCGCCTCCATCAGTCCCTTTATGTCGTGGCAGTAAACAAATGTGTTCCCTTCGTTGAGTGTGTAGTACCGTTGCAATAGCAATTTTCGTCTTCGATATCCGGTGACTTTGACATTAGGCTCCAAATTGTTGCCTTCTTTCAAAAGCTGGGCAAGTTTTTCTGCTACACGTTGAGAAAGGTTTAATTCTGCACCAATCTTGTCCATTCTTGCTTGTGATATTGGAATTATTTTGTTCGATGGGCCGGCTTCTGGTGTTGGTTTATAGGTGAAATCCGATTGATCTATTGTTTCAATAGAAAAAGAAGTTTCTCTGTCAGGACTTGGAAGCGGTGGTATTTCATCCGAATGCGGTAGAGGTATTTGTGCACTTCTAACAGATATGAAAACTCTTCGTTTAAGGCCTTTACGATTTACTCCACATATTTTGTTTGCGCAAGCGTAACAGTTATCGGAATTGTGCTCTCCTGGATCAGTCCAAATCATTGGTACACCTAAAGAAAGTGAACTGCGTTTCCCTTGGATCCACATGTTAAGAGCATTGTAGCACGTTTTACAAATTTTGTCTGGCGCCCACGAAACGCCGCGAATTATTTCGGAATCAAAATAAAGTTTAAAAGCACGCTCCACTTGCTCAGTGAGTAATGCAGTATTTGTTGAAAAAGCTCTTTTGCCACAAACGTAACAAAATAAATTGATATTTTCTGGACAATTTGCACTCATTACGGTTTTATACTTTTACTACTTTTTCGTCACTTTAAAAAAATCGTACTTCACGCGTTCGGAGACACTTGTTGAATGACAAAAATCGATCAATGAACACCTATAAAAACTACGTAAGTTTCAATATTTTACTGAGAGGTACTTATGAATTGGCGCATCTTTTAAGGGTGGCTATATACCTGATTCGTGTGCGTTTTAAATTTTTCGAAACGTTCTAAAACATGACTACTCATAAATGTGGGTGCAATTTGTGTAACAAAATCATGCAGGTAGCCAACGGAAAAAAACCAAATAATTAAAAAAGTGCACTTTCCTTTTTTCCTTTTAATTGTCCACGCACATATATGACCGTTTTTTAGTTTGTTACCGCTACCATAAAAATCAAATAACATTTTTTTTATTACCTTTTTTTTTAATATTTTAGGCAAGAAATATTTTTTTCTTCATACATTTATTTTTACCGGCAAAACTGTTGAGTATATAGAAAAACGTTATATGAACAGATTAAAGGAAAAAATTGTTCTCGAATTATGTCAAAAAAAGACCACCAAAGGTGACAATTTCCCCTATATGATAGTTACTTACTTCAAATCGATATATCTTGATTCCTAGACGTGACCCAGCGAAACGCTGGGACACGTATAACTTCTTTTTTTTACCGATATAACTTTCCCCGGTAGTTTGAACCCTACCATTTGTCTCACAGTGTTATTTATTAATTATTAAAAATAAAAAATTTTTTTTCGACCTTTTTAAAATTAAATTTCTAATTTATCCTTTTTAATCTTTCTATATACATTTACTTTGGATCTAATTAAAAAAATATTTAATTTTTAAAATTAAGATTTTGTCTGGCACTGACTGGGCTTAATATATAGCTTTAGTCCTTAAGATTTGATAAACTTATTGTTAGTTCACTGTTGTGAAGATTCAATAAATAAAATTATGAGAAAAAAAAATATTCGGAAAAACCGAAAATTGGTTTTTGAAAAATGTCGGATAATCGGTCACACTAACAAAATTTTTCATAATATTTCCCATAATCAGCTCTACACTACGCGGCATTTCTGCTCAAGTTATCTAGATTCTAAAAATTCTGGCTCATAGTCCATCGAAGCAAACATTTATTTCTTAAACTTTGAATAGAATTAATGTTTAGAATTAAATACTCTGTGATTTTCTTCCGTATCTTTCCAAATCGTGCTGCGAAGAAGGATTTCTCATGGTCGGACTTGACTGACTATAATTTTTGTACTTTAGTTTATAGTTGAACTTAACTACATATGCACAAATATTTATTATTTTAAATTGTATGTAGTCAACAAGCATTATTATATTAATAATATGTAATGCAAATGTAGTACACACAATATACACATGATAATTTCATATATTTTATTAAAATTAAATAACATTAGAATGATAAAGTTTACGAATTTAGAAACCTAATCCCACTTCTTCAATGTGCATATAAGTAATTAGCAAGATTGCAAATTTTCTTACCAAAAAACCTTATGGGGGATGGTTTGCCTAGTTTACATATTTTGATAATTCCTTAAGGTCCTCATACAATTGCAATATTATGTCCAATATAATAGTACATAATTTTTATCGTTTTGACACAAATTATGCAATGAATTGCAAAATATATTTATATATTTAGTTAGAATATTCTTCCACCTCAAGTCTAAATTCTAATATGATATTGTCATATTAGATTTTTATTTGTTTTGTATTTTTTAATGCAAAAATTAAAATAATTGTTGAGAATATATTTATGTTATAAAATGTGGCCGAAATAATTTATGCAATGTTTAATTTGAACATTACCTCAAATTTTACACAAGCATAAGCAGCGTATAATTAAACCCCATAATATTGCTCAACCCCCAATTTAATACACACAGGGTCAATATGTTTGCACATATGGAAAGTTGTATCACTATATTGCAAATATGTTGGCCGCTTTACTAAATATTCGAGTTTGGCAACACGCTGTATTGCAACGCACTTATGTTAGATCTATTTATTTTTTTTTTTCATTTATCACAATCATAAGAATTTTAAATTTAATAGTATATTTAGACTGGGGCAAAACTAGTAGTTTTTGGCCATTTTTAGTTTTTGAGCCCAAAACTATAAAATTAATTTAGTTTTTCCATACAATTTTCATACAAACTAAAAACCAGATTGTACCTGGTTTTTGCCAAAAACCAACTAAAAATATCTGAAATTCGCATTTTTGATACACCCAGTTTCTTTTATAAATAATTTTCGATACACCCTGTTACAATGAATATAGAATTAAAGCAAGTGTCAAAAATATATTTTTTAATTTTTTTAAAATATTTCGGTTTTAATTTAAAATGTTGTGTTGTTATACATTTTTAAATGTTTTAATAATTTTTTAAATTTAATTTAACCATAAAAATATAAAGAAAAGTGTTTAATAAAAAAGTGATGGGACAAAGAAAACCCAAATAACCAGTGTAAATGGTTTTCCTTTTGTAATTTAGTTTTGGACAAAAACCACCTTGTTTTTGCTCAGTCTAAATTCAGTATAAGTATTGTATTCCAAAATAATACACTGCCCAATATTTTTCTATAGAATAAATACAATTATGGGACCTTCTTTGAAACAAACTCCTGACTACATTTTGACATAATTGCCTGATTTTAATATACAAACAATATTAAATAATTTTATATATGTACATTTAAATACACCTTGTATTTTGTTAATTATATTGTGCAAATATGTTTATTGCATGTATTGGTCTGTTAGGCTTTACTTGGCCATAAATTCCAAAACATTATATCTGCTTACAAACAAAGCTTATATGTTATTCCCTTTTTCTTAAAGCTATTTACATTAATACCCAGCAAAAACTTTCATTACTACTAACAATTCGTCGTCAGTACTAGTTACTTTTGTTAGACGAAGTCGTTTTTATGAGCAGACTAGTTTACGCGCAACTACTTATTTAATTACAAAAATTATGTGAAATTTTTAACTACATTTTTTTAATCACTAATACATATAGGAATAAGCCTTATTATTTAACAACTTGTAACCACTTATTTTTTAACTGCTTGTTAGCGTACAAATAACTACACTCACAACATTTGATCGTTAAAAACAACCAAAAATACATATTAAATTAATTGAAAACCCAATTAAAAAAAGGACTACAGATTTTTATTCAAAACATTTTGCTATTTATTTTCAAACATTGGCTCATATGAATAAAAAATAGATATTACTAATAGGGGGAAATACAGGGTTTTTTTAAGCAATTACTTCACAAATCTAGTCTGCTTGGGAGTAGACTAGAAATTTAATTTTTTAATTTTCGTTTACATTTCATGCTAAGTTTTATTCATATGAGCCATTTTTTAAACAATCCATAAAAGAAATAAAAATAATTGAAAAGTCTGTTATAACAATCATCAATTTTTAACTGACAAAACGTAAAAAAAACGATTTTGTGGTTTGTTTTTTCATATTTTAAAGTTTTTTTTGTTTGAATTTTCATATTTTTATTGACTATGTGTGTGTGTATAAGTAAACAATTTCTTGTAATTTGAATCAAAATAATTTTGTATATAAAGAAACTATTTAAAAAAAAAGAAAACCGAAAATATTTCAATTTTTTGTTTTAAAACAGAAAACAACGACATTATTTGAATTATTTTTTCTAAAAATAGAACATTTGACTGAAAATGTCAACTCCTACAGACGATACATACTTTTTTGTGGTTTGTTTTTTATTGACTGATAAAAAAAGTTAAACAATATGTTTCAATGTATTTTTGATGATTGATTCTTCAATTTAAAACGAACTTTATATATTACTTTTCAAATAAACCGCAATCGGTTATGGAATATATATTGTGAGTGTACTTAAATTGGTAACTACTTATCTTTTATACTTTTGTAATGTGTTTTTTCATGCAGCGAATATGTACAATGAGTTTTGACACTGAATTGTATGTAGTAGATCCTAATATTACTGCTTAAATATTATTTAGGTATTAGCAATGAGCATACTTTACTGATATTTTGCTGGGTATTAGTATAATTACAAATGTTTGATATTGGGGATAATTACAGTGACAGGCCGATTAAATATATACAGTAAAACCTGCCTATAGCGGTAGCTTCCCTTAGGTGTGCGCTAATGGAACCTTAAATTAAATAAGACGACATGTAATTTATGTTGAGTAAATGTTATAGTTACCAAAAATAAAAGGTCGAGGTTTAGACCGTTTTCTAGCAGCTTCGGCTCAATGCTCTGAAATTGAACTTTTCTATGCTAGAATTTCTTATAGTTTTGAAATAAATATTATACATTTTATAATATTGTGATATATATTGCGAGCTATAAAATTATGAACACATTTCATTAAAAATTTTGACAAATATTTTTTTGTGTTAACCGCGGAGATCTGAAGTTTAGCACTTAAAAGATAATAATTAAACTAATACTTAGTTATATTTTCATTTCATTTAACACTATACTCAGTACTTTAGCTAATATTGAGTTTTAATTTCCAAAACAAAAAACAAAATTTTTTTGATGTATTTTAATTAATTTTATTTTAATCAACTAGCCACTAAAAGTTGGTATAAGATATGGATAGCATAGACCTGCGATTATGATTTAAAAAAGGTGCTGTTAGGTATTTCGAAATCTCATGTTTTTAAAATTAAAACTTCGACTACTATGTAAACATTAGGTAAAAGTAATAATAGTTAAAAAATGGTAATTTTAATTTATAAAATTAATTAAAATTAAAAATTTTATTCATTACCACCCGAATAAAAACATTTGTATGTACACTAACAATAACTTTAAAAATAAATCAGTAAAGTTGTTTCAATTGAATAAGTAGTTAAATTGCAAAGAAATATATTTTTTAACTTTCTCTATCAGTCATTCAATAAACAAAATTCACAAAATGCGGACTTTCGGTAGAATTTAAAATATTCAATCAAAATTTTCTGTTAAAAACAATCAGTTGTTATAATACGATTAATTTTAAAATAAACGAGAAATCTATTATTTTTACCGACTTTGCCAGTTAATAAATTAATAATTAAAAATAAACGACAAAATACAATTGTTTTGAACGAAAAGTGGGTAGTCCTTTGTTTAACTTATTTTCAATTGTTTAAATGTACATATTCGGTTGATTTTAAGGAAAAAATATTGTGAGTGTAATAATATATGATTTTATATACCCATATATTTTCTTGTACGCCAGTGTATATAATCGGACCTAATTATATGTATCCATATATAATTTTTTCTTTCTCAAAAAATGTTAATATGATGCCATATTTAGTTAGATCTTATTATATATCGATCACTATATAATTGTATATTGCATTTATAACACTGTGAAACAAATGGTAGGGGTCAGTGATCGGGAAGGGTTTAAACTACCGGGGAAAGTTATATCGGTAAAAAAGAAGTTATACGTGTCCCGGCGTTTCGCTGTGTCACCCCTAGGAATCGAGATATATCGATTTGACCTTTGGTGGTCTTTTTTTTGACATAACTCGAGAACCACTAGTCCGATTTTGCTCAAACAATTTTAAAAAAATTAAAAATTACAATTCCTTTAATCTTCATATAACGTTTTTCTATATACTCAACAGTTTTGCCGGTAAAAATAAATGTATGAAGAAAAAAATATTTTTTGCCTAAAATATTAAAAAAAAGTAATAAACAAAAGGTTATTGATTTTTATGGTAGCGGTAACAAACATTTATTTTTACCGGGAAAACTGTTGAGTATATAGAAAAACGTTGTATGAACAGATTAAAGGAATTGTAATTTTTAATTTTTTTAAAATTGTTTGAGCAAAATCGGACTAGTGGTTCTCGAGTTATGTCAAAAAAAGATATATCTCGATTCCTAGGGGTGACCCAGCGAAACGCCGGGACACGTATAACTTGTTTTTGACCGATATAACATTTCCCGTTGGTTTCATCCCATCCCGATTTTGACTGTCGCATAGTGTAATTAGATACTGTTAATCAAATTATATATGATGTTATATATATTTGTTTAGTACAAAATCCAAAATAATATACAATATATGTATATCTATATGATGTCATATTAAAAAAAATCACAATTTCGTTTTGGATAAAATTATCTATTTCGGCAATCATAGCATCACTAGAAAATTTGTCAATTGACTTTTGGATATAATTACATATTACATCAAACACAAGACAAATTTTCTGTCTCATTTTGTATATAATTATTAGAGTGGGCCGATTTGTATGGACGAACATTTTCTGATATTCTGCCATCGATTTTTCGATAGCTTTTGGCATGAGGAAAAAAAGTTCCACTACAACATATCAAATAAATCATTTTCGAGGCGTCCAAATTTTAATTTTTTACAATTTTCTAATAAATGCTAAATTAGCGCCATCTTGCGGTGGCTTTTTGAAACAACTAATGAAGTTGTAAACAACATAACATTACAACCTCTCCAGAAAGGTATTACTTATGAAAATCGGATAAAAAAATGTGGCAGCTAGTGGTAAAAGTATATAAGTAAAATTATTTTCAGCTTGATGATGAGATGATGATAATTATGATGCTGATGAAAACAAGCTAGAGTGTCCAAAACCGTAACCGAAAACCGGTTAACCGGTTTTTTTAATTTCCAAAAACCGTCCGGTTTCGAATAATTTCTAAATTCGAATAAACCGAAAACCGGTTATTATTTGTCGGTTAACCGGTTTTTTAAATATGTTTTCATCAAAACTATTTTTCAACTAATCGTTCGAAAATTCTATATTTCGACTGCACTTTGTTTTTAAAGTATTATTTTAACAAACGAAACTGCAGTTTTGTTCTCCTTTATATAAAAAATAAAATCTTTTCACATGTATTCGAATAAATAAGATACGAAAATACTTTGTAATCGTTTGGAATATTTTTTAAATATAGGGTGACTGATGAATGTTGCTACAAAAACCTAATTACTTTTTTCTGTGTAATTAATTCCATATGTTCCATTTAAGAAAAATGTACAATTGGGTTATGAAACAAGAACTGCTAAATGTACAAAAAAGTTATATTTAAATAAATTTTAGTTGGATGCAAATAACATTCTATCCTGCTAAAATAAGTAGACGTTTTTGCTGATTATAAGTAGACTTAAAATAGTGAAAATAAATAGTATTGCTGCTGTTTTTAGAAGAGTAGATTGTCTTCCCATTTAAAAAAAAAATATATAAATTAAATTTTGGAAATGTAATTGTTTTTCTGTGATGTTTTTCTGATTCCAGCAGTGTAAAATGTCCTTTGAAATTAACTAAAATTTAAATTTTTGTATAAATTTTTGTTTAATTGCATCTGATCGTACTATCTTTAGCGCTTTTGTATCACCCAAAACTCGCATTATTTTCGGTTAGTGCTTTTTATAAAAAGCCGATAGTTGAGGTTTTTCTATTTTTTAATTAGCGCTTTCAGCACCTTTATGGTAAAACCTTTAATTTGATACAATTTTAAGTAATTTAAATGTTTTGTTATTATTTTTATAATAATGTGATATTAAATTATATTTTACCATAATAATGATTTTTAGCGCTTTTTAAATGTTTGGTCGCATAAATTAGTTGGAAAGTACCTATTTTGAAAATAAATTAGTTTCAGTAGCTGTTTCTGGAGGGCGCTTTAAACTAATTTTTGTTAGCTTTTTTGCTATTTGTACAGGTTTATTTTTATGTATAACAAAAAAAAACCGAAACCGGTTTTAGCCGGTTTTTTGAAAGAAACAGTAACCGAAACCGGTTTTTTAAAAATAGTAATTTTCGAACAAACCGAAAACCGGTTTTCTGAAATGGCCGGTTTTTTGGACACTCTAAAACAAGCATAAAATAATTTTACTTATATACTTTTACCTCGTAGTGGAACTTTTTTTCCTCATGCCAAAAGCTATCGAAAAATCGATGGCACAATATTAGAGTTTGCTGTTCGGTTTTAACCGAAACCGAAACCGCGGTTTTCGAGGTCTCAAAACCGAAACCGAAAACCGACAAAAATAAGTCGGTTTTTAGCAAATACTTGAATCAATTAAAATAATTAATTAAATTACATATTATTGAGCCAAAATTTTCGAAAAGGGTTCAGCTCTTATTTTACAAAATTCTGTATTTAATTGGAATGAATAATTTCTCGATTAAATATTACTTTAAATATTTTTTGTTTTTACTACTACAGATAATATAAGCTGAGGATTATAAGTTTAGTAAAAAATTGCACCAAAAGTCATGTAGTTTAAGAGATATTGAGTTTCACGTATTCAGTTCAGATTTTCACCACTTATTTTTCACAAAGTTTTATTTCGTAGTCCGCGAAACTTATTGTATAAAATTTCAACTTTATATTGTTTTAAACATATTGCTAAATTCCAAAATTAAACTCTTTAAATACAGTTTAATCTGCCGAAAAAAGAATAAAAAATTTTAACTTATAACGGTTTCCGCGTTTTTTTTCCCCGGCAATGGTGTTATTGCCTTTATTCGAGTGAGAAATTTAATCGAATTTCAATAAATATCTTGAATGTATTAAAATATTTAATTGTTATACATACATATTAAATTATTTTAAAACAATTCTATTAATATCATAAGAAAACCGAAAAATAACCGAAACCGCGGTTTTTATAATTTTGAAAAACCGAAACCGCGGTTTTCAACTTTTTCGGTTTTTAGCAAACTCTACACAATATCGATTACTAAATCGACTCACCTTAATAATCATATCTAGGGACTTTTGACAAAACAATTCGACTTAAGAACATTTTCCAAGATTTTTGTTGACTTTTTTTTACTTCTTATACACTAATATATGTGAAACCTCTAAAATCATATTTCTTCGAAATTTTATTAATTTCTGTTTCTGTAATTTATTAATTGGCCAATGAGGCTTTCTAATTACAAATATTTAAAATAAATAAAAGGTCTTACATATATAAGAAATATTTCATTTGCAGCATTAGGAGTTTTCACCATAGGGTAATTACCGAATACAATTTTGAAAAGAAAGTAATAAATTGTAACACTTATTTTCCGTATTTGTGCAATCAGTATTGTAAGTATTAGCGAATTCTTAAATAATTTTTTCTCCTTAAGCTCTTACATTTCTTTAAAATGTACCACAACAATTTACATCGAAATGAGTTACCAACTATAGTTACCAACTCGCAAACTATTGTTTCTTAGTTTTTTTTTTAATTTTCTTTAGGCAAAGCAACTTATTTGTTATAGGTAATTTTTCCAGGTACTGTTAAAAATAAAATTTGCAATTGAAAGAAATTCTTTATAATTTTTTTATAACACATGCTTTTAAACTTTGGTATAAAATTTATACAAATAATTTGCAGCAACAGTACAGGTGTTTGTGCCATCTTGTAAAATGTTCTTTTATCAAAATCTAAAAAACCTTAGTAGTTTTCATGAAGTTTAACATTAAAGCTAATGAACTATTTGCAAGAGATTTAGGTCTGGCAAAACCCCTTGCTCTCAGGTAATTATTTCTGCAAATACTTAGGATTTCAGTGAAATTTGTAGTGCAAAAATCAGGTGGTAAAATATATGCTTTTTTATACGTTTGTATTATTAGTTCAGCTATAATTTTATACCACTATATAAAATCTGATAAAATTATATCGCGCCATTATTCGGATACATTTGTATCTCATACTTTCAAACTTTAACTAAATTGATGCAAACTTATGTAATTATATGGGCCCATTTCTCGGATAAAATTGTATAAAGCCCCATATCAATTTTTTTATTTGGGCATTGCGTTAAACAATGGTAATGCTAAAAAAAGCTAAAAAAAAAAGTAATGGTAATGAAAATGTAATGGTAATGATTTTAGCCTATCTCTGGTTACAATGAACTCCTTCGAAAATTTAATTCAGTTTTTTTCACATTTAATTTTCCGTCTCTTTAGGGCTTCTTTATCTATTACGAAAATAGGCTAAACGAAAGAAATTGACAATTACTTTCATTAAAAATATATAGGAAATAAAAACAAATTTTCGTTACTTTGCTTTCATTTAGAGCACTTTCGTAATACATAAACCATGGCTCAATAAGGTCCCTTTCCCAGAATTTGGTCAAATAAAATCGAACTGTGGTTTAGAGCGTCTCATGGTCGGGGTTGACTAACTATAATTTTTTTACTTGTTTGTTCTTATAATATGTTGTTATAAACAAAAACAAAAGATTCGATATATGTGATTTGCGAAATTGAATAAATAAAATAAATTGCTTAATTTACTGATAAATTACATACACATGTGTATATTTGTAGACTTTTGTATACATGGAAATGCCTTAGAACGAAAAAAAAACAAAAAATATGAATGGAATCACCGTATGTAGCTAATACATACAGCAATAAGTTACTAAAGTCATATTGTAGGTACAAACATCCCTCTTATAACACAGTCAATCTGACTACATACTTTATTACTTTCATATAAACGATGTGCCAGGAAAACCAGTGCTGAAAAAATTTCTAGTTTGAGCTCAATTATAATGTAAGCATTTAAACTTACCCTACGGGGAATGAGGAGTCAATTGCCCTCCAAGGACCTATCCCGTGACCGGTCAACCGAAGGCATATTACTAAATTAGTACAAATATGAACAAAAGAAAATGAATTAATTTTCTAAGTATTTTCCGATCCGTTACTTTCACTGTTACTTTTAAAAAACTTGACCAATACCGAAATAAAAAACAAAATTCGCGGCATATTTTTAAAAATATATTTTATTTATTTTTAACTTTACTTTTTTACGATTTCTTTATTTTAGCTCTTATTTTAAATTTTTATAATTTTTTGCTAAAAATTTTAAGTTTTGTATTTTTAACGTTTTTAATTTTAAAGCTGTTTTAGTTTTAACAATTGGTATTTCATTTAATTTTCTTTTTAACTTAAGGGCAATTTTTTAAATTTTTATTTATGCTATCAGAGTTTTTGAGGTAATTTTCTAATTTTTAATTGATTTTTTAATTTAATTATGGCCAACGCAATAAACGAGTCAACTGCCATTAAAGGACCTATCCCGTGACTGGTCCATCGGGGGCATACTGAAGGCATTTCCACTATATTTGTGTATGTGTTACTGTTGTTTTCTTTTCTATTTTTTTCTTTTCCATTTTTTTATTTTCTTGTAGTGTTTGTTTTTTCTTCTTTTTTATTTGAACAGAAACGAAAAATATATAACTTTACTATCAGCCAGCCATCACGCATAAGCAACATTAGCTCAGACGGTAGAGCGTTTGCCTTACACGCATGAGGTTGTGTTATCGAGCCCTACTTCGACGCCAAATAGATTATTTTTAATTCTTAATTTTTTATTAGTTTATTTGAAAATCTATTTTTAGACACACCACCTTTTGTCACAAGGTGTCTAAACTGTGGCAATTGGTCATTTCCAATGACAACGCCATGTTAAAGTGATATGTCTCTTTCAAACAAAAAGACCGATCAACGA
Organism: Leucophora obtusa; assembly: GCA_949987735.1. NCBI lineage: Eukaryota > Metazoa > Arthropoda > Insecta > Diptera > Anthomyiidae > Leucophora > Leucophora obtusa. Next base: position 139,521,575 of record OX465296.1, read on the forward strand.
CCGGTCTCCGCCCCCTTGGGACCTATCCTGCGTGTCATCTGGGACCGGTCCCTTTCCCTGTAGGGTAAATATGGTTTTTTATTTAAATATGTAAAAATTTTCCTAATTTTTGCTAATTTCATACTTAAATTATCCAATAGAGGGTGCCATAGATAAAAAATACACACATATTTGTTATCGAAATATAGATTTTTTTGGCTACTCAACAATTTTTTCCTCTGGAGGCAAATCAAAATTGCTTAATCCTTCAAGAAAAATGAAAAACTGGGAACAGTACATTTCAGTTTTTATTTTTGAGAACAATTTTTCGATACGAGAAATACTGAAATATTTTTTGATACAAATGTGATAAAAATATAATAGTGGTTTTCATATAAACTCGTATTCTAGTCGTAAACAGTGTAAACCTGGTATGTTTATGAGTTTAATGCCAAACTACATACATAGAAAATATGGTTAGTATTTATTAGGGTATTCAATCGATTAATCGTTATTCGATTAATTGAACAATTTTTCTCAAAAATTGTTCGAATAATTTAAAATGTCCAAGTTTTGAATAACGAATAATTCGAATAATTTTATACGATTAATCGATTAATCGAAATTGGTAGAAAATTACAAAAATGTTTAAAAAATATAGATGTTTTATTAAAGTAAATGTGCTAAAAACTCGAAAAGTTTTTAAAAAATTGTGATAAATAATTTGTTGTAGGCTTGTACCTATCCGGATTTCATTCTGGCCTAAGAAAATGAAGGGATAGAATTTCTGGAAATATTTGTTAGCTTCAACTCAATGAGAATTTCATGTTTTCAAGTAGGAGCGTTAATAAACATCTTAAATCCCAAATAAAAAACAAAAACTACATAAAATTAACACAGTTTGCTTTGTCATCTTCTAAATTACTACCCTGTTGTTGTGGCTAATCTAGTAAAGAAGTGGTATCTATTTACGCATAATAAATTTTTAACTATTTTTTACGACTTTTTAAACGTTGATATTAAATGAAAGCATAAATAATTATTGTAACTTAAGATTATTAGAATTATTGATTTTAATTAATGCTCAATGTAATAAAGCTTGTTTAGTCAGCACTCTGAATTAATAAAATAAATAAAGCGATGGAAGTACGGAAACGTAGAGGGGAAAATCAATTCTCAACAGAATTCCTCTCTACATTTACGTTTTTTATGTATTCAATGCATACGAAAGAGATACTAATTAATGTACAGGGTCTTACATTCTTCTTTCGGGTGTAGTTCTCCCCGATTTGGATAAAATTTTATATATGAAAGAGGGGTTAGAAAAAATAAAAATTTTGACAAAATCTGATCTCAATTATTACATTTATTTTATTTTTATGAATTTCAGAAGAGTTACTGAATTTATTTTTGTTCCTTTTTTTAAATAAAATTATTAAAAACACAACAAGTGTATGTATATTATTTTACAGAAATTTTTTTCGATTAATCGATTAATTTTAAAATTTTGTTCGATTAACCGGTTAAGAAAAAAACCCGAATAATATATAATTTCACGAGTTTATATGAAAACCCTTAATATTTCAATATATATAGTAGTGCTGGTAAATTAGGATAGATTTCAATGCTCAATACAACTCAATATTTTAAATTTGGATACTCGGTACTACTAGATTTTTGTTAACAGTTTTTGAATTGGAATTTTTTAAAATTAAAAAAATAAAAACATCCCTAAAAATTTCTATGTTTATTTACTATTTACCAGCGTAATTCATAAACATTTGTAACACTCTTATTGCAGGGTTTAAGGCTTAATTGTCCAAAAAAGTATCCATATTTGGTTACGAGTAATAACCAAAAAAAGTAATAAAGGTTTATAATTGGTACTCATTAACTATAAACTTTTAATAATCTTAAATTTTAATAAAGCAGTCAACATTGTTAATTATGCCATTTTCTGACATTAATGATGTATTGACACCATCCTCTCCTAAGAATGTGCGGATTTCAACCAAAGGTTTAAAAAGCTTAATTCTTTCATTCACTTTTTAAAAATTAATGAAATTTGGGTTAAATTTCATTCCTTAATAGCATTTTTATGGAATTATTTCGATAGCTTAATTCCCTATAGCTTTAAATTATATGAAATCATTCTATTTTGATTGAATTCTAACTGAATGAAACCCAATTTACTTGAATTCATTTAATAAAAAGGTGAATGAAAAATTACTTGTTTTCATTCACTTAATCAAATGAAAAATTTAAATTTGCATGTAATTGCTGAAATATTAGCATAATACAATGAAAAACGTTTAAAATTCATCTAACAGAAGTAAATAGTATCGTATGCTTTGTTACAGCTTGTATGCTTTGGTTTTGATTATATGTTAGTTTCAAACTACACTGCACTAAGTGAATGGTAATAAAATTTCTTCATTCAATTAATAAAATAAAGTAGGTGAATGAACATGCGATTTGAATGATTCAAGTTAGGAATTCATTCAATTGGTATTAAAGCTTTGGGAATGAAGCTTATGAATGAATTATTTACGAATGGTTTAAGGGAATGGTACATGAATATTTTTAAAATCTGAATTTAATTTTTCGTGAATTAAGCTTAAATTGAATTAAGTTTTTCGAAGCTCTGATTCCAACAACTTGTATCCATCAAAATGAAAAAGTCTACAACAATTGCGTACCTAATGCCCAAAAACCAATGTTAAAATAAAATTTAAAATAAATATAAAAAATAGTTATGTACAGGTGATTAATATTCGATATTCGATTACTTTTTATATGCTTCGAATAATGTGTTCGAAGAAATTACTTTTTTACAAACATTTCCATTTATATGCTTTAAGTCGGATTCACAATGCTAGAGGTGTACTAAAATAGAGATGGCATGATACAAAAGATATACAAGTGTGAAAAAGAAAGGAAAAAAATCCACTCTGCAGAGTGGAGTACTTCAGCATTGTGAATCCGGCTTTATAAATAAATAAAATGTTTTTAGTTTATCTTAGAACGTCATTAAATCTCTAATAAAAAAGTACTTTCGATTACCGAGTCAATCATTTATTAAACTTGTAACAGTGATACACAACGCACATTAGGACGATGCTCCAATGAGTCAAACTGGATACTCTACTGTCATTGATGAGCGCCGACGCTCTCCTTTTACACGATCCAAAATTGACTTTAAAGTACGTGCCGATATATGAGAGTTGTATTTTATCTTCGGTTGAATATAGGTGGTATAAAAAGTGAGGAGATCGGATGGAGTGAATCAATTCTTACACCTTTTCAAGAAACCAAGACACTTGAATGCTTCTTTCGACACTTTAAATACGTGTTTATTCCAACAGACATCACACTGAATTCACATGCCCAGAACATTAAGAGTGTCTGATTCCCGAATATCGATACCACCCATATTGACTGATGTCATTGACGAACCCACAAACATATAGGTCAACATACAACATTGGGCCACAAGTGCATTGAGCTCGACACTATTCGCAAGACCTGCCTTTTGCACCCAACCTCAAAGGGATTGGCCTACAATCAAGCAAAAATGAATAACAAATATTGATGTCGTCAGCGAAAGAGTAGATAGGATTGAAAATTTTATCGAGAAGATCATTGATAAAGATGATAAAGAAGGAGGGAGAAAGAACAAAACCTTGCGGAACATCTATAACAACACGTATAGTGTGATCTCTGGGAAAGCTCGAAGTAAATCGAGAGAAGTATTTATCGACACCTAATAATAACCAATAAGCTTTGATACCAGTGCTCCGTACTACACACGATCTTCTTCGAAATATATATCTCACTTTACTTTCACCAAACTGGTGAATAGATCGACACCAATGCTCCAAAAGGAACACTAACAGCTCTCCCGCAGACCGAAATTTCTCGGTCATTTAAAAGCGAATTTGACTCTAGATAATTGACAAGATTGTAATTATCCATGCTCTCCATCACCTTCGAGAGTGATGAGCAAATAGTGATTGGATAGTGTTCTCAGGGTTATTAGCTGCACCCTTCTTAGGAATTGGTTAAATATTGGCAAATTTCCATAATGAGGAAAACACTTGCACGGTACGAAGAGCTAAAAAGGTTAGTCATTGGACGAGCCAGCATCGCAGATCACTATTTCAGGAGAATTGCTGGTATACCATCCGGTCCCGAGGATTTATTCACATTGAGATCCGTAATATCCCTTCTAACTGCATGAACTTTTTCGAGTTCAAGCAGTAGCTGCTCGCTCTCCTGTAAGAATGAGTTTTTTGCAAACATTGCAGTTAGAAGTTTAGCTTTATCAATCCGTTCAGTGAATATTTGGTCATCTATTAAAAGAGTTGGGCTAGCTGAACTACCATTATCCCTTACTCTTTTAACTTAATGTCCCGAGGACCAGAAAGAAATTTAGCACGAAGACGTGCTAAAGAAATTTTTCATGTCTTAGTACTTTGGAACACTCGGTTCTTGCCTGTTTGCATAGCAGTTCAGAATTAACATTTTTGTTATCTCGCCAATTTTTGAACGTTTCCTCTTTTAATCTGACTGCGTTCTTGCAGAAAATAAACATTAGTGTCGCCAGTATCAAATCGAAAAAGTAATTTATAGTTAAGGAGCGATAATGAATCAATATTTCTAACAACTCTTTATTAAACAAAATGTGTACCTTAACTAGAGCTGTGTTTTCGACTTAACTATATCCATTAACTCATAAAATAAAATTCAAAGTGCATAAACATGCGTTTAAGACGAAAACTAACACATTACTTTTCGAATTCACGTTAACTTCCAACACGGATAATTATAAACGTTGAAAACTCAACGTTTATTCATTTTTACATCCAACGTAATTTATAAATGTTACTTCCTAAAAACTGTTGCTGACGTACGTTCGATTCTAACGGATCAATTATAAACATAACCTGTTTACAATTTTTTTATACTAAATCGGTTTAACGTAGATTTGTTTTAACCCTTAAATGCATGGTGTAGCCATTTGGCAACATGCCAGGTTTTTAATAAAAACCCCCTTTCTGTACAAAGTGTTCTTATAGTTTAGCTCAGATTTTTTAAACAGTTATAGGAAAAATCTTGATTTTGCTTCGAATGTAAAAAATCTAAAACACGCGTATTTTTTTGCAAAAAGTGTAATCCCGAGTAAAAATAGTTATATATTGTCATATATCATGTGATTGGGCTACAACTGACAATGAATGGAGTCACATTAAGACACATTTCATTATATACAACTACATCTGATATTATTTTTTCAACGAATTTTTTGTAAGGTAATTGATATTATTACATATCCCCAAATCTGACTCCATATATAACTACATAAGCCTTATAAAACTAATCAAATTATATGTAGTGATCGATATGATTATATATGATTTGATACTAAGTTTTATAACACTGTATGTGTCGTCGTACTAAAAATATAATTTAATTTAATATAACATCAAAATTAGTTATCTGCAAATTCAGAGTTAATTACTCCCTAGCCAAATAATTTTCACGTGATGTTTTTGCATGTAAAATCATATTAAAAAATGATGCGTACGATTTAGAAGACAAAAGTATTCAAATAAATTTTTATTTTATGTTTTAAAATTTGGGTCTTCTTTGGGTGTTAAAACCATAGACATTTCAATGTTAATTTAATAGCTGGTATGCATAAAAAGTATGCCTAATATCAGAAAAAATTTTATAAAATCAGATATTTTTATATCAAATTAGATATAATTTAATGTCCTGGATATGGACAAATCTCGGATCAAACTGTATCAAATTATATTTAATTTGATATAATTAGACACATGTAGATGACCCATTTTTCGGATCAAGTTGTATGTCGTTGTATATGGGGATTTATCAAAAAAGATATACTTATGTATGACACCATATTAAGATTTTTACCCGGGATATTCAAAAATGTTTGTTTAAATATTTAAAGTGGTATTCTCGCAATAAAATTAATTTTGGCGACAATAAATGTATAGTTTATATATATTTTTTTCATACTCATTAAAATAATCACAATTTAGCTATTTGGTGAAAAATCATATTTTTCAATAAAAATGACCTTTTTTAAAAATTTTTTTTTATTTTTTCTTGAAATGTACACGCCTTTAGAAATCATATATAAAAAATGGTTAAAATTGAAGAGATCATGCATTTAAGGGTTAAATACTTAACGTTGATAAACATGACACAAAATACAGCTTATAGCAAATTTCTAAGACCAAATATATCTTTTTTTTATGAGTTAGTACATTAATTTCTAAACATGTTTTTAAACTTTTATATAAACTATTCAGTTCAATATGTTTTTCACAATTTTTTAAAGAATTTAAAACTTTTGTTATATATTGATTTATTTCGACATTAAGACCTTCTTCGTAGGTCATTCTCCATATATTTTTACAGGGACTCTGAATTGGATTATATTAAGAAATGAGATTTTGAAACATACAATTTTTTAATTTGTTTGCTCTTGTGCTTTGCGAAACCACTAAACAAGGATCCATCCTTCTAAATTATTAATGTAAGGCTCATTTAGACGACATTAAAAATAAAAATGCAGGATTTTCCAAACTCGAGTCTCAATAAATAATACTTCTTACATTTGTACCTTCAGTTGATTCCAATCTTAATGTTGTCACTTTAGGGAAAGTAAAAGAAAATTGAGAAAAAACTAAAATTAAACTGGAATTTAATTAAATATATTAAAATTTTATGATAATCGAAGTGGATCATATTTCATATGGTTGAGGTTAGGAAGAAGAATAAACATTTTTATCTAGATTTTATAAACATATTAATTTTGAAATCAGACAAGATCAAGTTTAAGCATTTTTCTATATTTTACCATTACTAGTTTTCATTTAAGATAAATAACATTCATTGGCGGACTTAGGCGGGTCTGGGGTGGGCTAAGCCCACCCTTGACTGCTTTTTGCCCACCCCAGAATTTTAAAAAAATCTGTCTATAATTCTTATTCTATGATTAGTTACAGTTAACCCTGTGTTTTTGATTGGGAAAATGTCTTCTAGTTTCCTAGGAATATAATTTGTTGGAATCTAAGGGTCGGTTTTACAGGCAGAACTAATATCGATTTTTGTCTTGAATATTTCTTAAATAAGAAATGTTGTTTAAAAATTCTTACTTAAGAAATATTTAAAAAACAAATCGATCTTAGTTCTGGTTATAAGAGAAAAATTTCTTGGATTTAATAATTTTTTAAAGGAATAGTTAGTTAGTATTACACTCATAGAAATAAATCTGTAAAAAATAGCAGAAAAACAACTAAGAATTAGTTAAAAATGATGATCCGGAAAGAATTGTTTTTTTTTTTTTGCTAAATACTAGTAAAATAAGAACAGCAAAAATAAAGCTGTTAAATTTATAGAATTTAAGTTATATCTAAGTTAACTTTTAATTAATTGAAAATGACAAATTGTATTGTAAAATCTACAGAAAATTCTGCTAAATATTAGTAGACTAAAAATAGCAAAAAGCAACTGTTAAGTATATCTATAATTTTTTGTTATTTTTAAGCTAAATTTAATTGAATGCAAATAGCAGTCTATAATGTTAAATTAGCAGAAATATTTACTAAAAAAATTGTAAAACTGTAAAATTTAATTTAATTTATTTATTTCAATCATTGGTACAAATAAGACTTAGAGTCTCTTAAAGCAACTCAAACATTTTAAGTCACAGTGATTAAATGCTTAAATAAGATACATAAAATCTTAAAAATATACAGTAATAATAACAACAAAATTAAAAAACAGAACAACATAAACGATTATTCTTTGAACAAATTGATAACTGCCATTTTAAAAAACAATACACGGGGTTCGGATTTAATTTGATTAGGTAAAGAGTTCCACAATTTCACAGCACTAACAAAGAACAATCTTGAGGATGATAAGTAATTATAAGCAGGCGTAATAATATTGCTTGTTCGACTTGATCTGGACATATTAATTTTCCGGTACAAATAATCAGGTTCCTTCGTATATATAATTTTGTGTAAAAATATTAAATTTCGAAATTTAACAGGTTTTTTTTTGCTGTTCTTATTTTACTTGTATTTAGCTAAAATCTGCTAATTTAACAGTTTCTTCTGCAGCATCATTTTTAACTAATTTTTAGTTACTTTTTCTGCTATTTTTATAGATTTATTTCTATGAATGTACTATTTTGAAGAAATTTCAATATGTTGTAGAAGCAAAAATTCTACTAGAAAATGTCAGTTTTTGATCACCTCGGTAATTTAAGTGGTCAAATATGGGGTAAGAATATGTTCGTCAGAGGTGGAAGAAAATATGAGACAGGTTGATCTTAGATTTCTTTTCTCCATCAAATATCACATTTTTATACTATTCTTAGCATATAGCATTCCCTGCACGAGGCTTTCTTCAGAAAAAAGGATGAATTTTTCAGATTTTTCTATAAAAAACATTTGAAAATTTTATCAAAAGAGATGGAGTTATTTTTAAGTCTTTTTTTTGCAAGCATATTGTCGAAAGTGTTTTTTAAGATTAAGGGTCTGAGAATGGGCAAATAAATAGCCAAACATATATGGGGCCCTTGCCCACCCCACAAAAATGGTCTAGGTACGCCTATGATAACATTGAAGTTTTAGGTAAATGAATGTTTTTTGTTAGATTTTGAGAACAAATATTATCATATTTTCTTTTAAATTAGTTTCAAATTAAAGAAAGATCATAAAATATTTACAAGTAAATTACACAGAATAAAAATATAAAAAATTCAATTACGCCAGTAGGATAGCATACGTATTTTATGGTCCCTTTTAATAATTGTTGATGATCTATTTATATTGAATGGGAGACAAATAAACAAATGTAAACACAACTCAATTAGACTAACATCAACGAAATTTTAACAATACTATTTTTATCCTCTGTTATTACTGTTTTTTGCTTTGAACTTTAATTCTTAAAGTATCGCAGCTGGTTCTATTCAACTCTGATCTCATGAAGTCATGAAGCACAGATTTATAAACGACAACGAACTGTTAAATTTAAATTTAAATGCATATTCTAAATATTTTTAACCTACAACATAAATTCACATTGATAGTGAACAATTTTAGCTAAACTATAATAAAACGTGTAACTAAAGGTATATCTGTTTGTACATATGTACCATGCATACATATAACAAATAGGTTTCAACAAACACTTTAATGAAAAAATAAAGCTAAAACTAAATTCAGTGGCGTACATGTAAGCAAAGGGGGTTATGGAGCCACTTATTCTCACTGTCGGCGAAGTTACCCAGTGCAGAATATCATTACCAACATGTCGTTGTATTTATAAGCACATATCTGGTAATGGTATCTAGTTACTTTGCTTACTTCATTTCTTATTACCTTTATGTGTAGATTTGGCGAAAAATAATGAGTTATGCTTACACACCAGCATGCGAAAACTCAAAAATTATATGCTTACCAGTATTGACAAAAATAATATTTCCAGAAATAAATTTTATTTTTAATATTTTTGTATTCCCTAGTAAAAAAAGTTTTAATAAAATGTTGTGTAATTTGATACAATTATATCTAATCAGGTGTGGTTAATGTGATATCATATATTTTTGTATATAATTTAATCAACATAAATAAATTTATACAATTTAGATCTAATAACATTGGGTCAATTTCCCTATTAAATTGTATATAAGTATATATAAATTGTTAGACCATATAAAACCATATAAAATTTTATATAATTTGATAGGGGAAATGACCCAATGTTATTAGATCTAAGTTGTACAATTTTGTTTAAATTGATGAAATTACGTACAATTTTATATGATATCACATTAACCACACTTGATTAGACATGATTGTATCTAATTATATACCATTGTATTATAACCATTTTTAATAGGGTTGTTAATTTTTTTTTTTTAATAAAATATGTTCGTATTAGGAAACGAACCTGGGACCCCACATTGCCAGTCGACAGCATTACATATGAGGTATATACGCATGTTAAATTTAATGTACAAAAACTTTTGAACACAAGTAGGCTCAGTATAAAAAATAAAAAATTTCAAAAATATGTAGTTTTGTATATACTCGCCAGATTTAAAAATATTGAGAACAAAAATAAATTTTCAAAATTTTTAAAATATCATTTTATATTGCAAATAATAATAAAAATTACCCGATTAAACAAATTAATATAGTCATATATAATTTCATGTAATCCATATACAATATCATCCGAAAAATTTGTCAATATTATTGTATCCAATTTTTATCGGTTTTGATCTAATTGTATTAATAAAACTACATACATATATATCTTTCAAAACTTTATCCGATTAATAGCCCGTTGCAATTGTGTCAGTTTGTATCTAATTGTGTCAGTTTAGATTTAAATTGATACGATTTTTTATAAATTTGTATCAAAATTTAGACCTGATGCAATTATATCAGTTCAAAACTCTCAGCCATGAAGGCTGATACAATCATACTATGTCAAAAGTTGGGTACCATAAAAGCTTCGATTCCCTTTTTTTGAACTGGATTTAAATTTTGGAAGTGAATTCTTTGAGCAAACTTAATGAATTGAATGAAATCCCTTTTTGTCATTCGATTTATCTTGAAGAAAATTATTAACTTTTTTTCTAATACCTTCATAAAATTTGATGCATTTATTCATTAATGAATTTATTAAATTTTTATTCCTTCATGGAATTTATTCCTTGGGAATTCATTAAACTATGCACTTAATTTCCTAAAGGAATACAATTTTTTAACTAAGGAATTAACTTTTTTGTTTAATTCCCAATGGAATTACCTTTTTCGTTTAATTAAAGGAATTAACTTTTCCTTTTAATTCTCGATTATGTCAAATAAATACGAAAAAATAAACTTGGTTAACAAATATGGCTACTATATTTTCCTGATTAACAGCTTATGTGCCTATATAAATATTTTTTTTCGGATGACTAAGTCCACACAATTTAATCGATTTCGTGTACTTCACATTCTGCGTACTTACGATATAGGATACTCGTGTATAATATACAATTGTATATGAAACTTAAAATATTTGTAATTTTCCAAAAATGTTGTCTACCTTACATGTGGGTCGTTACTGCAAATAAAAAAAAAATCCTTGCTAAAATCACTAAACTTTTTGCTGAATATTAGTAGACTGAAAAAAACTCAAAAAACTTATAGCGAAATTTTACTTTAGTTAATTTATTTGCTGAAAATTTAAATATAGAATATGTGTAGAGTTGTTTTTCTTTTTTTGTCATATCGGTTTTCAGACAAGCTGCGACATCTAGATCTTGTCTATCTGGTTGTCGTCCACGCTATGAATGCGGTTATCAGCACAATTTTTGTAGCAAAATAAATTAGTAAAACATTAGTTCAAAATTAGTTTAGTGCTTAAAAAATATAACTAAAATTTTTGGTGAAAACGGAATTTCAGCAAAAAAATTGCTGAAAACTAGTACACTTGTAATATAAGACGTTTTACTAATTTTTCTACTAACTTATTTTTTTGAGTGTAAGTACATACAATGGGTCATATGAATTAAACTTAGCAATTACTTCGAAGTAATTACTTTGGGCTTAGGAATGACTTTTAACAACAAATTTATCCATAGACTTGCGGAACGGCATGAAATATAAACGAAAATCGAAAAATAAAATTTTTAGTCTACTCGTAAGTAGACTTAAATTGTGAAGTAATTGCTTAAAAAACCCAATATTTCCCCCTATTAGTAATATCTATTATTACTAATAGGGGGAAATATTGGGTTTTTTAAGCAATTACTTCACAATTTAAGTCTACTTACGAGTAGACTAAAAATTTTATTTTTCGATTTTCGTTTATATTTCATGCCGTTCCGCAAGTCTATGGATAAATTTGTTGTTAGTAATATCTATTATTACTAATAGGGGGAAATATTGGGTTTTTTAAGCAATTACTTCACAATTTAAGTCTACTTACGAGTAGACTAAAAATTTAATTTTTGGATTTTCGTTTACATTTCATGCTATTCTATTCTACAAGTCTATGGATAAATTTGCTGTTAAAAGCCATTCCTAAGCCAAAAGTAATTGATTCGAAGTAATTGCTAAGTTTTATTCATATTACCCAATGTGAAGTACATATGACCCAATGTGAAGTACATGAAATCTATTACATTGGCTCATATGAATAAAAAATAGATATTACTAATAGGGGGAAATACAGGGTTTTTTAAGCAATTACTACACAAATCTAGTCTGCTTGGGAGTAGACTAGAAATTTAATTTTTTAATTTTCGTTTACATTTCATGCTATTCTAACAGCCAATTGGTAAATTTGGAGTTAAAAGCCATTCCTAAGCCCAAAGTAATTACCTTGAAGTAATTGCTAAGTTTTATTCATATGACCCATTGTGTGGACTTACACACAGTGCAATTTTTTTTGAATAATTTTTTAAAGATGTGTACACTGAAATGAACAAAAGTAGACAGAAGGTTAAATAGCGTCAATGATATATTTGTTAATTAGTATTCTAAAAATAATTTTTTTTTTAAATTTTATGGTCTTAATTAAAAAGTTAAGATAATTCAGGGAATAAAATACAAAAGTTGATTCCTTCAGGTAAGTACAAATTGAATTAATTCCCAAAAATTGAATTAACTCGATTTGAATGAATTTCCGTTCCCGGGATTCCAGGGAAATTAAATATTTTTCAGTTCCCGCATTACCGGAAATGTGGACCGGGAATTCCAAAATTTACTAATTGCATAACTGGAAAAACTCAAAAAGTGAACAAAACTTTCCAGTTGTAGTAAAAGTCAAAAGATTTTCTAGTAAATGGATACACTGACTAATTTGTGTACTTGATCGAATTTTTAGGTCCCTTTTAGCGCCTGTTTTAATAAAAAATATTTTTTAAGAAAAACACTCAAATAATATTTTTATAAAAGATTTTAAATCTACCTATTAGGGTATTCAATCGGTTAATCGTTAATCGATGAATTTCGTTCAGAAACTTGTTCGAATAATTTCAAAAGACCAATTTCGAGAAACGAATAACTCGGCTAATTTTGGTCGATTAATCGAGTAAATGGAAAAATACTTTTTTTAATTTACACCAATTTTTTTTAATTTTCTGAACATTTTTTTTATTTTTCTATAGAATTTAAAGTAATTTTTCCGTTACAGTTTGAATTTATACTTATGCATAACTATTCGAAAACCCCATAAAATTATAAAAAAAATATTTTAAAATGAAATATTAAATATGAATTTAATTGTTTTAGGATTTGATTCGCGATTGAAGGCAACAATTATTGGTTAAATTAAGTTATTAAAATTATCGATTCGTTCAAAATTGAATCAGATTTAATAAATCGAATTAAGGAATTATATTTTTGAAGGCCTGTGTTTCACTATATTTGAAGGTACTGTGTAAACGAAATAGATTTACCAGAGTCGAGCTATATAAAAAGTTAAAAAACGTCTTTTAAGAAGCAAAACATCTTAACTATAGCTGTATTTTCGACTTAACTATGTATATCCGTTAACTTTTCAAAAAGCACAAAGTGCATAAAAACGTTTTTTAGACGAAAACTAACATATTACTTTTCGTATGCACGTTAACTTACAACGTGGATAATTATCAACGTTTATACATTTTCACAACTAGCGTAACTTCTTCGCGTTACTACCTAAAAAGTTTTTCTGACGCACGTTCGATTATACCGGAACTATTATAAATACTAACTATTTAAAAAAATTTGATACTCCAATCAGTTAAACGTAGATTTGCTTTAAATACTTAACGTTGATAGGTATGAACGAAAATGTAGCTTATATATTATTTTTTAAAGTTTATATAAGAAGATCTCTTTAACTTCTAATAAAAACAATTAGGAACAATTGATTTTGTATAAGCTTTTTTGTGCAATATTATTAACGAAATACAAAACTTCCAAATCCATGGCTTACTATAAAAAGCCCATAACTCTATTTCGTATTTTTTTTAGAGGAGTAAGGAAAACTTAATTAAATCTGAATAACTTTGAATCTAAAATTTATTTGAATTCATTTTTATCATTAAAAATTTTATTCACACATATTCAGAGTTTTTCGACTTTATTAAGATTATTCTTCACCTCTAAAGAAATAATCGAAGGGACATCTTGGAAAGCTATGCTGCCATACAAAATTTTTGAAAAATCGCGATTTTAACGTACACTCATAATAATCCATAGGTAAAATAAATAAAAAATGTTGTTCATTTTACGAAAGTTTTGGTTATTTTGACATTACGAATATTTTTGTAATATGTACAAATGATATTTCGTTTCTAGTATCGAATTTTTATTTGTATATTATACGAAATTTTATAAAAGTACAAAAAAAAGATTGGTAAAGATATAAATATTTGGTTTAAATACAAAATAATTTTGCATCTAGTAGAAAATTGCGAATATAACCTAAAAATGCGATATATTTGGTAAAATTTTTAGCGTTTGTGTTACTGTGAAAAATTGGCCATCGTTATCTGTGATCTTTTCCCAATTTTCTGGAAACACATTTATTCCGCGGTGACCCACAAAGATGTCAAAACCGCTGTTGCAATCATGAAAGATCAACTGGATGTAGTAACAAAATGGTGCCACGATGATGGACTTGTTATAAATGCCTCAAAAACCAAAATCATGCATATAAAGGCGCCACACTTCAGATACGTTAACATCGACTTAAAATTTCATGATTTCAAATGTCTTCATAATACAAATAATAACCAATGCATCAGTAGTACGTGCAATGTAAATATAGAGTTGGTGAATACCTACAAATATCTTGGGATATATGTCGACCAGAACTTTAAATGGTTGACGCACATACAAGAACTTCGAAAAAAACTGCGGAAAACGGCATATAGTTTGTACCACCTAAGTTATTCGGCTCCTTTCGAGGTCTTAAAGCAAGCATACTTTTCTTTAACAGAATCTTATATTCGACACGGTATTACTGCTTGGGGAAGCGCAACGTATTGTGGTTCACTTCAACAAAGCAAAATCAAATACTCAAAATCCTGTGGAAAAGCAAACTACGTAAAAATAATTACAGCAACTTACACAACAACCTCACTGGTAACATCAACCATAACAATCTGATTAATATTAACATCAACCACAACGATATTGTTACCATCAACAACAACAATCGAATAAACAACAACACTTCTTCAACAAACAACAATGTCATCCACAACAACAATTATACATTCAACAATACCAACATGGTCAATGAGAACAACGTTAACGCCAATAACATCAACAACAACAATCTGACTAATATCAACAATACTAACGTTATAAACAACAATCTCGTACACGGAATTAATAATAACAATCTCACCAACGTCAACAATACCAACTTTAGAAGCAACAATCACGTCCACAGCAATGGCTCAACAAACAACAATGTTATCCGCAACAACAACAGTTATACGACTAACAACGCCGACGTCGCCAATGACAACAACGCTAACGCAAATACCAATAACAGCAACAATCTCACCAACCGTACCAACAACAGTTTCATCCAAAACAACAGCAACAACATTCGTATCAACAACCATACCCCTCACAACATTGCAAGCGAGTTAAACGTTATGAATGTTCATAGTATTTATTGTTCGACTCTAATAAATGAATTCTATAACGACTCTCGCTTTCTGCAACCAATAGATCACCAACACAACACAAGACGACGAGCACAAGGCCGCTTCACAGTTAAGCGCTATAAGAATAATTATGGAAAAAATACACTTGAAGTTACACTACCAACAATTCTCAATGATTTGCCCGTAAACTTATTTAATATTAATAATAAGTTTAAAAGAAAAACATTAATACGAAAATATTTAATAGATTCGCAATGAATTCAAAATTAAGAGAAATTGTTAATTAACCCACCTTAGAAAAACGCAAAATACATGACATAAATAGTTTTAATTTCCGCAGATAAGCCTAAAGGCTTCGCGGGAATAGATTTACGAATAAATATCAATAAAATTGTGAAATAAATAAAGAGGAAAAAAAAAAAAAAAAAAAAAAAAAAAAACAACTGCTCATTTTTTGAGGCTAAGAACTAATCTAGCCAATTTCGGATACCCTCTTCTGAAGTGAAGCGTATTCCAGTGAGAGCATTCTGCATCGATCGCAACAAATGGTAGTCGGACGGGGCGAAGTCTGGACTATAAGGCGGGTGTAATAAAAATTGCCAACCACTATTTTCTAAATAGTTTTTAACCGGTCTTGCAACATATGGCTGAGGTTGTCATGATTATATCTTCATTTCTGGTCGCATATTCCGGGCGTTTTTCGGCAAATTCTCGCTTCAAACGAATCAATCGTATTCGATACAGGTGCCATGTGATCGTCCGGCCCGATTTCATTAGCTCATAATAGATGTGACCCTTCTGCCATGCTTCACATACGATTTCTTACGCTTCGGGTTGTCGTAATGGATCCATTTTTCATCGCCAGTAATAATTCAATGCAAAAATGACTTCTTTTTATGGCGTTCAAGCACCATTTCCTTGCTTGTGGTACCCATTTCCCTGCTGCTTGCAAACGACTTGAAATTGCTGCTTGAGAAACTTCGAATGATTTTGCAAGTTCTTTTTGAGTTTAACAACAATGTTCATCGAGAAATGCCTCCAATTCATCCCTTCCAACTTTTTTGGCTGACCTGTGCGGTCTTTGTCTTCCGTGTCAAAATCACCACTTCTGAACCGCACAAACCATCTTTGACACATTGAAATCAATGGAACATATTCAATTGAAGAAGTAAAGCAAAACTTTTCGCAAATGATGCTTTTTTTGGCACAAAATTCGAGATTTTTTAAGCAAAGAAAAACTTTGTTCTTTACACTATTTCGATCAATGACCAAGTGAGAATTAATGACAGATGTTTACTATATTTTACGAAATGTTGTTAACGTGCAAAAAAGTTTTGTAAATATATAAATATTTTGTAAAAATACAAAATAATATTGTTTATTCTACAAAAATATTAATGATTAAATCTAAAATATTTGTAAAATATACAAATGAAATCGTTAAATAAAGAAATTTTGTATGTTTACTAAATGGTATTTGGTAATATTACGATATTTTTGTACATTATACAAACATTTTTTCATTAAACTTTATTTGTATAATTTACGAAATTCTTAAATTTAATCAATTTTTTACCATCAACTTAGTACAAACATTTTGTAGTATTACAATTTTTTTTGTACTTAATAATAAAAATTATTTACAAAATCGTGTTTGTATTATTTACGAAATTTTTAAATTTATGAAATTTGTTGTATACAAAATATTTGTAATATAAACCAAAGGTTTGTATATTGTACGAAAAAATATTTACGAAAAATATTTTCGTATTTTTAAGCATGGATACTTTGAGTGTATAGGCCGCTATAGATGAATACATTTTTTTTTTTTTTTGTTGAAATATTTTTACTTTTAATTTCTTCTTTACTAAGGTATATCATTTATTAAGGCCGATTTTGCTTTCAGCAATTCAATTGGTTAAAATCTTAAAAAACCGTAAAAATCCATCTAAAACGCGAACAGTGCTTTTAAAACCAAGTTTTATGCCTAAATATAAATACAGGTCCTGTGCCTACATTTCAACACAAAACATTTATTTTGATTGCATTTCAAAATTTTTGTGTATAATACTGCATTTAGACAGAGGAAAAACTACCTAGTTTTTGGCTCTTGCTAGTTTTTACTTGTCAAAACGCATATATAAAAAACTATCAAAAACTAGTTTTGTACGAAAACTATGTAGTTTTTGCTCAGTCTAAATTCACTATAAAAATCTAAATGAAAAACCGCCAAACTTTAAAGACATTGAAAATGAGAACATATAATTGTATCAAATTAGATCGTATTATGGTCATATTAGATCTAATTTGACACAATTAGATATAATTTGATGGAATAAGGTATGGTTTGATACAATTTTATCCGGATTTTGGCCTCATGCAAATGTATCAAATATAATATAATCATATCCAACTAGATTAATGGTATATAATTCGATACAAATATACATAATTATATGAGGCATATGTAAATATATACAGGTCTATATATAATTGGATATTGTAATATGTTGCGCTATATATTGTGCAATATATAACAAGATATAGTTATATACTTAGGATAGAATTTCGTAAAATTGTATATAAGTATATCTCAGTATATATGTTCCAATATATAATTATATAAAATTGTATATGATAATATATGACTATATCAAAACTTTTTTATTTGGGTTGTAATAATCGTCAAAAATAAAAAAAGTCGCTAAGAATTCCAAAATATAAAAAAATCGTCAGAGTTTTAAAAATCAACAAAACTGAAAAACAAATTGCCAAAATTTGTATCTCGCATTTCTTTTTCCACAGATATATTCCAAATAAGAGCCCTTTTCTCTCTATGAGGCTTAGTTTCGAGAAAAACGCGATCTTTTAAAAACTAGCAATGCATGTGGGTTTTGACCTCTGGTGCAAACATTTTCCTCTAGCTCTTTTAGTTTTCGAAATATTGCCCGTATCTTGAGAGCTAAATGTGGAAAAATAAATGCGAAAATTGCTTAAATAAAATGTTGATGGTCCATATCTCAAAAACTAAAAGAGCTAGAGGAAAAATGTTTACACCAGAGGTCAAAACCCATTACCAGTACCTCGATACCGAAATCAAATTTTGACTTACATTGCTGGATTTTAAGATCACATTTTTATCGAAAACTAAGCCTCCTAGAGAAAAAAGAGCTTTCGTTTGGAATATCGCCCGTATCTTAAAACTTAAACCAAATTACATAAGTAAAAACAAACAACGGTTTAGCAACACAGAAGTCATAATGAGTTATCTGTAAAAGAAATAAATGCGAAAATTGCTTAAATAAAATTTTTATCGTCCATATATCGAAAACTAAAAGAGCTGGAGGAAAAATGTTTGCACCAAAGGTCAAGACCTCCCCCCAATACCCCGATGCCGAAACTAAATTTTGAGTTGCATTGCTAGATTTTAAGATCGCGTTTTTCTCGAAAACTAAGCCTTCTAGAGAGAAAAGGGTTTTTATTTGGAATATCGCCCGTATCTTGAAAACTAAATCAGATGAATGAAAACGGACAACGTTTTTGGAATAAAGGCTTCATTAGTCTAATCGTAAAGTAAAAAAACGTATCTATAATCAATTCAATGTGTTAAAATAATATAGAAATATATTTTTATCTTTTTTCTATGCATTGAAACTGTTGTCAAGTAAAACCGTAAAAAAGTTCTGTTGAAAATAGAACTTTTCTATTTTATTACTTGACTTTTAATTCTATGCACAAGAAAAAGATAAAAAATACAATATTTTTATTTTTTATACTCTTTTTATTCATTATGAGAATGATACGTTACTTTTTTTACGATACTTCCAAAATAATTTGGGCTTAAGGAAAAATAAATGTGAGAAATAAATTTGTGGTAGTTTTTTTATTCTGACGATTTTTCAAATTTTGACGATTTTTTTATTTTCGATTTTTTCTAGTTTTTGACGATTTTTTTATATTTCGACGATTTTGGCAATTTTTTCAAAATTTTTATGATATGTTGCATTTTTGGCAATTTTTCAAATTTTGGCGATGTTTTCTAATTTTTAACGATTTTTCTTATTTGGCAATTTTTTGTAATTTTTGACAATGTTATCAAATTTTATCCATTCTTTCAAATTTTAGCAACCTTTTTTATATTGAGACGATTTTTTAAATTTGGCGATTTTCGTTTTCCAATTTCGGCGATTTTATTTAAATTTTGGAAACTTTTTTAATTTTTTCCAATTTTGAAGTTTTTTTTTAATTTTTAACGACTTTTTTAAATTTTGGAAATTTATTTTATAATTTTGGTAGTTTTTTCACTATTAAAGATTTTTTTAATTTGATTTTTTTTTTTTACTTTTGCCGATTTTTTTTTATTTTATTTTGCCGAATTCTTTCAATTTTAGCGATTTTTTTAATTTTTAGCAATTTTTTCAGTTTTGGTGATTTTTTACAATTTTGGCGATTTTTTCAAACCTTTTTTTTTTTTTTTTTTAATTTTGGCGATTTGGCGATTGTGCGCACAAGTACGTGCAAATACGAAACCTGTTATTAAAATTGGCAGTAGAAGGGTTTACAAAGGAGAAGTAGCTTTCCACAACCGATTCTTTGGAATAGAAGATTTTCCTTAACATAGTATACTCCTCATTTTTTTAAGGCTTTTTCAAAAGAAAACTCTCAGATCTTGTAGACTTTTTCCTAAATTTCCTATAGAGAATCGCCGAATCCTGAGGACTTCTTCCTCAATAAAAACCCTCGGGTTCTGAGGACCTTTTCCTAAAAAACAAACCCGCAGATTTTGAAAATTTTTTCCTTAGAAAAACCTTTAGATTGTGAGGATAAAATTGAAAAAATTGTTTGGATTGGAAAAAATCAGTAAAAATTAAAAAAAAAATCATCAAGAATAAAAAACTTATCAAAATTGAAATTTTGGCGCATTCAATTTGGCGATATTTTTTAAAATATATGCGTTATTTTCTTTTATAGCGATTTTTTTAATTTTAGAAATTTTTTTCAATTTGGCATTTTTTTCAGTAAATATAAATAAATAAAGATACTATAATAAATACTCATAAATAATTTATGTTATATGTGATAATATATAGTATAAATAAATAAAAAAGGTAAAAAATAATATAAATGGTGTTTTTGTTAATTCGATTGGGGTTTCTAAAAAAATTCAGTTGGATGTACTGAAAGTTAAATTCGATCAGGTAGTACTAAAGTAATTCGGTTGTACCAACTATTTTAAATTGTACTAGCATAATAGGTACAACTGTAAATTTCGATAGCTGCAACCGAATTATGTGATAGTACATGAGACTACCAAAATTCGGTTGGCAACAAATTCGGTTGTCACAATGAATCTGTTCTGTGTTTGTATAAACATTTTGTAAAGGCTTCGAAACCTTTTTTAACCTTTTGTCTAAATTAGAAAAAAAAACAATAATTCAAAAAAGTTATAAGTTTTTCTGAAAAATTATTTAAAAAACAAAATAAAAATACAAACATATGAAGTCTAACTTTTATAATCTGCTATAGAGTTATAGTTATACTTTTATATAGAGTTATAAAAGTATTAATTTTTTAGAAAAGAAATATGAAAAACAGACTATAGAATAGTAACAAATACTCAGTTAAACAAGTATTAAGTAATACCTAGTATTCAAAAACCCAATCTCAAACCCGTACTTTTAAGAGATAATTGACGGGGTTTATAAATTATCTTGTCAAAATGAAGTGATTATTGATAGAACATTTGTAAGGAGAACCTCGAGATAGTAAATGAGATAATGGAAAAATCTTCAAGATAACTGAAACCTCGTTCATGTGAATGGGGTATAAGCTTTCGTAAGCAAGCTATTTTAGTACTTATATTATGCTTTCCAAAAGTTTCTAAAAAGAAAATTTTTCCATTATACCAAAAAATTTTATAAAATACGTTTGAAATACATTTACAAATTCCCAACTTTGTAAAGCATTTTATAGCTTCAAAAGTACTTTAAAATTGCTGACTTTCAAATGTTTATTTTTGAGTTTTACAAGGTATTTGCAAAAAGTTTACAAATGATATTGTGAGCGTGGTCACAGTTATATTTCGCTTTACATTTACATTTACATTCATATTTGTTGGGAAGTATATTAAAATATATTTGAATGTGGGTGAACATGTGTGTTTTTGTAAAAAGAAGAAGAGTAATTGTTCTATGTAATCCCTGTATCTAATAGGCTGTCAAATATTTAGTGCTAGGCCCCAGCACTAAATATTTAGCTAGTTTAAATGTATCCCTAATATAGGGGTACATTAGACCGTACCTCGATTTTTTTGCCTCGAGGAGACCAGTGTTTTGCTATATAGTAAATATCCAATTAAAAAAAATTAAAAAGAGCGACCCCTACGTTCGGCAACCAATATATAAAAAAAATTTCTACAGGGTTTATCGAAAAACTTCCTTAGCAAAAGTTTAATGATTTTTTGCGAGCTTTAATTTGCTGACATTAGGGTTGTATATTAGGGTGGTAGCAACTGAGATCTGGTGGGTAACTACTAGAATGGGATACTTGAGGTCAAAATGCCCTGGTCTCCTCGAGAGAAAAAAATACATGTATCACACTTTAAGATCCGACTGCAAATGCCAAAGATATAAAGAAAAATGTAAAATGCCGACCCCTACGTTCGGAAAAAAAATAAAAAATTTATTTGAAACCTTGCAAAAATTCTTCATATTGGAGGATGTACGGCGCACTTTTTTTTTGCCTGTAAGGTGGTACGCTCTAGGGTACATAATACACGTTTAGCTTTTATTTGGATTTGTATATTACCAGTAGTTTTGTTTTAATTCAGTTATGTTTGGATTATTTTTGCATTAATATGTTGATCTTTGTATTCATATGTGGTTGATACTAGGGCTAGGAAGTTCATACATTTTTAATCACATTTAATATACAGTGGGAAGCATTATTAGATATATGTCAGTACTTGAGGAAACTGATAAGTTGAGATATAACAGTAGCAGACACGTTATACTTTTCTGAAAGGAAAAGGCTCGCTTAATCTAAATCTGGCCCCAGAAATATGCTTCCATACCAGACTTTCGAACTATATAAATGAGAAAAACTTAACTTTTCTTCAAAATATTTCGAATCGTGTGTTTCCTCGAAAAATATTTTTAACAAGATTCATAACGACATCTGAATATACTAATCTTCCTCTTTAAAATAGTATTTGAATTTTTTTGAAAGCGTATTTTTTACGGATATATGGTTTTCTGAAATCTGGGTCTTTTATTTTATTTATAATTCATTTTATTTTATTTATATTAAAGTTCAAAAATCAAAAAGATGAACCTGAAAATACATTTCACTTTATAGGTGTTTGCCCTATATATAATACTTACAGACTAAAATATTTTGGTAAAAGGCTTCTTAATGAAAATGAAGTTTTAAATATACTAAATGGCTCAAATTTTTATTGTTTATATAAATATCTCGAAATTTGTTTAAAGTATAGAAAATTAATGATAAACGAATTCGATTAATAATTTCAAATTTAATCTTATATTTACTTGAAAAAATAAAATAAATAATTTAAAGATATGAATAAATCATGAAATGAACGTTAATTAAAAATAGTAGTAAGTGCTAATCTGGCACACAACAATAATGTTATGCCATATATAGATAAATGATTGTATTATTGTAAATTAACTGAATATGTACAAAATCTGTTTTTATCTATTAATAAATAATAATAATAATAATAATAATAATAATAATAATAATAAAGTTCAAAAATCATTTAAAAAAGAAGAGCGGTATATTCAGATGCCGTTCGAATCTTGTTAAAAATATTTTTCGAGGAAAAATACGATTGGAAATATTTTGAAGAAAAGTCAAGTTTTTCCCATTTATATAGCTGGAAAGTCTGATACGGAAGGACATTTTTGGGGCCAGATTTAGATTAAGCGAAACTTTTTCTTTCAGAAGAGTATACCTTAGTCCCCGTATCTGATAATTTTATGCCTCAACTTATAAGTTTCCTCAAGTGCCGTTTTGACCAAAGTCAACAAATAGGCTTCGGTTTTAGGCCGGTATGAGTCGCTGTACCAAATTTCACAATTTATCTTAATACTTGTAGCATGCGCACTAGAATAAATGGACAGACGAACAAGTAAATAGTTTGGTGTAAAAATTAGAAACGGAGTTTACAACATTTTTTCAAATCTTATTAAAGACATCCTTTTTCATCTCGAGAATGTTATATGCTGAAGATAAACTTCAAGTCTGTTATACTAGATGATTATATACAGTCCAACGATCATCTGAGTATAAATAACATTATATTTTTCGCAGTATAATTAATAGATAATTCCAAAATTCTGCTGTATGCAGTTTTATCAAAAATTATGACGAAAAATCGTTACAGAGTTGAAGTCGTGTTAGGTTAGATATACGAAAAATTTTGTAAAATGTATTAATTTTTTGTTAAAAGCATTGATTTTTCTCTTCATAAAAATTCTTACAGTTAGTGTTTAGCTTCAGTGGTAATTAAAATATAAACTATTAAGGTTGAAAAATCTTCTGAGTTACTGGGTACGGAGTTTACATTTGGCCTATAAAATTGGTCACAAATTTTATGTATTAACCAAAAATTGGTCAGATTGTTATAAATTTTGTAAAATAGGTGACATTGCGCTGATATATATCGTAATATATAACTCAAATGTAATCTATGCATTAGAAATTAGCTGGTTACATGGTTTTTATCACATTTTTTGATATCACCCATATACAAATTTAAAATTGTTTATGAAAACCCTATAAAAATATATGTATTTTCAAAAATTTTGATTGGTTTAAAATATATTAACCAATCAGAATGCTCCAAAAACAAACCAAGTCAAGTCATACTGCCACCCAATATTTTAACTATAGTCGACTTTAACTAAAATATATATGTGACCTTCTCCGAGAAAAGGGACCTAGTGTGTCAATAAAACGGGTTTCGATAAAAATGAGAAAAACATTAAAATTTTATTTTTAATTTAACTTTAAATGCGTTCTTCTCAAAACGTCATTGTCACACACTAGGTCGCTTTTCTCGGAGAAGGTCACATATTTGGAAAATATTGATTGTAAGGCTGATAGTTTATACAACAACACTCGGTATCCAACTATTGAATGTGAAAAAAGCGCATCATAATATGATAATTACTTGTGAAAAAGGAGAAAAAACAATAGGATTAAGAGAGGAAACATTCTAATTGAAAAATAAATTGTTCAAGTATTATTTCATTCTGGATTTTCTGATTACAAAACATACATTGTATAGGCTGTGATTGAAAAAAACTTCAATTAGCCACACTCAGCGCTATGCCGACCGTGGTGTAACTTGTTAAGAGGTGATGCTATGAGTCATAGCCTGTGCAGAGGTCTGCCGGTTCAATCCCCGGTCATGGCAATACACAAAAAATTTTTCATATAGAGACAAATTAACAATTAAAAAATTACTTTGATCACTTGACACATAAACTAACCACTGACGAGTCTTTGGGTGAGACGAAACTGCGGCAGTCTGGTGATTCCCTTGTGTCTGTTAAATTTTTCAATAAAAATGATTTCCTCGTCTTCTTCCTTAAATCAACTCTACAAAAAATGTTCTTATTTATAACAAAATATGTATTTATTTATAATAAAATATGCAACGAAATAGATAGGAATATATGTATAAATATTCATTTATAGCAAAATGTGCATTAAAAAATCGACGATATTTGGTTGCAATTTGGTTAATTCGCAAAGATATTTCGTGGTCACTTTTATCCAACATATATTTACAAGAACTTCCTGGCCCTAGTGATTATATTGACAATTTGCACAAGGTTAATTTGATTAACATTATTTAACTTTCTGACCAAAATTTTTGGGATAGAGATTTTATTTGTATAATACATATATGTTTTACATAACGGCGCCAACTGGAGAATACTACCTAAGATTTATAAGTGAATTTTAAAATTGGCTACACTGAGAGAATATCTGCATGTTATTAATGAATTTTTGCATAAAAATAACGAAGTTCCACTGGAACTCGTCCATTGAAACTTTTCATTGAATTAATGGAATTTTTCATAAAATTTTTTTTAAAAAATTTCATTTATTAAAACTTTCATACACTCAATGAAAAGTTTCATTAAAAGTAGATTCATAAAATATATGAAGCTTTTTCATAATATTTAGGAAATTTTTCTTTTACTTTGTGAAAGTTTTTTCTTTCATTAGTTTACTGAAAAATTTCATTAAAATTCGTCCAGTAAAATTCTCTCTTTGTAGTAAAATTTATACAAGTCTTGTGAAGTATACTATAGACATATCTAGTAAAAAATATCTAAAAAAAAATACAATTATTTTTCTAGAAGATTGTAAAACTAACTTGGATCATTGGTAGTTGGATAACTACGTAGCACTTAGTTAATTTTCTCCCTGACTATTTTCTATGAGCATGTAAAAATCTAAATACATATGGCCATATACCTGGAGCGTGCGAATAATGTGTAGTTTAATATATGACCATAGTTGATCTCATATGTTACCATATATTTTAGGATCCGAAATTTGAGGCCATACATTTACGTTTGCTCATATATGATCATATACAAGACCATGAATGATCATCAGGGCAAGGACTTTCATGGAAATGCATGTTTGTAGTCAGTGGCCCAAAAATTATTTTGACCATATACTTTTCCGAATCAAAGAATTTGCAAAAAAATGGCATCGATTTGTTGTTGCATATTTTTGCATATTTTGTTATAAATGCAAATTTTTGCATATTTTGCTCTTAATTGCATATTTTATTGCATATTTTATGATCGTTATTACATATTTTTGCATATTTTGTACATTATTGCATATTTTTAAATATGAAATTCGATTTACGAATTCATACTTTAAAACAAAAAAAAATTCTAAAGAATTAATTATTTGGAAGCTCTGTTGGTAATATAATACTACACTAGAAAGAGAAACACATAGTATACAATATGTTGTCATCCACTAACACATTTTTTTATAGATGTAATTTTAAATTAAAGTTTTCGGGTGTTATTGCTCACAAAAAGAAAGTTGAAAAATTTTATAAAAATTATTTTAAGGAAACGTGTCCCCGAGCATTAATTTCTGCCACTTTTTCCTCTGAGTTACGAAAGTGAGTACAATTTTATAGTACACATATTTAAGTTCTATTTTATAATAAAGTTTTTTTCAGATGACTATGTGTATTTGAAGACATATTCAGTGTGTTCGTTTACTCGAATTTCTTACTACTTTTACCACAATTGCAAAGTTTTGTTTACTTTTTGTATTGAATTTTTCCAGCTGTAGTAAATATAGTAATTTGTAGTAAGGAAACGAACAAGCTTATTGTAACCGATACCTGAATTTTTACGTTTATGTTAGTTTTTAATAAATATAATTAAAATAAACATTTACTTTTAATTGCATTTTTTTGGGTTTTTAGTGCATATTTCGTTATAAATGTATATTTAAGTGCATATTTTTCATTTTATACTGCATATTTTCGATTTTTTAGTGCATGAAAGTCCTTGCCCTGATGATCATATATGTATGAAATTTAAATAAGCTTGCAATTTTTTGTCAAAAGTTTTACGACAACTTGCTTTAATAACTCTGAATATAAAATTGGAAATAATCGTTTTTGTATAAAAAAAATTAATTTTCGAAATTCAGCAACATATTCAGTGATCGGTTAACAGTTAACTCTACATTTAAACTACAGCTTTTCCCCTAAATTTATACAAAATCATATTAAACTGGTGCAACAAACACTTCCGCAATATCAAAATTTGTCTATATTGGCTCCAAATATCAAAATATTGACCACATATATTTTTCTAGCCGAACTGTTCAAACGGACAGTACTGTGGCACTTACGCTGGGTCTCATACTGATGGTTTAACCCAAAAAATTTCTGTTGTTCTGTATACAATTTTTTGACATTTTCCTTTGTATAAAGGTTAAGTAGACCCATCTTTAGCATTTTTATACCCTACACCACATACACCTGAACCGGGTACAAGAGTTTGTTGAAACAACAAAAAATACTGGATCCATACCCCTTTTAGTAAATTTGTCGATCGACTTAGAATTACTTTTTCTTTCTCTCTCCAGGTATTCTTACTCCCACGCTGCAGTTGGCAAAAATTAAAATTTTTTGATTAAGTTGACTTTCAACCAGACTGGTTGATGTAGGGTATCCTATAGCAGAGCTTCGAAAAACTTAATTCAATTTAAGCTTAATTCACGAAAAATGAAATTCAGATTTTAAAAATATTCATGTACCATTCCCTTAAACCGTTCGTAAAGAATTCATTCATAAGCTTCATTCCCAAAGCTTTAATATGAATTGAATGAATTCCTAACTTGAATCATTCAAATCGCATGTTCATTCACCATTTTACTAATTGAATGAAGAAATTTTATTACCATTCTCTTAGTGCAGTGTAGTTTGAAACTAACATATAATCAAAACCAAAGCATACAAGCTGTAACAAAGCATACGATACTATTTATTTCTGTTAGATGATTTTTTTTTTGTATTATGCTAATATTTCAGCAATTACATGCAAATTTAAATTTTTCATTTGATTAAGTGAATGAAAACAAGTCATTTTCATTCACCTTTTTATTAATAAATGAATTCAAGTAAATTGGGTTTCATTCAGTTAGAATTCAATCAAAATAGAATGAATTCATATAATTTAAAGCTATTTAACCCAAATTTCATTAATTTTTAAAAAGTGAATGAAAGAATTAAGCCTTTTAAACCTTTGTCCTATAGAAGACGTCAATCCCAACTTTAACTTTTTAATTCGCTTTCAATGAAATGATATTCGAAACATTCTCAAAATTCGTGATACAACAGTTCTTATTGAATAAATGATAAATATTTTAACATTTAAAAACTCCAATAAAAAGTTTATTCAAAAATATTTTTCGGAAATATTAACCACAACAGAATTTAAATTAAATAGGCGATTTTATAACGAAACCCTTAATCTAAATAACTTTACTTCGATTAAAAAGCTCAAAAATTTCTTAAATTTAAGGATTTTATAGAATCGAAAAATATATTAGTAAGCATAAAATCAGGATTTTTGCTCAAAAAGCTGGATAAGAATTTAAGGCTGGTTCGGCCTTTAATCAGCTGACAAAAGCAGGATGGTTGGTCATACTAGTTATACTTATTTATTAGAAAAATATTTACATGTGGTAGAATTTTAGTGTATGAATTTGTGATGAGCTAAATACAGCAAAATAGTTGCACTATCTTTAAAGGGAACCAAATTAAATTTTTCTTTTTTCGAGAACGAGAATGTATTATACACCAAAGTAAATTGTTCTACCAAATGATTTTTAGGACAATAAATTTGCTGGAAATTGAACATTTGAAAATTGCTCATACCGTATACAAAATCAGCAACATATTAAAATATAATTGTTACAATTTATTACTTTCTTTTTAAAGTTGTGAATGGAAATATCTCTACAGTGAAAACTCCTAATTCCGCAAAAGAAATAAGTTCTCTTGACAAACGGAAATATATAAAATATCGAAAAAAGTTATTTTAGGGGTTTTACATATTTTAGTGTATAAGATGTAGAAAATATGAGGAACACACAGAAATATGCGAATTCAAAAGTTAAGAATGCCCTTAAGTTAACTTAAATTGTTTTGTCAAAAGTCGCTAGATATGATTATACAACCATAAAAAAAAGTTAGCACAAAATTCTGTTAAACGCGTTCTGATTAAATTGAACTAATTTTTCAGTTATTTTCTCTAAAAAATTCCATACAAATAGGTAAAAATTCTGCTAAAATAACAGGAAATAGTACTTGTATTTGCGCCAGCACAATTTTGACCTATTTGTACGGACTTCTTTTTATGAGTGTATTCGAAATGATATACAAAATTTGTCTTGTGGTTGATATTCAAAAGACTATTGACAACTTTTCTAGCGTGACTCTGAATGGGGTAATATATAATTTTATCCAAATCAACATTGTGTTTTTTTTTATATGCCATTATAAAAAAATATATATTATTTTGGATTATGTACTAAATAGCTATATATAGCGCCATATATAATTTGATTAACAGTATCTAAATGTAAATGCCATATACAACTACATATTGATCGGTATATAATAAAATGCAACTAAATATGACATACGGACTCATATTATTATGTCCGGTATATAAAATTAAATATTGTTATACACAAACGTTTCTACTCGGGTATAACTATTATCATTTTTTTTTTATAATAATATTATTTTATCTGTATGATAAGCCTATTATCGTTGTGTATAGAAAAGGATATTTAAATACATTTCTCAAAAATTGTTGTTGTGCTTTTCGCGTATCCAAATCAGCTTTTTATATGGGAATATAAAAGAAGTTTACATAAAAACATAAATCGTAAAACCCAAAATAATATCCGATAAATCAATACAAATAAAGTCAAATGTCAAATCTTTTAAAATATAAAATGCTATAAATATATGAATATATATGTGCATGTAAATATACAATTTAAAATAAATCCTTTGCAAAATGGTTTCACAATTCTGTCTTATAGAATTGCCAAAAATTCACAATCTCCAGTTAAACTACAGTTATACAATTTTTATTTTAAATTATGTTCTGGCAAAAACGTGTCGTTAACATGTCTTAATAAAATTGTTCCTGAAGTTTTATATGATGAATCAACAATAACAAACTATACGAGTATAAGCACTATTACGAACGATAGCAATTTTAGCTGTCACACTGGGGAAGCAAGAAATGTGACAAACTATTGTGTAATACATATGAGGCATTTGACACCAAATGTCAGGCATAAAAAAGTATGTCTGATCAATTTCTAATTGCTACGGGTGTCCAAAATTTGTTTTTAGTTTTTAACCTAGCTACCCCCTGCAAATATTTTTTTCCGTGTAAAACTACGTCCGCCAAAAGTAGGATAATCGGACATCGGGAAAGCGTGCCGCATCGGCCCTGAAGTTTGGAACACGGATTACAAGGGAAAAATATGAATTTTTGTGAATTTTCTCGAAAACATTGATATTTTAAAACTAATTCGAATTAAAAACATTAAAGAATCGAGATTTCGAGTGAATTCTCTTTGTAATAAAGCAATAAAAATTTCAACCGGTTAAAAAACAGCCGAGTTATTACAATTTCCCCAGGCAACTGATGTGTCGCAGACCACTTAATCAAGAAATTCGGGTAAAATTTTAAACTTTATTGAAATAATCTACTATAGAAACATTTTTTTTATCTATTATTTCCAAGAACTCAAATAAGAATTATGTTTTTCTATTGTGTCTTGCTAACTCGTTTTAAATTAGAATTCTTAAACACTGTTTTCAAAACTACAATTATAAATTTTTTAAAGAAATTTTAAAAAATCAACGTTTGGACTTTAAGGTTTTATTAAGAACATATTATACAGTACAACAAAATAAGAAAAATTTGATGCATCGGGATTGCGACACATCACTTCTAATAGACTTTGGGGCACAGATCACGAATATGGTACTAGAATTTTAAAGTTAGCTATAGTTTGAGAAATATTTGCAAAACCATATTTGCAGAAAAATTCAATTTTGTAATAAAATTTTTACAAAAAAATACGCTATTAGGAACGCTATTAGGTGCAAAATTTTAATAGGATGAAACATGCCCTTCAATTTGATATATTGTACTTTCTGACATCTGCGATAATATATCTGATATACGCATTTAAGATTGATATTTCTTTTTTTTTCGTTTAATTAATTTTCCTTAATAAATAATCTGCGTTAAAAGGAATATCAAATTTTTTAATTTATACCATTAGTAAATATCTCATGTTACTGAATTTGTCAAAAAAAAATTCGCACTTTTTATTTTAATTTTAAGTAAAAATTGACTAAAACTGAAAAAAGATTGATTTTTTAATACCTAAAAGTTAAGGAGTCTGTGACGAATCTAAAATTGAAAACTTAGATAAAACCATTGAAATATGTAATACACATATTTTCTAATCAATTTCAACAAATTTTTAGATAATTGAAAGTCAAATTCCTGAAAACAACGATTTTAAAATATACATGTTCTATAAAACAGAATTTTAAATTTAGTCGACTTTATTTTAAAGCATCTGGTTTTGTTCATTTTGTGTAGGAAAACCCTACAAAAATATTTGTATTTTCAAACATTTTGATTGGTTGAAAATAAATTAACCAATGAGGTTGCTCCAAAAATAAACAAAGTCAAAGCATATTGCCACCCAAAATTTTAAATGATGTCGACTTTAACAAAAATATACATTTGGAAAATTGAGATAATAAATTTGTGCTTCAGATTGATTTTTCTGAAAATGTTGATGTAGAAGTTGTGATTTTTTTGATAAAATCAATTTAGTGGAATGTGAATTTACGTCATGTGTTAAGATTTTGTAAATCCTATTAAGGGATTTTACTAGATTTGCAAAATAGGAAAAAAAGTGAAGTTTTCAATTGAATTGCAATTATATCCTAGATCCTTTAGCTAATCAAAATAAGTTGATATGTTTCTAAATGCGCAAAGTCTATGCTTTTAAACCATATTAAAAATTATCCGTGGTTTATTCAAGTATATAAATAAATAAGAAATTTTAACAAAAAAACTGACTTTTTGCTAAAATTTTAATTTACGAATATTTCAAAAACTGATTTTAAAATTTGGTGTTTACATTCGTGATATTTATCCTAAACTCTATCAAAATTGGTACGTCGCACTAATTTAAAACGAGTTAGCAAAACACAATAGAAAAAAAAATCTTATCTGAGTTTTTGGAACTTAGAGAATAAAAAATGTTTCTGTAGTAGATTATTTCAATAAATTTTAAAATTTGGACCCGAATATCTTGATTTAAGTTTTTACTGCTTTATTATAAGACGAATTCACTCCAAATCATGATTGGTTAATACTTTTAATTCGAATTAGTCTTATAATATCAACGTTTTCGAGAAAATGCACAAAAAGTCATATTTTGACCTAGTAAATCGTGTTCCAAACTTTAGGGCCGATACGGCACGCCTTCCCGATGTCCGATTATCCTAATTTTTGGGGGACGTAGTTTTAAACCCAAATAAATAATTCCAAGGGGTATCCCGGTCAAAAACTCAAAATTTGTTTTCCTGCATACAAGCTTGGAGCACCCTACTGAGCACACTATCTCTGTTTTGTTAAAAAGTTGCCTTAGTAGGCGCGCCAAAATTGCATAACTTACCAAGAGCTCTATTAAAATCAATGGAATTCAGCTAAAACCTATCGAAGGCCATAGTAACCAGACCAGTACCGGTGATCTGTAACTATGTGAGAAGTTTCTCACATAAATATTGCAACTCTGCCATATTTAAAACAGAGTGAATATCATGATGTCAAATTTAGCCAGAAGTATGTAAAAAAAATTTACTTATATTCAGTTTGAAATTTTGTGACTCACCCTGTTTTAAATATCGTAGATACATCGTAGAGTTGCAATTTTTATGTGAGTAACTTCTCGCATAGTTACAGAACACCGGTACTGGTTAAAAGCCAACTAATGTTTGGAATAAATTGAAATAGACTTGTGTCAAATTTTGTCTATAAAATGATAAAAACAAATACCATAACGGTAAGAAATTGAGATTTTACCTAACGTTAGGTGTGTTTTAGAGAAAATAGGAAATATAGTACATATGGGCGATAAGTTTAAATATGGAACCGGATGTATCAAAAACTAACATTTCAGATATTTTTGCTTGCTTTTTGGCAAAAATCAGTTAAAATTAGATTTTTAGTTTGTATGAAAATTGTATTGAAAAACTAAATTAATTTTGTAGTTTTCGGATCAAAACCGAAAATGGCCAACCTACTAGTTTTTGCATAGTCTAAATAAACTGTTACGAATTTTCAGTACTCAAGGCAGCTTAGTTTTTTAATGGCAATGATTGTAGTTGAAATTTCTTTTACAAATGAATGTTATTGTATTTTCACTTGACAAAACTGAAATACCACTTGAACAACTAACAAATTCTGACTGCACAAGCTCCCTGAGTATAAGTTAGTTTAGTAAAAAGCACAAAATAGTTTAGAAGTTTAGCAATAACCACAATTTAAAAAAATTATGGAATATCATTGCAGCGTTGCCACATATTGATTTCAAAATTATAAATTCGGATTTTTTTTTTATTTTTTAAGTTTAAAAACTCACAAAACAAAATCTAGAAAAAAGGTTCCTCATTTTTATTAAAAATATCTTAATTATTTACATAAATTTTATTTCAGAGATCAAATTAAAAATAAAATTTTGAAAAAAACTGAATCCACTGAAGAACATTAGCGAGTTAAAGCTATTTATAGCAAAATCTTAATTTGGTACAAGACTTTGGCCGTACTAAATTTCGTTGAAAAATTCGTACGGTTTCTTAATTCAGGAGAATGTGGATTAAGAGGATGTAAAAATTTCCGTTTTTCGAAAAATCACCTCAGCTTCAATATAAAGTCCACAGTACAACACTAAAAATGGATTGGGAATGCGACATATCAATTCTGATAGATTTTAGGATGAGTATCAGGAATGTGAACACGAAATTTCAAAATTAGCTCTAGTTTTTGAAATATTTGCAAATTTAACTTTTAGCAAAAAGCCAGATTTTTTATTAAAATTTCTTATTTATTCATATACCTGACGAAACCACGGATAATTTATAATATGGTTCTGAAAATATAGACTTTGGGCTTTCAGAAACATATCAACTTATTTTGATTAGGTAAATTATCTAGGATATAATTGCAATTAAAGTGAAAATTTCACTTATTTTCCTATTTTGCAAATCTAGTAAAATCCCTTAAACGGATTTGCAAAATCTTTACATATGACGTAAATTCATATTCCACTAAATTATTTTTATCAAAAGAATCACAACTTTTGCATCAATATTTGCAGAAAATTCAATCTGAAATAATGTAGATTTTTGCATGTGCATATTTTAAAATCGTTATTTCTTCGAAATTTGCACTTCAATTACACAGTACAACAGCCAATCTGGGGGGTGAGAAATTCCAAGTCAGGGTGATGGTACTAGGTCAGTATAGTAAAACCCTCAAAGGGTTTGGCGTTCGTATGTGTCATTTTTTTTTATGACCTTCTAAATTTTTTCCTTATCTTGATGTTTTTTCGCTTAGTTGTAACTCGAGAACCACTTGTCCGATTTTGATGAAACAAATTTAGAAAAATTTAGAATTACAATTTCTTTAATCCGTTCATATAACATTTTTCTTTATAAACAACAGTTTTGCCGGTAAAAATAAATTTGTGGAGAAAAAAAAATATTTTTTTGCCTAAAAATTAAAAATTTTTTTTTTTAAATTCATAAAAAATTTTAATTTTTAGGCAAAAAAATATTTTTTTTTCTCCACAAATTTATTTTTACCGGCAAAACTGTTGATTATAAAGAAAAATGTTATATGAACGGATTAAAGAAATTGTAATTCTAAATTTTTCTAAATTTGTTTCATCAAAATCGGACAAGTGGTTCTCGAGTTACAACTAAGCGAAAAAACATCAAGATAAGGAAAAAATTTAAAAGGTCATAAAAAAAAATGACACATACGAACGCCAAACCCTTTGAGGGTTTTACTATACTGACCTAGTACCATCACCCTGACTTGGAATTTCTCACCCCCCAGACAATAATCCCAAAAATGTTCCATAGTGTTATCTAAAACTTTGTTGAAATTGATTAGAAAATATACGTTTTATATTTCTAAATGTTTTTATATGGGTTTTATATTTTAAGATTTGTCACAGACTCCTTAATTTTTAGGTAATAAAAAAGTCAGTCTTTTTCAGGTTTAGTCAATATTAACGTTTTTTTTATAAATTAAGTAACATGAGATGTTTACTATAGGTACAAATTAAAATATAAGATATTCCTTTCATCGCAGAAAGAGAAAAGATAAATTTCAATTTTAAATGCATATAGTCGGTTACATCTTCTAAAAAAGGTAGGTACAATTGAATATTGGTTATCACAACAAAATTCGGTTTATACAACTGAATTTTAGTTGCAATACCCAAAATATTTAAATATCACATTCCAATATGGTTTCACCAACCGAATTTATTGGTGGTAGCAACCAAAATAGGCTTAGCAATTCGGTTGGCAATTTTTTTTCCTGTGTGTAGGGAATATTATTGCAGCTATCAAAAGTGCGATATATCAAATTAAAACGCATATTTCAAAATTTGAATATGGTGCAAAAAATAGCGCTATTACTTTCAATTTTACATTTTTTTGCAAAAAGTTTATTAAAAAATTTAATTTTCCTACCAAAACGTTTTTGCAATTATTTCTAAAACAATAGATAACTTTAAAATTCTAGGGCCATATTCATGATCTGCGTCCCAAAGTCTATTAGAAATGATGTGTCGCAATCCCGATGCATCCAATTTTTCTTATTTTATTATAGCATACTTCTCTGTGTAGGAAATACTTGGATATATTTTAAACAAAAGCTACTAAGATGTGTTTTTATCAGATTGAAAAAATAAATAATTAGCTAAAAAAAAAAAGCTATGCCTCTATAAGGAGCACGTAGGTAATTTTTTCTGTTAAGTCACAATGAAGGAAATCACAATTTAAGTACTAAGGTAAGCATATTAAATATAAAACAGCATGTTTTTTGAAGCTTAATAAATAGAAAGCTGTCAAATTTATGATAAATCTAAATTTACTACTTAAAATAGTACACACTGTGAAATTCACCAATGTCATTCTTACATCAACTGGAAACTGAATTCGCTTGAAAATTAAAGTAATGTATTCAATGTTCAAAATTTTAAATTGTTTCCACACAACGATGATATACTTGTCAAAAGCAAAATGTTTATACACATATTGCCCTCTTTAGAACAAAGTGCTGTCTTCGAATCAAATAAACAGTAACGTTTTTGTTCGCTTTGTGTACAGAAACTCTACAAAAATATAATTTATTTCAAACACTCTGACCGGTTAAAAACAAATCAATCAATCAATCAATCAATCAAAATGCTTAAGAACATAGTAGATTTTGAATTCTTTTTTTACCCACAAAAAATAATTATTTTGAGGTAGGACAAAATTTAGAGAGGATTTTACTACCATATCTAACAAAGAATGTATTCCAAGTGGTACATGACTATTTAAATGAAACTAGGATATGTGATAGACTCGAATAATGTACGCTAGACTAAGGTTGACCTGTTATTTTTTATGTGCAACAGCGACTGTTTACGGGTTAAAAAGTGGGTACAAAATTTCCCCTTTTTTTTGATTTTTTTTTGAAAGGAACTATAGGCGCATATGGTGTTTTTGGATAGGAAATCCGCGAGTGTATCCGCGAACATATTGTTGTTGAAAAAATTTCTCTTTTACGTTGTTGTTCTTGTAAAAAATTTACTAATTTTTAGGTAGTTTATATGATTTGGGTGACCACCAAATTTATATATTCCATGTAACTCAGCATTTAAACCATTTTAATAAGGAAATCGCCTAATACCTTCGATGGATAATTATTTTGATGTTAATAAATCTCACATTTGTTGAAAAAATAGGTGCCCTCAATTAGGAACAAACGGCAGTACTTTAAAATATGTAAACCTGTTTTTTGAATAAAGAGTAATTTGAGAGAGTTTTAATTTTTGCGGTTTCAGCCTCAATGTAATTGAAAACATTTTGACACTGACATATAACTGACAAATAAATAAAATGAATGAGGTCAAACTAATTAGTGTGTCTTCAGAAATAAAAAAGCTTTGACAATAATAATGTCAAATATGACAATAATAATGTCCAATTGCATCTCCTAGTCTTATACTCTTCCTGCTAGAAGTAGAAGTTTTAACACATGTTTTAGCATAGGTTTGCCAAGTTTTTCCAAAAAGTACCAAAAAAGGAGTTCGGAAAAATCTGATCAACCCGATTTAGACATTTTTTTAATTTTTAGTTAGTTTTCTTTACTGAAATAATTAAAAGATTTTAATGTTCTGTTTTGTAAAATTCATTTAAAAATTAAGACCCTGTGCGAGGTGGCTAAATAAATTCTAAACTAAATACAAATTGACAAAAGGGTTTAAAATTTATTTGAAAATTTTTTGAAAACTTTTTCAAATTTCATAGAATTTTGGAAACCTGGATTTTGACAAAAGTTTAGATTTTATTTAGCCAGTTCGCACCCATCCTAAATAATATTTTAATAGGAAACACAATAGGGATTCTGATATGAAAAAATTCTCAGAATATGATAATAGGAATGTGCCCTAAATTGTAAAATTTTTTGCAGTGCCTGTTATAGTTTTATAAGAAAAAGTATTCCAAATACTACAACTTTCATATCAAACCTAGAATATAAAAAATGTTTCAGTGTTAAAGAGTTTTTCGAATACAACAATTTTTCCTAATCTAATAGGTTTAATTTAGAAGAAGTGCTTAAGGGGCAGTTTTATTGTCAGAACTAGGGTCTTTAAAAATTTCTTATTTAAGAAATATTTAAGAAAAAAAAAACGATCTGAGAACAAAATATATAAGAAAATATCAATCTTTGTTCTGACTATAAAACCGGCCATAATTATTGCAACTTTTAAATAAAAAACTAATTTTTAAAATTTTAAAAGTTTTCATCTTCAACACAATATTTTAAATTTTACAAAAATAAACAACTATTGAGGAAACTATCCCGATGGGTTCCTTCCAACCCTAATGAAATTCGGATATTTGGTAGAGCTCTGCAGTAAACGACGCCATAAATCCAAGTCACAAACTTCCTACTATTACCCGGTAATGAGTTTTGTAAGAAGAAGTTAAGATATGTAACCTCTTATTTTTCTATTATAAAATGTATTATTTTAGCAAGGGCTCATATTAAGTATTCTTATGCTACATTTACAATTAACCAGAAAATAGTATTTTTTAAAAACTACTTCTATTTACTTGTCAAGTTCAATACAAATTTTTAATCAAAAACTAAATTTTTTTAAAAACACTAGTTTATTTCGAATAAAAAAAAAATTTAAAACACTAGAAAATATCCAATTGATATTCAATTTGTCTGCAATTTCTTTGAAATAATACGAAAAAGCATTAAAAATATTTTAAATGGGGTAATTTGTGCTTAGATATTTGATTTTTTTTATGAATATGAGTATTTTTATATCAAAAAATCTGCGAGCTAATATTGTAGTAAACACTTAAATAAAACCAAATACTTAAGTGAAATTTATTCAGATTTTTTAAGCTGTTTCTGAGCATTACTTACGATTGGTGATGGTGATCCTAAGACCATGAAATATAAAAAATTAATTAAGAAGTTCATTTAAGAGATTTTAATAGTAGTGCACTTAAATTTTAAAACAAAAAAAGACGTTTGTTTTAACTTTAAAGATAAAGGCCGGTTCTATAATCAGAACTAAGCACGATTGTTTTCATAAGTAAGTAATTTCGTTGAGATCGATCTTTGCTTTGACAATAAAACTGGCACTAAATATTAATTCTTAAGTAAAATGAATCAAAAAAATTGTTAAATTGCAAAAAATGCTTAATGGTTTCATTAATAATTCTATAAAAACAAGCCCATTATAAGAAAAATTTTGAGAATTATCTCTTAAAAAAATGTAGAATCTGTCATGTTTTCTGAACAAAGAAATTCCTTCTTGAAACCAAGAATATACACAAATTCTCAAAATTTAAAATGCTTGTTTAATGTGAAATTCTAAAATATCTGTTTAAAAAATTAATCGTGTTGTCTCTTATAGTATTACTTGCATTTTTGGGCCTGAAGGGGGGCTTCAGCCCCCATAACCCCCCCCCCCCCACTTGTATTCGCGCCTGATTGTGTGTAAGTGCTAAATGGATCGTGCTATTATTTTGGTATCCAGACTCTGGATTCCAGAGCTATTTTAGGTTCAATTTTGTAGCCTTTCGTAGATTTTTGGAGCTAAAAGTGATGAAGAAACGAAACGATAATCCAATGATTTTAGCACTTACATATAACAATATCAATGGTGATATATATTATTTAAGCCAGATTTTAACCATTAATTCTTTTATCTGTGGATGTGCCAGTAAATTAAAAGTTGAATTTTCAGAGTATTGTGAAGCGAAAAGTTATGTAAAGCATAAAAAAATTCGATCTGTTTAGCACTTTCATATAATGATAGTTATGATAACATCTACCATTCCAGATTGATTAGACTTCATAATTCTTAAAACTGTGAAGGTGCCCACAATTTGAATTTAACCTTTTAGCAATTTCTGGAGAAAGATATGCTGTAGAGAATACAAAGTTCATCTGATCCATTTAGCACTTTCAGGTAATAATAGTGATGGAGACATGCACACCCAGAAAATAAATTCAGTTCTGATAACCGCATTTGTAGCCAATCGCATGGTTCGGTTGTGGTAGCCGAATTTGTCAGTTGTGGCAACAGAAAATCAATTCAGACAGGACTAATTTGACTATGGCAACAGAATTTCAGTTGTATCAAGAATAATTCGGTAGCCACAACCGAAAAATTCATTTGATGCAACTGAACCATTCGATTGGCAACAAATGGGGATGTCAGCACCGAATCTGTTTTCTGGGTGCACCATTCAAGATATATTTAACCCCATAATTCTTCAAAACGTGGTGGTGCAATTTTGGAGCGAACTCTATGTGGGCACTAGGTCCAAACATAGACCGGTTTAAACGAAACTAATAGACTTCGTTCTTGGGTCGATATAAGTCGGCCTACCAAATTTCATCACAATATCTTAATGTTTGCGACCTGTAGCATGCGCAAGAAAATACATGGATAGACCGAGAAGTTAAAAAAAAACAACATTACTTAAAATCAATAATGGAAATATAGCGCGACTATGTGTTTTCGAATAAACTTACTGTAATGATTGCAACCTACTTACTTACTGTTGTCAGCTTTTTTCATTAACTCGAGGTAAAAGGGTGTAAAAACAACTCAAAAATAGTATAAAAAAGGTTTTTGTTAATTTTGACCTCAATTTGCTGAAAAACCAGATGTGTTGAAAAATTTGGAAATCAAATTCGAACTCAGCATGGAAAGGTGTGCTCAGATGCTCGAAAAATCCAAAAAATTTTAAATATTTACTAGCGAAAATATGTGCACTCAAAAAAATTTATTCATGCGAACAGATTACTTCTTTTTAATGTATTTTAAATAAGTTAATCTAGAAAAAAATGTGTGCTACTAATTTGAAATTTTTCATTTTCAAAATCTGAAATACATATAAGTGTGATCAATCGAGTAAGCCGTTAACTTATTTTAAATGTGGACCAATACAAAAATTTTAAATTTTGTCAACAAGGATAAGATAAAGAAACAACTGAAATAGTTAAAACTATTAACCATTACTAATTTAATTGAGCACTTTTTTTCTCTTAACTTTAATTTTTTTTTTAAATCTGTTGTTTCTCCAAGTTCTTATAATTTTGCTTTTTTTGCTGTTTTAAATTTGCTTTTTTTTGCTTTAAATAAAGCGGAGTTGGCTTTTGTTGTCTTTGTTCGTTGTCAGTTAGAACTACAGTGCGTATGATTTATATGATATTAACCATACGCACTGTAGTTCTAGCTGATTATAGAAAAGGTTTGAATTTTTACTGAATAATTGAGATAAACAAAATTCAGTGAATATTTTTTTCTAAAAAAAGTCGAGAAATTCGCTGAAACTCTCTGAATTGATGAAAAACATCCGGAAAGTGTTGCATATAAAAAAATAAAAAACAATTTCGGACGATTTTTATTACACTAAAAATTGAGAACTTTTTAAAATTTCTCATAAAAAACTATTGATATAATCAAACTTTTTTCTAGTATTTTTAAATTGTCGAAATACTGGTTTCCTCAGTTATACAACGGCTAAGGAAGGACAGCGACCAACCACTGCATGCAGTATGTTACAGGAAATTAACTGGACCTTCAAGGATATCCGCAGAACCTTCAAAGATTCCCGCAGGACCATTAAAGATCTATATGAGAAGTAGGATGTTGAGCTTTTTATTTCCTTTGAGTGGGTCGAGGTATGCCTGAAGATTATTGCGTAAAACAAAGAGATGTGTTGTACTGGCAAATACACCTACAAAAAAATGTTGTTGTCACAACCAAATTTGATTCCAAACGAATCGTTCGGTTGCTGTAACTGATAATTCGGTTGTCACAACCCTATTTCTGTTATTCCACCTGAAATAGGGTTGTGGAAACCGAAATAGGGTTGTGAGAACCGAAATAGGGTTGAAGCAACCGAACAATTCGGCTGGAACCAAATCCGGTTGGGACAACGATTTTTTTTGTAGGTGTAGGGTAAGTC
This sequence comes from Leucophora obtusa, assembly GCA_949987735.1. NCBI lineage: Eukaryota > Metazoa > Arthropoda > Insecta > Diptera > Anthomyiidae > Leucophora > Leucophora obtusa. Next base: position 139,563,718 of record OX465296.1, read on the forward strand.
GCAATGTGCATGTAGAAATAAAAGAGTGAAGAGACTTCTGCTGTTACACTTCAGTTCAGCTTTAATATCACTAGTTCGGGTCAAATGGTGAATATCCTATACTCTGTCAAAATCTTTTTATTTTAATTGGTGTGTACTAGGGTTCTTCAAAAAAAATTTTTTTGGAGTTTTTGACTGGGCTACTCCCTGAAAATATATATTTGGGTATAAAACTACGCCCCCCAAAAAACTAGGATGCTCTGACATCGGAAAGGCGTGCCGCATCGGCCCTGAAATTTGGAACACGGATTACAAAGGAAAAATATGACTTTTTGTGAATTTTCTCGAAAACAATGTTATTTTGAAACTAATTCGAATAAAAAGCATCAAAGGATCATGATTTGGAGTGAATTCTCTTTGGAATAAAGCAACAAAAACTTAAATTGGTTAAAAACCAGCCGAGTTATTATAATTTCCCCAGGCAAGTGATGTGCCGCAGACTACTTAATCAAGATATTTGGTTCCAAATTTTAAATTTATTGAAATAATCTACTATAGAAACATTTTCTTTATTCAATAAGTTCTTAGAAATTCATATAAGAAGTTATTTTTCTATTAAGTTTTGCTAACTATTTCTAAAAATAAATTAGTGCCAGTATTCTTAAACACAGTTTTCAAATCTACATTTTTAAATTTTTTAAAGAAAAATTTAACTTTTCGACTTTAAGATTTTATTAAGAACATATTAGAGATTAAAAAGTATAAAAATTGTAGGAATTCATTTTTTCATTTGGCTGGGGCAAAGATTTTATTTCAGCGAATTTTGGGAAAACAGCAATTTTTGGAATGTAATTAGCTTTTAGGCAAGTTTTTCTTTTCTAACCCGATTTATATAATCTATCACATTTTAAACCTACAATGGTCTGGGCGAATTGCAATTACTTAAACATTTTCCAATCGATTTTGAATCTTTATGCCTTGTTAGAAAGGTAATTTAGCCTAGATTAGGAGTCTGTTGGCATTTTCGAGAAATACAGTTATTTAAGAGCCAGTATTTTCAAAAAGGGCAAAAAAATACTCTTTTCCCCTTGAAATTTGTATTTCAAAATTTTGAAGGGCCAGGGATAGCTCAGAAGTGTTTCGAGTAAGCTGAAATTTTTTCTGTAATATTTTTTCCAGTAATATCATAAAATGTGCACCAGGAAGCGGTATTCGGAGCAACTTTTCAAATAGGGGCCAGTGTAATGTAAATTAATTAATTTACAGAAAAACATACCTATGACATTATTTTTGGCTATAACTCAGACATGCATCGAGATATAGCAGGGAGTTCAATTAAAAACATATATTTTCTTAAGAATTTTTTAAAAATGAGCATTTCGAGATATGGGTATTTGAACTCAAGACCCCAAGAAATGACTTTTGAACCTTCCATAAAAAAAATTATTTACCTAAAAACATTATTACCTAAAAAATAATACCAATATGAGTTTTAAATCTTAAATAGTTTAAAAGTTATCGTCGATTTTGTAATCATACTTTAGTCAAATTTAACCGTTTTTTTCAAATTTTCACGACGTCATATTTCAAAAACCGAAGGAGCCCGGGGTCTGAAATTTATGCTCTAATGACTTGTTATTAAGTTCGACAGTTGTGGTAAATTTCATTGAAATCGGATATAGTAAATCCGAAAATGCCACTTTATGTTATGAGTTCTTATGTTTTCACCCCACAGGCTTCCAGCTACACTCTAGTTAAATTTTGTTGTAATTTACCCAACTTATAACGGGAAACTGTACCCCGGTTATAAATTGAGAAAATTTACTCTATGTGTGTAATTGAAAAAAAAACAAATCTTTTTTCGGACTTTCTATATTTTCATATAATTAGTTAGAATACCCAGTGTGGAAACGGTAATGACATATCATTATTTTTTGGACTACCAGTAATGACACCCACTTACCTTCTGCATTATTTTAAAACGTATAGTAATTAGTTACTGATAATTACTTATTTTTATCATTATTTCAAATAGAAAATAATTTTCTAGATTTTTTTTATTTCGGTATTAAAATGGCAGATCGAAATAGAAACAACAATATATTTGGGGATTGACATCTAAAACTATCCAGAAAAATGACAGATAAAATTAGATCCCGCATTATATTTGGGTACTACGGAAGATCTCCATTTATTTGGGATTAAATAAGATCCCAAACAGATATTGACAACAGTTCCAATTATATCAATTGTTTTTAAGATTTATCAATTGTATTTTAGAAATAATCAATTGAATTTCAGTTTTATCAATTATATTTCAGAACTTATCAATTATTTTTCAGATTTATGAATTGTATTTGAGAACTAGTCAACTGAATTTCAGTTTTATCAATTGAATTTCAGAAATTATTAATTGTATTTCCGAAATTCACAACTGTATTTCAGAAATTATCAAACTGTATTTCAGAAATTTTCAATTGTATTTCAGAAATTATGAAATGTAATTTAGAAATTTTCCTCTATTAACTACACTCAAAAAAAAAAGTCATTAAAGTCAGCAAAAAATGTTGCTGTGTCACAAATTTTTAGTCAGGAGCGTGCTTGCAAAAAAGTTGCTAATTTCAGCAAAAGGTTTGCTGAAAATCAGCGAGCTGATTTTTACTGAAAAAATAGTAATCTTCAGCAAAAGTTTTGCTAACACTTAGTCGACTACAAATGAAAAAAATCCTTGCTAAAATCACTAAACTTTTGCTGAATATTAGTAGACTGAAAAAAACTCAAAAAACTTGTAGCGAAATTTTACTTTAGTTAATTTATTTGCTGAAAATTTAAATATAGAATATGTGTAGAGTTGTTTTTCTTTTTTTGTCATTTCCGTTTCCAGACAAGCTGCGACATCTACATCTTGTGTATCTGGTTGTCGTCCACGCTATGAATGCAGTTATCAGCACAATTTTTGCAGCAAAATAAATTAGTAAAACATTAGTTCAAAATTAGTTTAGTGGTAAAAAAATATAACTAAAATTTTTGCTGAAAACGGAATTTCAGCAAAAAAAATTGCTGAAAACTAGTACACTTGATATACAAGACGTTTTACTAATTTTTCTACTAACTTATTTTTTTGAGTGTATGATAAACAATCAACAAGTTTTGAAATAGATTTGATTATTTCTGAAATTCAATTAATAACTTCTGAAATACATTCCATAATTTCTGAAATACATTTAAAATTTCTGAAATACAATTAATAGCTTCTGAGATACAGTTAATATTGTAGTTGAGTTACCATATATGACCATATATTGTTTAAGTGGCACCATTTATGACAACCCGGGTAAAAAAAATAATATGATGTCATATGTAATGATATCTTATTTAATATAATTGGAGATATGCTATGATCCGAAAAATGGTGGATAAAATTATATCGTATAAGATCTAAATATATTGAATCATATAGAATCTTATCCGGATTTTGACCCGATATAATTATATCTAATTTGATGTAGAAAGACATAATTATATAACGCTTCATACTTCAAGATCAAAATAAAGAGAAAAATTTAAAAGAAGTTGTACATAGTTCTAACCAAGCATTTTAAGCCTTCTCATATAAACTTGTATTCTACCCGTAAACTTTGTAAACCTGGTATGTTTATGAGTTTAATGTCAAATTCCATACATAAAAATATGGCTTGTATATATACAAGGTTTACAAAGAATTTAGGAGTTATAATGAGTACGCATTTTATATTTTGAAATCATACATAAATATATCTCAAAAAACATAGATTTTTTTTACATTGCGCTATACTTTAACATATCTAAAACAACTTAGAAAAAAATTTAACATTGAGCTATATAAAACTTTATATATTTTCCGATAAAGCCATTTTTAATTATATATGACGATGTATTAAAATTGTCATAGCATATGTAAATATTTATGGCACATACAAATATATATGGGGACATGTATATTCTATATATGACATCATATAAGAACTTTTTGAAAAACTCAAAGCTATACATAATTATATCCGCAAATATATAGTGTTACACTTGACTATATATAAACATATTAGTCCATATTAAATTATATAATTTCCTATATAACTATTTTTACTCCCCGAGTAAAAACAGTTACATATAGTCGTATAAAATGCGATGAGGTTATATCTGTATAAATATACTCTTTCATCCGAAAAATGGCCAGATGTAATTGTATCAGTTGTTTATCAGTTTTTATCTAATTGTATTAGTTTAGATCTCAACTAATGAAATTATACATTATTCAGATGAAATTATATCCAATTTTTGACCTGATACAATTTTACCGGTTTATATCTAATGGTATCTGTTTCGATCGTAGTTGGTACAATTTTATATAAATAAAATATATTTGTATCTGACATTTGCCTTATATAATTGTATCAAAGTTTTAAAGCAGATATAATTGCATCAGGTCAAAATTCAGATATAACTATATAAGTTTGTATAGTAATGTATCTATTTTGATCTAAACTAATACCATGCGACATAAACCCATTAAATTGTATCAGGTCAAAAATCAGATAAAATTTCATCTGCTTAATATATAATCTAATCAGTTAAGATCTAAACTGATACAATTAGATAAAATGTGATAACCAACTGACACAATTATATCGGGCCATTTTTCGGATGTAATGGTATATGGATCACATTATGTTATATATTATCATATAAAGCTCCATATTAATTTTTTTAATAGGGTCGGGAATATACTGTTTAAATGGCACCATATATGGTATATTCCCTATTAAAAAAAATAATATGGAGCTTTATATGGTAATATATAACTTAGAGTGATCCATGTACCATTTGATCCGAAATATGGCCCGATAAAATTGTATCAGTTGTTTATCAGTTTTTATCTAATTGTATCAGTTTAGATTTGACCTGATCAAATTATGTGTTAATCAGATGAAATTGTATCTGATTTTTGACCCGATACAATTTTATTGAGTCCCTTTTGCATAAACGAAATAGCATATATTTCCATATTTGTCCATATACGAATGCCTTTGCCATATATGAAATAACATATGCCTCCATATATGTCTGTACATGAAATTTTTTTACATATATGGAATCATATATACTTCCATATATGTTTATATAAAATCCATACGTATTCATAAAAAATCCATATTTGTTCAGATGTGTCCATACATAAACCATATATGAACATATTTGGGCATATATGAGTATTTTTCACCGGGTCTAGGCGTAATGTGTTTATTTGTTAACACATAATATATAAAAATATTTTGTATATAAAAGTGTGTAGAAAAAAATTGTACGCATTTTTTGTTTATATTTACTGAACTTTTGTAAAATTAAAAAAAAGTTTACACATTTTATAGTAGTAAATTTATAAACATTTTTTAGAGTGTACATTAGATATGACACTGATCCGATAATTACATTTCTGTATCGTGACAATAGGTATGGAGTGCCCCTTATAGGGGAGAGAATGTAACCATAAATTGTATTGTATGTATGTTTTTTTAAGGGGGCTGACTGAATTAGAACCTTAAAATAATTGACTTTTTAATTTTCATACATAAATCCACGATACCCAAAAGTATCATAGAAACTAAAATTTCTAAACCAAATACCATGTATTGCCTAGTAATAGCCTTTTAATCGTAAAAATATTGTACATGTTTTTAAAATTTCAATTAAATTTTTCTCTGCGTACACGGCAGATGACTGAATGTTTATCCAGATCAAAAACCATGGCCTTATTATGCAGAATATAGACCAAAGTGATCTTTCCGAAAGTTTTTTAGAATTTTTTTGAGACTTTAAAATTGTAAATATATTATTAGATATAATTATATGTAGAACATTTTTTAATACAACCAGATCTAATTTGATTGATTAAAATATAGCTCAACACTATTTTATCTGAATTTGTCTCCATTCAAAAGTATGAAATTATTTGTAATGTGTTACAATTATATCCAATTAGATACTACTGTATACAAAAACGAGTAAAAAGGTTAAAGTCGGGCATGCCGACTATACAATACCCTACACCAGTCTGGGTAAAAGCCAACTAATGTTTGAATCCGAAATTCGAATGGGTTAAAATGGGGCTTGTGTCAAAATTTCCTATAATGTGAGTCAGCGCACCAAATTTCATTAAAATATCTTAATATTTGCGATTTGCAATTTGTAACCAAGTCAATTTTGGGGGGACCCTTATATGGGCACAAGGTCTAAACATGGACCGATGTTCACCAAAATTAATAGGCTTCGTCCTTGGGCTGACATAGGTCGGTGTACCAAATTTCATCAAAATATCTTAATATTTGCGACCTGTAGAGTGCACACAAGAATGCATGGACAGACAGACAGACAGACGGACGGACGGACGGACAGACGGACATCGTTAAATCGAAGAAAAAAAATTCTGAGCCGATCGGTATACTATAAGGTGGGTCTAGGACCAATATTTTTTGGTGTTACAAACATCAGCACAAACTTATAATACCCTGACCACGTAGTGGTGTAGGGTATAAATATGTAATTAAATGTGGCATATGTAGTGCCATACAGATATATACCGATATATAATTGAATATTGTCACATGTTGCAATATATGAAGCGTAGCATAAAGAAAGTTATATTTATATATTCGTGATACAATGTTATGTGATTTCATAAAATTTTTTATGAATATGTGGCGTTAGGTTTCGGGTTCGAGCCCCAACCAAGGCAATATAAATTTATGAAAAATACTAATATGTATGAGTTTTTTCTATCCCTCATACATATCGCAGCATCCTCCTTCGGTGTTCCTATAGCACCTAACCCCACCGAAGTAAAATAAATAATGAACTAAAAAGCTTCAACAAAGTTCGCCAACTCTTTATAAGATGGCGCGCAACAACTGTTCTAAGATTCAACATATCGCGCAATTACAGTTCTGCCCTCCATCTTTTTACCACCTTTCACTTTTTCTATATCCCCTTTCCAAAGGAAGCAGCACGTTGATTAATAGGGAGAATTTCCTGAATGCTGCTTCTCTTTATAAAAAAAAAGTAAGACTGAACTACTCTGAAATTTCTTCAAATCTCTGCCAGACCCAGCAAGAGTGCGGTTAACAGGGTGGGGTACTGGTATCCTACAATCCCTTGAGATTTTATGCGCGTTGCTACAAAGATATATAAAACAATATCAAAACTTTTTTTACTTGGGAATGTAAAATTTTTATATAAAAACAAAGTTTGTTATGAATAATAAATTTATGTTTATGCATATTTTCCTAAAAATGGCTGTTTTAAAGCATATTTTTAGAATTTTATCTTAAAAAAAAGTTTTTCTATAATTATATAAAAAATACAATAAATACAGTTCAACAGTAACTTTAAATGTTTAAGCAGCTTTTTACAAAAAAAAACTACTAATATTTAATTAAGAATATTGAAAAGACTAAAATAAATCAGTAATAAATGCATATTTTTTAAATTTTGAAAAAAAAAATATATATGTTTACATATATTTTAATAAAAGTGTTTGATCTACTATTGCATACTGAGATTTGAGAAAAATTCATTTGAAGTTTTACAAATATATTTAACGTGACCGAAGTTTTTCAGTTCAACATGGTGTAACTTTAATACCTTGTAATATCGTTCTGAAATTTTAGTGTGATAATTTTAAGTAAAAGTATCAATATCGATTTATATAAAAGTATCAATTATTTTAAAGTAATCATTCAGGGTGGCCCCTTAAATATTCCACAATTTGTACAGCCACCTAGTTTAGTAGATTGAAGTAAGTAATCAATGGTTAAAACAAACAGAACAGCAGAACAAAAAAAGAACATGAGCTATGATCTGACATCAACAAACTGGACATTAGAAAAATTGCTATCGAGCTTTAAAATATTTTTGCAGAAAAATGTCATTTATTTACAAAACTTCACAATAAACAATATAAGATAAAAAAATATGAAAAAGTAGTAACATATATATGTATTTGTATTAACGGAAGGAAATTTATGTTATGTACTACAGGATAAAGTTTAAATTGGAAATTGTTAGAAATGTTTACAATCCATATGGAAATATTGACAATATGAATTATTTGGCTTTTCTTCTTGTTATAAGCGTTCAAATAATCATATCGGACATTCAAAAAAATTTAATAAATGAGAAAGTTTCCCCTAAAAACTTAAGTATGTAGATATTATTAATGTTACATGCCCAGTAGGATGTCCCTTAAAATGCGATTTGTCGATTTCATTAAAAAAAAAATATAATCGAACTCTTCCACTTTGATGAAATGGATTAAGTAATCGATTCAATAACAAAAAATTTGTATAACATTTTTTTATTTGAACTGAACTGAATTAACAAAATTCTTATTTTTTTTTTTTTTTAAATCTACTTACTTTATCGGGATTAAAATACATTTGCAATATCTGCTGTGCAATTAAAGCTTTAAAAAAACGACATACATGAGACTAATTAATTATTTGGACAAATTATTTGAAGATTTCATTAGCATTAAATTGAAACCAATGGTAATGAAATTCTTGACATTTTCATTATTTCGACTAAAGCTAATTCTTTGAAATAAAACGATTTCATTACTAATGCCAATTTTATAGTAAATTCATTACCATTACTAATGCCTCAATTATAAAAAATTGGCGTTAGTAAACTTCACTTTACAGATTTCGTAATCATTGCCGAACTTGAAAAATGACATTTTAAAAAATTGCCAACGCAAAACAAACATAATTTTTGTTCCGGCGGCGTACTAATACACTCTTGTAATACATATAAGCCAGGTTCAAGAGAGCTCCAGAGGGATCCATTTTTATACAACAGAAACATGGTGTCAGTTAAAATTAATTTAATTTAACATGAATATACAAATTGACACACTCCGATAATGGATTGAAACATCGGTGCAAATCTGGATTCAAATGGGGAAGGAAATTTGGATTCGTATTATCTTAGTGCAATAATTTCTATTTATATTATCACATAAATTGTAAAAAAATTTGGCTGTTTCATAAATATCGATTCCTCGGGATCCGTCTTGGACCTATCTCACCTGAATAATGGGAGCGTGAAGATTGCCGAGCTTGCAAAAATTTTGTCCGTTTGGCTCTATATCACTTAGTTTTCAATATACACATCATTTTGTAAATTTTTTAAATTGGCCCTTATCTCGAAAACTAAGCAATATAGCTCAAAACGGACAAAGTTTTAGCTCTTGAGAAAAATACACATCCCAATAATATAAATAGGCCAGGTGTTGTAAAGCTTCCGGTTGATCCATTTCTATAAAACAGTCACAGGGTGACATTTTAATTTTTGTTTTTTTTTTAACAATTTACTTGGTAATAAAAATTAACACACGCGACAATAGATTGGAAAATCAGTGCAAATCGGAACGATATGGAATGAAATGGGGAACGAGTGAAATTGGAATATGTGCCGCAGGGAACGAAATGGATTCAAACGAGGAAAGAAATTATTATCTTATTATCTTGGTGTATTAATTTCTATCATCCTATAAATTGAAAAAAAGAGAAAATGGAATCAAACCAGGAAGGAAATTTGGATTCGTATTATCTTAGTGCAATAATTTCTATTTATATTATCACATAAATTGAAAAAATGGGTCGCCTCGTGGCTGTTTCATAAAAATTGATTCCTGAAAATCGCTTTCGGACCTACCTCTTACCGAGCTTGCAAAAATTTTGACCGCTTTGCTCTATTTCGCTTAGTTTTCGAGATACAGTCCATTTTCTAAAATAGCTATTTTAAAACTGGCCCGTATGTCGAAAACTAAGCAACATAGACCAAAACGGTAAAAAATTTTGTCCCTGTGGAGTATTAACAGATTCCGAAAATACAAATAGGCCAGGTCCGGAAGAGATCCCGAGGTATTATTTTTTATAAAACTGTCAATATAAAGCAAGCTAACCATTCCCTTTTTTGTAGTAAAAAACTGCTTTTTTTTGCTCAATTGTATTTAGCTTTTAGGGCATTATTGCGATTTCATTAGCATTAGTAGGACAAATTTTAATGCCACAAAATTTCAGTAGCATTAAATGGTAATGAAACTCTTTTGGCATTGGCATTAGTCAACTAATTCAAAGTAAAATTTTGAATATTGTACTGGAGGAAATTGTTACTCATATATTAGTAAAAACTATGTTTTAAGATTTTTCATATTTGATTTTAAATTCCACGATTATGAACACATTTGGCGTGTTCGTTTACTTACAACAAGTTACTACTTTTACTACAGCTGGAAAAATTCAATACAAAAAGTAAACAAAACTTTCCAATTGTAGTAAAGGTAGTAAGAATTTCGAGTAAACGAACACACTGATTAAAAACACCTTGTCTTCAGGAGTTTTGTATAAGGATTTATATAAGTGCAGCCACTTTGTGGAAATGCGCTTAGGGCCAGTTTTATAGCGACAACTAGGAACGATTTATTGCTTAAATATTTTATAAGAAATTTTGTTTGAAAATGACCCTAAGCCCGCACTAAGCTAGCGATTCATGTTAACCCTACGTGGAAATGTAGATCTATTCAAAAAAGAATTTTCTATTACTTTTATGGCTTAGTCTCGCCCCCTAACGGGGATATTTGGAATCAAAATTCAAACATAAATATGCTGTCAGTCCCGGGCGGATTCAATTTTTTTTTAACATTTTTATTTTAAATATTTTTCTATAACAAACTCTACATAAAATCCTTCAGCGGAGAATACACGAAGGAACTTCGAGTAGGGGACAAAAAATATCAAAAAATTTTGATAACACGAATTGTCAGCACAAACATTAACATACACAAATGAACATTCGAAAAAAATTGGCATTTTTCACGAATGTTCCTTCGTGTATTCTCCGCTTTAGAGTTTTTGAATTTTATACATCATTAGGGCAAGTAATTTCATGCACTTAAAAATCGAAAATATGCGCCTAAAATATGCGGCTAAAAACATAAAAATATATATAAGATAGTTATTTTGTAAATAGACACAGAATTCGAAACTTTTCCATAGGTAAATAAGGTTTTAAAAAATGTTTATTTTTAATAATAAAGAAAAAAAAAATAAATTTTTCATTGAATCGTATCGTATAAATTTTTTACAAATTAAAAAATGTTACTAAAATATTTGCACACATATGCATTAAGAACACAAAATATGCATTAAAAAGAACAAAATATGCATTAAAAAGGCACCAAATATTCATTTTAAATCAAAATATGCAAAAACATGGATTATTGTCAAAATATGCAAAAATATGTAAAAAAAATCGATGCCATTTTGTTTTGGATTTGATGATTCGGATAAATATTTAGTTTTTATTAGCTTTGGACTATCGAGAAAAAACATGCATTTGCATGAAATTCCTTGTCCTATTCATCACACAATTTTTGAGACTAATTAAAATTTTATGCCTTATACACACAAAAAAATAAAAACTCATTTCAATCACGAAAACCGCTTATTCAATAACTTTTGTTGTTAAAATTCCTCCAATCACGAAAATTGTTCATTCAATTACAAATTTGTAGCTCTTTGATTGAATAATTTTTCAATTAATTTTTAATACATTTGATTAAGATTTTTATATCTTTTGCTTACCATTTTGATTAATATTTAATCAATACGATTAAAAAGTAATTCAATATGGTAGAAAATTGTGATAATTTTTTAATCAACTTGATTAAAAATTAATTGATTTTAAAAAATTACAGAACTAAATATTTAATCAACTCAACTCAATTAAATTTTTATATTATATTTTTTCAATTAAACTTATAATTGTCTCAATTAAAAGCTTAATCGATTCAGAGCAGCCAAAAACGTGTAAAAAAATTTAATAAAACGAATATTTGATAATTTTTTTATTTTATTTATAAAGCGAAACATTCTCTTCTAAATCCATAAAAGAAAATAATAAATAGGAATAAGAATAACAAACACTTCAATACATATTTTAAATATGAAAAAAAAAATCCAAAATATCTTTAGCAAAAACGCGGTTTCAACTACTTACCAGTCTATTTACTCGCTTGAAGTCAAGGGTAGTCATCATATTTTCACTTACAAAAAACACCAAGTAATTAGTACTCCATAACATCTCACTTACGAGGAGACACAAAATAATGAGTACCCATTACTTTTGGTTCATCGCGAACAAAAGAAATTAAGGGAGTAAATAGACCAGTAATCTGAATAAAATTTCCCATTCCTTTCAGTTAAAATCCGTTTAACCACACCGTTTATAGGTACAATGAAAATAAAAAAACACAATATTAAATAATTATAAAAACAAATTCAGTATTTTATGACTTAGATATCTTTAAGTAAAATACAAATATAAAAACTTTGGATATATAATTAAAATTATAAAGCTCTTTTTAATTATTATTATTCAGTCTTATAAAACGATTAAAATGGATACGAAAAGTTATAACTACCCGAGTAAAAAAATTGATCTCGCGCAATATCTAATTATATCCAATTTGATATTGTTTAAGATCTGCTGTAATATCTAGCTGATCCAATTAGATCTCAAAATTGGGTGTATCCAATCATATCGTATTAGATCCCATTGTATATATGAAGATAAACTAAGATCAAGTTATATCTCAAAATTGGGAGGTCCAGTGATATCTTTGGGGATAAACCTAGATCTAGTTTGCTCCGAAAATTGGCGGATCCAGCTATATATTGGCGGATATTTTTAGATCTATTTTGATCCGAAAAATGGCGGATCCAATTAGATCCAGCTATATATTTGGGGATAAACTTAGATCTAATTTGATCTCAATTTTGGTAGATCAAATTAGATCCCGCAATATATTTGTGGATAAACGTATATCTAATTTGATCCGAAAAAGTGGCAGATCGAATTAGATCTAGCTATATATTTGGGAATAAACTTAGATCTAATTTGATCCGAAAAATGGCACATCGAATTAGATCCAGCAATATATTTGTGGATAAACTTAGATATAAATTGATCTGGAAAATGGCAGATAAAATTAGATACAGCAATATATTTGGGGATAAACTTAGATCTAATTTGATTCGAAAAATGGCAGATCGAAAAAATGGGTTAATCTAATTATAGAAAATTAGATTTAATACAAAAAGTTACATTTTAATTGATACCATTAGACAAAAATAACCCAATAAACCATGAAACGATACAGTATCGTTAACGAACTCATATTAAATATCATATTTGCTATCGTTTATGATACAAAAATATGAACTCGTAATGATATCATAATTTTTCAAAATAACGATAAATTATCTGAAAAAATCATATTTGCTTGTTCTAATTTAATCGTTAAAGATATCATATATACTTCTTTATTTCGATTCTGTCAATGATATCATATTTTCATAGAATGGTGATAAAATAACGACAAAAATTTTGCAATATGACTGCCTGAAATTTTCGATATCAAAACGATATCGTTATTTCATGAAAAAACGATATCATTAACGAATGTGCACTTTTCTTCGCAGTACCTATTACTTATGAATCGTTAATGATATCAAGCTCGGACAAACGTATCATCGAAATGATATCGTTACGAATTCGAAACGATATCGTTTGGTTTGTTGGGAAATCATTCAGATATCGCTCAGATTGCATTAAATGTCCATTCTATTGAAATTATTTCTTGATTATCATTATGTCACATCCAATTTTATATAATTAGATAAACTTGTTTTTCGGATCGTATTTCATGATATTAGATCCAAGGTGGATCTAAATTACTGCAGTACGATCCACCATTTTTCGAATAAAATTTTATTTTGGCCGGTATCAAAAAAACACATGATTGTATGTTGTACTTCATTAATTTTTTTAATAGGGTATTCACGGAAATGACAGATAAAAATATATCCCGCATTATATTTGGGTACTATGTAAGATCTTCATTTATTTGGGATTAAATAAGATCCCAGCCAGATATTGCCAACTGTTCAAAAAATAATACACTGACAGAGCACTGATTTTATAAAAATTACAATATTTTGTTAAAATAAGCTTTAAACTCAGAAGGTCTCGAGTTGGATACGGTTCACGGCTATGCATTTTTTTTTTATAAAATGAATTTCTTTTTATAAAATTATATTTTTTTTTCTATAAATTTTTTATAAAATTATATTTTTTTTTATTAAATTGAATTTTTTTAATAAAATATTTTTTTTTTTTTAAGAGAAGCAACACAGGAAATTCTTCCCATTAATTAATGTGTTGCATCCAAGGTTGGCAACCGATACCGTTATAATACCGTTATCCGTTTTAAAACCCTTTCAAATTGACAACCGATACCGATACCAATACCGAAATTCTTGATTTCAAAAAATACCGGTATTCAAAAACCTTTTCCCTTAATACCGGTATCGTACCGGTATCGAATCGGTTTTAAAAAATTGTTTTTTTCACGTTTTTGGCAAAAATACAAATTTTTTTAATATAAAATTGTTAAACAATTAAACTTTATTATCCATTGTTAATAGAAAATCGTGTTATAAATTCAAAGTGCGGTTATCAGCCTTTAGTTTGCATTGGCAACATTGTTTTTAATTTATTTAACTTCATAAATATTCTCTAACTTGTGACAAATTTAGTAAATATAATTTAATATATAAACTGGTTTCTTAAACCTTTAATTGAATTTACAGTTTCTTTTAGAGAATCCTTTTATTAATTTTATAAACTTATTTTTTTTATTTTATTATATGATCTCAATACAAATATAAAATATTTGTAGTGAATCAACTTGTGTTCCGAAAATCAAAAACAAAAAAAAAACACTCTAATATAGGGCCTATATTCTGCAAAATAACCATTGGTACTTTTTTGTAACTTAAATGCCTTTATTCCCTTATTTTATTTAACGACGGTTATATATATATATCATGTTATACATCACTGGAAAGCTTATAAAAAAATGATCTAATGTGGAAATAAGTATAACATTTTATATATAAAAGACGGAGTATGTAAAAAACGCATGTTTATTAAACTTTTTGTATGGGAGCATATTTCAAATTAACGAAATTAAAAAAGAGTATATCACAGGATTAATATATCCATCAAAATATGAAGTTTGATGTACATATTTCCTATGTTTAGCACAGAAAGAGGCCTAAATTCTTTAAAAATGTACCAAAAAAGGTGTTTCGGGGAAAATTTTGGCAAATCTGATGTAGTGCGAATATCGAAAAACGCAAAAACACGTTCCGCTTAAATTTAATAAGGAATAATATATATGAATTCAGCAGCCATAGCAATATAGTTCTCCATATAAAGTACCCAAAATTTTTGAAAATTTTAAAACAGCAAATTCGAAAGAGCAAAAAAGTACCAATAGAAGCTACCAGTAAAAGCCCTCAAAAATTGCTTTCCAACAATACCACACTTGCACATGGTTCCTTTGGTCGAAATATCTTAAAAAGCAAAAAAACCTAAAAAGGACCCATTTTTGAACCCCTTTTTGGACCCTTAAAATTCCGAGGTGGCCGATAAGCTGAGACAGGTCGATCTTAGATTTTTTTCTCAATCACATATCCAAATTTCATCAAAATCGGAGTGTTTAGGCTGAAGTACTTCCGTTGTTAGAAATTTTTAATAACTTAAATGCTTATCCTTTATAAAAATTTAATAAAATTGCGTTTTTTTATAACTAAGAACGTTTTTTTTATATTTTTGTAAATTTTTTCAATAATACCGGTATATACCGGTATTAATGTTTCGGTATCGGTTATACCGATACCGAAATGATTAAAATACCGTTACCGATACCGATACCGAAACAAATAAAAAATCGATACCAATACCGATACCTATACCGTTATTTGTTTCGGTTGCCAACCTTGGTTGCATCCTTTGGAAAGGGGATAGAGAAGAAGTGAAAGGTAGTGAAAGATGAAGGGCTTCAAATATGGCAAGACTGTAATTGCGCGAGATGTTGAATTTTAGAACAGTTGTTGCGCGCCATCTGATGGTGAGTTGGCGAACTTTGTTGAAGCTTTTTAGTTCATAGCCCTGTTATATTATTTTACTTCGGTAGGGTTAAGTGATATGGGAACACCGAAGGAGGACACTGCGATGTGTATGAGGGATAGAAAAGCTCATACATATTACTATTTTTCATAAATTGATGTTGCCTTGGTTGGGGCTCGAACCCGCAACCTCACGTGTAACAGTCCAACGCGCTAACCATTACACCACAGCGCCCATTTACATCTTTTTGACGCTATACACCATTTCCATTTGTATCAATTTTTTTTAAGATTTATCAATTGTGTTTCAGAAATAATTAATTGTATTTTAGAACTTATGATTTATTTTTCAGATCTATGAATTGTTTTTCAGAACTAGTCAATTGAATTTCAGTTTTATCAATTGGATTTCAGAAATTATCAAACTGTATTTCAGAAATTATCAATTGTATATCAGAAATTATGAAATGTATTTAATAAATTTTTCTCTATTAACTATGAAATACAATCAACAAATTCTGAAATAGATTTGATTATTTCTGAAATACAACCCAGCCAGCAAGTTCGGAGCGCTCATAAATAAGATTCTTAAATGGCTCGTAGAAATGATTATTGTTTTTTCGAAAACACTCTTTTTTTGGCAGAATATATGAACCCTCAAAAAACAATCCAAAAAGTTGTCTCTACAATCTAAAAAGCTGTCTCAAAATGAGGGTTAATTTTTCGGACTCAAAGAAGATTCCAAAATTATTTAAATTTATGAGGAAAATTTAGATTTTATACGTTCTTTTTTCTGAGTCATTTCTGATTACACAAGGGGCTCTTTTGGACGAACCACTTTCATAGGAAAAAGTAAAAAAATGTTTATGTTTTTGGAGCTCATTTCTGAGTCATTAATGATCATCTTTGTTTGCTGGGAATTAATAATTTCTGAAATACATTCGATAATTTCTGAAATACAATTATAATTTCTGAAATACAATTATAATTTCTGAAATACAATTAATAGATTCTGAAATACAGTTAATATTGTAGTTTCTGATGAGTTACCATATATGACAATATATTGTTTAAATGGCACCATATGGTATGTTGTTTAAATGATATGATATATCAAAGTATATGGTATTATACAATATATAGTAGCATATATTATCATATCTGGAACTGTATAAAAAATGTTCTTCATGAGGTACCATGTATGACCATATATTGTTTAAATGCCACCATATATGATAATATATAGTTTAAATGGCACCATATATGATAACATCTAGTTTAACTAGCGCCATATATAGTTATATATTGTTTAAATGATAACATATATAATTATATATTGCTAAAATGCCACCATATATATTAAGATATAGCTCTATATATAACTATGTATGCAATAAGATCAGCCATGCTATGTAATATATAATCATATATACCATATCTAATATTATGAAGGCCGATATCTAATTAGATGAAATTATATATGGCATAATATAAGGAAAATTTTTCGGAAAAAACGTCATATATAATTATATATGGATATACATAACCACATGTCTAATTATATATTGTAATATATGCCACATATGATTATATATAATTTTTTTTACTCGGGTATTGTTAAAAGTAAATAATTCATGGAATTTTTTAAGACTTGTGATAAGAATGTCAAAAGAACATGTTAAAAACAAGTTAAAAGGTATCATTTTATCAACATCACAAAAATGTAACCATACATTAAGAAAATTTTGTAAAAATTAAAGCAATGGTAATTAATTTAGTCCTTATAATATTTTTATCCTAGAACTCATATTAATTTTACTTTTTGTGACTTGCAATTTTGAGTTATAATTTATTCAATCATTTTCTGTTAAAAAAATGTAAGAAACTATAAAAATTTAAACCTTTTACCGAGTTAAAAATTCAACAAATTAGGCAAACGAAGCAAAATAAGTACAAACTCGCCCAGGTAGAAAAATACAAACGGCACAATGTCGGCCCGGTATTGGAGACGGTAGTATATGTACTGGCAATGCTTCGGATTTTCAACTTTCACTGTACTGGCATGTTGTCGAAATGATAACACCAATAAACGCTTGGCCGTAGCTATTTCTCAACGTTGGCGCATGCTTGGAATTTCATTTTTTTGGTATTATCCCAGTACATTTAATAACAAATTTAGTAGTTTGCTGGTACTTTACTGTCCTTTTAGTGTACATCACAGATTTTTAATGCATTCTGTCGAAACTTCACAAGAAAAGAATGGCTATGTCTCTCTTACATAAATAATTTTGTAATAGGTGCAAAAACACATAAAACTTGTAAAATTATTAATTTTAATAAATTAAAAAAAACTCGTTAATTTTCAGAAAATAGTACTGGCGAAGCACGTTTTAAGTAGTAGCGGCATTTCGTAGAAAAAAGTGCTCTCCCGGTACAATTTTTGTTGTAACGTCGGCAATTTCTACCTGGGCGGCGATAAAAAAATCATCTATTATTATATTTGAAAAAATAGTCTGAAAAATAGTTTTAAAACTATACAATTTTCAAATTGTTTAAATTACCGAATATTTTTAAAATAAAAAATATTATGTGCTTTTTTGTAAAGCGATAATAGCCAGCTTTTTATTAGTCGGATTTATTTTTGGATTTATTTTTTTTAAAACTAGATATTTCCCTTTTCAATTTGAGAAAAAAATTGTATTTTTTATCCAAATCTAACACTTGCTCGCTAATACAATGTGAAAGAAAAAATTCAAATTTAGCAAAAATCCAAATATTGGAATTATATTAAGGTAAACCTAAAACCGATTTATTTATTTTTTTTAATCCATTTTTGATTTAATAGTATTTAATTCCAGTATATTTTCCTTTTTACTAATTTGATTTTTCACATTATATTCGCGAGTAAGTGTTAAATTTAGATAAAAATATATATTTTTTTTTTCAAATAAAAAAATAATATAGCTAATTTTGAATATATCCAGGAAATAAATCATGTGATTAAAAAAGGGGTATAATGTTGAATATTTTATACAATTAATTTAAACAATTATATATTTAAGTTTATAATTTCATTTTTAGCAGTACTAATTTTAGTACTCTTCTTATTTAAAGGAATTTCATAAAGAAAATCTTGTAAAAAATTATAAAAAATTTCGGATTCTACTGAATGCTGTAGATTAAATACATAAAAAATTTTAAACAGTATATCAACAGCATTTAATATAGTTAAAAATGGATAAATTAGGTTGTCATAATAAACTGATATGGTCTTTATATTACTAACTTCCCCAACAATTAATAGTTTTGGCTGAATACGTTTATTGTGAAGTTTTAATAACTTAAGTTTTGCTTCCAATTCATCTTGCGTTTCTGCTATAACAGCAAATGAGTCTTGTGAATCCACAATGGTGTATTTTTTTGTGTATTTCGCGCCATCTTCTGCAGGAGGAGATTTCTGCTGAGGGGGGAACAAATAATGTAGACTCCACAAAATCGGAAAGGTCTTAGACTCTATTATAAAAATTATAATAAATTAACGATACACTATTTAATATGTATGTTCATAAATACCTGAATTAGGCAACGTAGATTGGTTCAATTTTTTCAGAACAAATGTCTTTAAATAATATAGAACTTGCCCTCGAAATACGACCATCTTGTTTTTAAATCTTTAGCTATGGGATATTTCAAAGAAAAGTCTATTTCAATCTGAAATAATTAAAAAAGATATTTTTAAAGTCGTTCAAAATAGGCTGAAACAAAAATTTTGTTTTACCAAATGAATGCCAGAATGTTTCCCATACTCCGGCCATAGTTCTAAAATTTCCCTCGTTGTGTTTGACTCCGACATTTGTTTGAACCGATACTGAGCACACTGTCTCCAATAAAGATCAAATTCTTCAGCAGTTATTGTTTCAGTTCGTAATAAATTCAGGGCAATAGAGTAGTTTTCTTCTGGTTCTAAAGAAATACATACATATAAGATTAAGTTTTACTCCAGGGTAAGTTTTGGCGCACACATGTGGCGACATCCACATGTGAAAAAAATTATTACCATTTTTTTTAAATGGTACTTTTTGAAAAATTGTCCTTTTTTGAAAAGTGGTATTTTTTTAAAGTACTTTTTTCCAAAAGCGGTATTTTTTGAAAAATGTTTTTTTTTTTTGAAAAATTTGTACTTTTTTTTTGAAAGATTGTACTTTTTTGATAAATTGTACTTTTTTCAAAAATAGCATTTTTTTAAATGATCCTTTTTCAAAAATGGTACTTCTAAAATAAATAGTACTTTTTTCCAAAACCGTTACTTTTTTACAAAAGTGGTACTTTTTAAAAAAATTGCCTTTTTTGTTGAAATATTTTACCTTTTTTAAATCAGTTTTTTTAAAACCGTTTATTTTACGGTTCTTTTTTCTTATTCTTCTTATTATTCTTATATAATATATAAACTTTTTTACTCGGGTTAACCTGTTACTAGGGTCGGTCGATTTAGCAATTGATATTGCGCCATCGATTTTTCGATAGCTTTCGGCATGAGGAAAAAAAGTTCCACTACGACATATCAAAAAATCATTTTCGAGGCGCGCAAATTTCAAGTTTTTGACTTTTTCTCAACTTTTATTTTTAGGGTTTTTTAGTAGGTAATAAAACAAATCGGCTGATTTAATTTTTTTTTAAATATTACCTTTCTAACGTGAAATTATACGCTAAAAACGATGGCGATAGCAGTTTTTCCAAAAAAAAGTTTTTCTTGAAGTTTCTAAAGCGTCAACTACGTACATGCACTCTCTTAGAATTTTAGCACCAAATGGAAAATTTCGTTCCTCATCATCAGCCAGCTACAACAACGTTCTGAGAGCCAAATAAGGAGCGCAATTAACGCCAAATGTAACAGTTTTCAACTGATAATCCTGCACTTCTTCATCAGGAGATCCACGGAAAATAATTCGTTGAAAACGAGCCTGTTCAGGGTTAATTAAATTCGACGGTACATTTTTTAAAAGTCCGCATTAAAAACGAATTCATAAAATCACCGTTTCAATATCAAAAAAACTAAATCTTTTTGAAGCACGGGTCCAACGTGCAAAATGTCATTCAGACTTGTCCCACTGGATTTAATGCTTGAAGCATGAAAGAAAACTCTCAATTTTGTTGTGGCACTTTCAGGCTTAAAAACGCCATGATGTGGCAAATAATAACTCGGGCCAACTAGAGGATTTTCAATTTTTTCCATATGTGCCAAAGTTAAATATTCTTTTACAACCTCTTCTTACAGAGCCTTATTTTCAGGCTTTTTCAGCAAAGATTTTTCGTTTCTAAGAAACTGACTTAGAGCTATGTGTCTATTCGGGCCAAGAGATAAAAAATCAGCTTTAAAGGGCAAATCAACTACGTATCTCCCTTCTGTATTTCTCAAAGTAGTGGACCGAAAAATCTCCTCACATAACTTATCTCCCTCCGAGAAAACAGGCTTACGAGAGACTTCTTCAAGCTCCCAAAATTTTGAAAATTGATCATCAATCACAACTTTAGTGAAAGAAGATGTACTAACTGGACGCAGCGGTTTTGTAAGGCCAGTTACAATCCAGCCAAATATTGTCTCCTGAACTACTAATGAATTACAAATACCATGCTGGACTCCCTTACACAAAATCGCTGGATATGATTCACCGCCTAAGAGCATATCAATGGGACCGCTTTCGTAAAATTTCGGATCAGCAAATTTCAAATTTGGTAGATTCATCATCGCAGTAGGATTAAAACTTTGCGTTGGGGTATCTATAGTTACTTGAGGTACCACTAACGCATCAATTTCAATAGAAAGATTTGGATTTACTATTGAAAACATAGAAAAAGTTGTAATTTTTTCAACTTTACTGACAACTTCACAGCCCAGACCTGTTACATCAGCTGACACAGGCACGGTTGGCAGTTTTAATAATTTTTGAATTTTTTTTGATATAAAACTTTCCTCAGAACATGGGTCAATTAAGGCTGTTACTTTACAACTAGCACCCTTATAAACAATATTAACCCATGCAGTACCAAGCATAACCTTTTTTGCCACAGAGTGATAATGACTTTGAACAACATTAGACGAACTTGTATTCTAGCTTGAGCAGAAGTCGACGGAATGTTATCAAGAGCCGCATTATTTCTCTGAGCCACATTATTCGATTGGTTTCGTTGGGCTCCCTTTTTTATGAACTCCTTGTGCAAAAGAGTGTGGTGTTTTCTACTGCATTTCGAGCAACCAATAGAATTCGGACAATCACCAAACATATGACCAGTTTTCAAGCAATTAAAACAATAATTAAATTTTCTCAATGTTTCAGCACGATTTTTATTATCCATATTTAAAAATTTTCGGCATTTGCTTATCGGATGATTTTCTCTACATAATTTTCAATGAGCAATATTAACTTTAGTGTGATGTGTTTTAAAATGTTTGGGTTTATTGGCACTTGTATTATTTATTTGACCAAAAGTTTGGGAACTACTGGCACGCATTTTGTCAACAAAGAAAAATTTTATTGTTTGAAGTTTTCAAAATTAAAGATATGTTGTATATGTCGAAATCTTTAGAAAATGTCCCCACAAAGTGTTGGGTGCTATAAGTGTATCCCCAAATTTCAGCTTCCAAAAATATTGAGAATGAACTGGATGGCATTTCCAAATGTTTACTTAACAACTCTTTGATATTTTTGGCAAACTGAGGTTTTTTAAAAAATGTTTTCATTTGTTCATTTGCTGCTTGTAGGAAAAACTTATGGGTATATTTTTCCTTGACGTCGTAATATGAGCATAAATTTAAACTGTTTATGTTTGCCTTCATATTTAAAACTCCACAAATTTCTAAGTGGTCCACAATTTTTCATAATTAGCTCATAATGAGTAAGGAAGTAAAATTTGGGAGTCAAATTTTTTTTTTAGTAATATTTGATATTTTTGGTTGAGTTTTGTAATTTTCAAGCTGATTTCGCTTTGGTTATTTCGAAACACAAAATATCGTCTATTAATTCAAAACAATCCATCAAAAATTCCCAAATTTGATCCCCGTTTGGAACGAAATCACCGAATAGAATTGGAAAATAATGGCAAAAAGATAGCATTTGCTTAGCAGACATTTTAAGCTTTCGATTTTCAAGTTCTTTAATCTCTATACTTCTTTTTTCATTGCCTTTGTCCAGAGCTTTGAAGAATTAATTCCTTAATTCAATTTTTCAATTCTGAATTAAAAATTCGATGAATTAATTCACTAAGCACTATATATTGAATGGAATTAATTCATATTTGCTTTCGTTTGACTTATTTTGTTACGAATTAAATCAATTGCAATAGTTCATTTTATTAAATCAAATGAATTAATTCATCGGTGAACGCGTTCAATTTTCTAAATCGAACAAAAAAAAAGTGAATTAAATCCTTACTGAATTAATTCACCACTGAATTCATTCAATTTCATTTTTAATCAGTGAATTAAAAAAAAATAAAATTACATTCAGTGAATTAAAAAAAAAAATAATAAGTTCACTGAATTGAAAAAAAATAAAATAAGTTCACTGAATTAAAATAAAATAGGTTCACTGAATTCAAAGCCTGTTTTCTGCCGTTCAGTAGAAGAAAACAATAATGTACAAATAAAAGTTTTAAATAAGCAATTTTACAGCGTGTGCTAGTAACAAATTAGAAACCGGATGCTGTTTATCAACCTACATGAATCAAAAATTAAGCCTTTTAATATTAAAAATAAAAACTTTACAAATATAGATAAATTTGGAAAAAAAATATAACTATTAATTTAGTTTAAACTAGTTATATTTATTTATTTATTTTTTTTCAATTCAGTGAACTTAATATTTTTTTTTTAATTCACTGAATGTAATTTTATTTTTTTTTAATTTACTGAATGAAAATGAAATTGAATGAATTCAGTGGTGAATTAATTCAGTGGTGAATTAATTCAGTAAGGAATTAGTTCACTTTTTTTCCGTTCGATTTATAAAATTGAACGCGTTCACCGGTGAATTAATTCATTTGATTTAATAAAAAGAACTATTGCAATGGAATTAATTCTTTGAATTTGTTGTTTGATGAACACATTCAGTTGAATGAATTCAGTGAATTACTTAAGAAAAGGAATTCATTCTATTCTAGAGAAAATTGAATTCGATTGGTAGTGAATTCATTCAAAAAGGAATTTATTCTTCAAAGCTCTGCCTTTGTCATGCTTTCCATATGAAAATGTCCTTAATCGGTCATTTAAGATATTAACGGAGAAGTTTTGCATTTGTTTAACAAAATACAAAAGGGAATCACATAAAACATTATGACATATCCCTTCGTATAAGTCATGCATGACGCGTCCACTGCAAAGTTTTCCATACAGTGAAAAGATGGTATGATTTGGAAACTACAAGCACTCATTATGCCAGTTTGTTTTGTTAATTGGCGTTCCAGGGACTCCCTATAATTTATTCTATTTCTTAAAAGAAAAGTGTCTTGAACACAATTTTTCTGACAGTCAGATTTTTTCATTAAACAAAATCTGCAAAAGTAATGTACGGAAAAGGATTTGGAAAAACCGAGAATGACATTTAATCCAAGGTTATCCCCAGGAAAAGACCCATTATAAAATGCAATTGTTTTAAATTATCTTTGGTTTCTAATTCTATTCCCTCTACTTCTAATTTTTTTTAAATGTTTGCCAATATTATAAAGCAATCGTTTCGAAAACGTTTTATATCAACTGATTTGATTGAGCAAGCCAAATGAGTTTCATCTTGTTTAGAAGACTTATTTGGAAGACAAGGAAAGCTATAATAAAAGTTGCACATTGAATGCCTAATTGACTTGGAACCAATGGAATTGTTAATGCCAAAGTCGTCCGCATAGAGAAAAAATGGGATTACTATTTTGTTAGGGTACAAACTTTTTTTTTGCCATAATTCACCCTGAACAAAATTTGTAAAACATATTTGGTTTTCTGAATTTTTTATATGTGCTATTATATCATCAATATAATTATTCTTCTCAAAAAGTTTTTTAAATTGGAATTCCAAAGGCATAATTGTACCTTTGGAATCTAAACTATTACCAATAGTTTATATTTTTTCATAGTTTTTTCTAACCTATATTCCATTTTATCGTTTGAAAACACATCTTTAGCATCACCAACAACCTCAGAAAATGTCTTTTAAGCAAAACAACTTTGGATAACGCAATTTTCAACAAAATCCAGAACTGGATTTAAAAGTAATTGCTCAACTAGATTTCTTATAGTATCCAACGTCAGCGCGTTTAAAATTGCTAAAGGAATTTAATTCTATAAAAAATTTCATAGCAGAGTGCTGTACTTTTTCAATTTTATTTTTGTAAGAGAACTCTGTGTCCTTTGATACAGTTGGGCTGAATTTATGGTTACTTCTTGAGTTAACCCCAGAAACACAAGCAACTTCACTTTCTATTGTTCCAGAAAGATTTGTAATATTACATCCTATGTTATTATGATCATCACTGTCAATATTTTCAGTAACTTTATATTTTTTGTTTTCAAAGTGCTTGCAAACGTGACGTTTAAATGAAATTTTCTTTTTGAATTTTTGATGACATTTTCCAAATGGGCACTCATACACTCCCAAGAAACATTTTTACGGACTCTCCAGCATGTACGTAATCATGAATCCGGCTTTTACGGTAGATTTACGGTCCGTAATACACGTATCCGTCAGAGCTTGTACGTATACGGAACATTAACTGACCGTTCAATCGGATTTTCGAACACAATACGTTTTAACCCGGTTTCCGTACCGTAAAATACGGACTTAATTGATTTTAATTTGTGTTCAAAATAAAACCAATTAAATTGTTTAAAAAACTGAAGGTCAACCCTTTAGTTTGGAAAAAATACTTTTCTGGCGATAATTAGTGGCGGTAGCTGGAATAGGTCCAACACATCATCGATTAAATAACTTCAACATGGTAAGATTAATCAAATTTACTGCGTATTTTCAATGGTGTGTGATTTTTCGTCCCTGTTTTGTCAACAAAAACAAACTGTTGATGTATTTAGGAAAGAGTTGCATACAATATATAAAAAAATAAATGCTTATTAAATGTTTTATAGTTTGATTTTTTGGGAACAATGTTTTTTATTTTGATATATTATTTTACGAAATATAAAACCAAAAATGAAAAAAAAATTTAAAAAAAGCATTTTTGATGGGTTTACTTTTTGGATTCAATTTGATTTATTTCATGCTAACAATTACTTAAAATTAATAAACGTTTTAAAAATGTACTATGTTGAGAACATTGGTCGTAAACAGAGAAAAAAAAAACATAAAAAATTGTGTACTTGCAATTTTGAGCAAAAAAGTAATCGGTTCAATTAAGAATTAATTGACACCCTTTTAAATTTCTCAACAAATCGATTTAATCAAATATATTTTGACGTTATTTTTTTGTGTGTATATTCATAAAATTTACTTCAAAAAATCGATGGACAAAACTTTTTACTAATGTTATAGAAGAAAGCAAAAGTAAAGTAAAGGTTTCTAGGATCTTTTTGTGATAATTTGTTTTGCAAAATTTACTGTTAGAAATGAGAAATTTACTCTCAAAAAGTGATGTTGTATACATACAACAAATGCATGAAAGGGTTAACTGCATTAAATAAAATATGAAGCACTTTATATAGGGTTGCCACATGGCCTTGAATGGCCTTGATTGTCAAGTTAATTTAGGTCTTGTCAAGTGCCAAGGTCAAATTTATTTTGTCAAGTTAAAATGAATTTTTGTCGTATCAGTAGTTAAAAAAAAACATGTAAAATTACAAAACTGATGAAATTTATTACTGTTTTAATTTTTTTGAGTAGCATTTATTTCTAAACAATAAGAAAAGAAATCATGCAGGAAGTTGTTGAAATTTTCAAACTTTAGGCCAAAAAAAAATATATAAATTTTTATTAATTCTCGCAACGCCATTTTAAAATTTTAGCATATTTTCTTTTCTGAAACGTAAAAAACCAAAACTTTTTTTTCATAAATTTATTAAATTGATGATATATTATCAAAATAAAATGGCGCTTAAGGTATATCTTTGGTTTTGAAAGCGTGACTAGAGATTTAGGAAAGACGGTTTTCCTTAAAAATCGGTAAACAATAATTTTACTGGGGGAAGAAAAACCTTAAGTGCTATTTTATTTTGATTATATATCATCCATTTAATAAATTTATAAAAAAATGTTTTGGTTTTTTACGTTTCAGAAAAAAAACTATGTTAAAATTTCAAATTGACGATTCGAAAACTATGGAAAGTTTATATATTTTTGTTGGCCTAAAGTTTGAAAATGTCAACGACTTCTTGCAGACTTCATCTTTTTCTTCTTATTATACAGGATAATTGCTACAAAAAAAAATAAAACACTAATCAATTTCGTCAGTTTTGTAATTTTACGTGTTTTTTTTTTTATTTGGTCAATTTAACCCCTATGTCCAAACTTCAATCGCTGGTAGCACTATCGAGTTTGTCCCCGAAAATTCCAAAAAAAAACCGAAATTTTTTTTATGAATCTTAATAAAATGGCGAGTGTATTCAAAAATTATAAATTTTTGTATTAAGAATGACCCTACTGCACACACATGCACATTGAATTTTTTTTATTGTAAATTTTTTTTTTTTAAATCAAGTTTTTTTTTGCGAAGTGTCAAGTTATTAGACTTTTGCGATGTGGCAACCCTAACTTTATATGAAGTAAGATAACTTTTGAAACACTGCAAGTGTTAAACTTCAGTTGATTTTGAACATTTTTTCCAACCTATAGTGTATAGTGTTTTAAAACTTTCTTAACTAATAAAAAGTTTAAAATTTCTGTTCATACTAGAGTTTTGTTGGTTTTAGTTGAAATATCAAAAAATTAGTTAAAAGTGACCTTGTAGAGAAAACTGTTAAAATTAGCAGATTATTTTTGCAAATAAAAAAAAATTTTTTTCTGCAAATAAAAATCTAGTCTTCTTAAATCAGCAATTTACTATTTTTTTAGCAAATATTTCTGTTGGTTTTATTTAGATAAACCGCTATTCATTCACCTAAATTTAACTTTAAAGTAATAAAAATTTTGTAGATATAATAGTTTGTTTTTGCTATTTTCAGTCTACTAATATTTAGCAAAATTTTCTGCAGATTTTACAGAACATTTTAATTTTTAACAAATTTTTAGTAGCCCTTTCTGTTATTTTTACAGATTTGTTTCTATAAGTGTAATTAATTTGTTTGCGAAATATAACTTATTTAATTTTTCTTTCTTTTCAGGTATGTAGGATTTTATATTTCATAATTAATTATCCACATAAGTAAGTACATACATATATTCAAAAGAATGAAATGTAATATGTAAAATTGAAATTGAATGAATGACTTTTAATAAAGCAATTTAAATCGATTTAAAAAATAAAATATGCTTGTGTTTTCCACAGTCCAAAACTTGTCACAAATGATTCAAAAAACCGTATTTTCTATACAAAAGTGTTCCTCTTTATTTCAAAATTTGCTTAGTAGCAAACAATACTATAGTTATGTGCAGGTTTATTTCAACTAAACAACCACCCAGCAAAAACATGGTAAGGACAGGTCATTACCAAACGGATTACCAAGTAATGATAGGTCATTACCTTTTGCATTACTTTAAAATACAAAATAATGACTTACCGATAATAAGTTATAGAAGTACTTATATATTCGTGCAAAGTAATCACTTACTGGTAATTGATTAAATAAGTACTGATTAAGTCTTTTTTATATTAATATTTTATTTATAAATTTGTTTTGAACTAAATAGGAAATTTTCCAAGGTAAAAAGTTTTATTTTGCCAATATGACCAACTATTTTACAATGTAGAGCAACCACTTATTTCGTAACTTCTGAGTAACCACTTATTCTATCTTTGTGAGTAACTAATTATTCTTTCACTATGGGTAACTCGTTATTCGCAGTTTTTTTGTAAGCGAGCAGGTAATGACCACCCATGAATTTTTGCACATCACGAACAAAAGTAATGTTGCGAGTAAATAGCCTGGTAAGTAGTGAAACGCTTTGTGTGCTACTTACTCGCTTAATTACTCGGTAATGTCTATTTTTGCTGAGTAGTTTGACTTCTGTCCTAACTCCATACAGACAAATGCGTAATTTAATATGAAGATGTCATAGCGATGGGGGCATTTGTCCCCAAACTTCCACTTTGGTAGCAAGGAACATACCCAGCAAAATTGTCGGATGCAAAGAACCGGTTGTAGAACAACTTGTACTTGTTTACAACCTGTTATACTTTATGTTCTATGATCGGTGAGTTTTGTTTGAGTTTATCCCAAAAGCAACAGGTTCTTTTCCTCCAAACTAGAACATGTTGCTTTGGAACCGGTTATATAACTGGTTCTGCGAAAGTAAAACCTTACATTTTGACTCATTAGAACCTGTTCCGTAGAACTGGTGGTAAAAAGACCTGTTCTATAACACATTCAGAGGTAACCAGTTCATAAAAATTTTGATGGGTATAAAGAAGGAAGTATAAACTCACTGAGTCATTTCAAAACCGGTTCCGCGAGTGCCATATAAGTACGAGTTTCGCCACTATTTATCGTCTTTAAATTGTAGTTTTCAAACTAGTTCTACAAGTGGGAGTTTGGTACAAGTGGAGGGTACAAGCCAGAGAACTCGCACTAGTTATCTTGCCCAAATAAATTAGTACATATTGTTACACCTTTGTTGATGAAATAAAATATCTTTTTTTCTGGTATTGCCTGGTAGATGGCGCAGTAGTTTTAAAGATGGTGCTATTTTGACCCCTCCCGATTTTTTAAAATTGCCCATATCTCGAAAAATATGGGAGATAAAAGATAAAGCTAAATGGACAAAAAAAAAATTATAATCGAGAGATTATCTCTATCCAAAACTTGACCTTGCTGGGGCCTTGGACCTTCGAAAATTTTTAATAATTTAAGTGCACAATATTTCACGATTACAAAGTGGTGTTTTTTTTATGCCAGTTTATATTCATATCAAGGAATAGGTCAGCGGTAGAGGACTAGACTAACAACC
The DNA here is from genome assembly GCA_949987735.1 of Leucophora obtusa. NCBI lineage: Eukaryota > Metazoa > Arthropoda > Insecta > Diptera > Anthomyiidae > Leucophora > Leucophora obtusa. The sequence goes on from OX465296.1 coordinate 139,593,866, forward strand.
TTGAGGTTTCAATATCTATACCCGGTGTCGCCACTAAAAATATTTTTAAAAAATTAAAAAAATTATTATTTTCTCCTGTTATTTTTTTTTAATTTCAATTAGTGAAATAGAGCTCCATTTTCACTCGTTCAAAATGCACTAAAAAAATTTTCAAATGACAGCACTCTACTCCTATGACAACTAATTGCAAAAATCATAAGTATTTCCTTTAAAAGAGAACTACATCTAGATCAATAACTAAGTGCTTTCTCTACTGCTTTTGCATCTCGTTTTTGCTGGAATTTATAGTCTTTTTCAGAATAATTCCAAACAATTCTAAAACAAATGCATCTGAAATTCTATGGCATGGGCTAACGAAAAGTAAAATTTCTTTTGGAAAGATTTCGGAATTTATTTTTGATGTTTTTACCGATAAATAAAATCGATTTAAAAAATAGTCTGTAATGATATAATTACATTTTGTTGATAGAAAAAACAGTTAACAAACTTTAACTGGTTTTTATTTTTGCTTCTGTACCCAAATCGTAGTTAATAAAATGTAATATTGGTATATAAATCTTTTTCAAGTCTTAAGCAAAGTTTTAAATCAAAAGAGACCTTTACTATTTGCTTTACATAATCCCTCAGATTATGAAGATTTTTTCCCAAAAGGAAATCAAAGCTCCGAAAATATTTTTTTTAATTTTTGATTACATAAAAATGCAGGTTCTTTGAACTATCTTAGAATTAAGATTTCGACGAAATTTGGGTTCTTAAATTAATATTGCCTTGATTTTTTTTCGACGCAATCTAATTTTTATAAAATTATTGAGGTCTAATAAAAATGCTCATAGCTGTGTTTTCGACTTAACTATATCCGTTAACTCATAAAAAAACTCAAAGCGCATAAAAACGCGTTTAAGACGAAAACTAGCATAATACTTTTCGTATGCACGTTAACTTTCAACACGGATAATTATCAACGTTGAAAACTCAACGTTTATACATTTTTACATCTAACGTAACTTATACGCGGTACTTCCTAAAAGCTTTTGCGGAATAATTATAAATATAACCTGTTTAAAATTTTTTTATACTACAATCGGTTTAACGTACATTTGCTTTAAATACTTAACGTTGATAGGCATGAGACAAAATACAGCTCATATTAATTAACTTATAAAAAATAACTCTCACTATCAGAATTTAAAAACTATTGCTTCTGAACACCCAGAAAATGTAAACGCTATATTTTTTACATCAGACACAGAAAGGTTCAGGCTTAGAAAACTTTTTATTTCTTTTAAAAAATAACATTCAAATTGTTTTAGCACATAAATTCGATGAAAATTTTTTAATTCGAAGTTGCTTAAATTAAACCTCCATGCCATTTCAAGTTAATGGAATGGGTGCAACAACATTTTTCTGCTTGTATAAAGGAAAAAATAAAAAAAAATTTGCGCCCTTCCAAAATAAATGGCTACAGCCCTGCACAAAACTATTTCCTTTGTACTAGTTCTGTAATATAACCACAGAAGACAAAAAAGGCAAAATTCGATATATTTAAAGCAAAAAAATATTTAAAAAAGCAAAAGTAAAAAAAAAAACTTGGAAAAACAATAGTTTCTTTAAAAAAGTTCAAAGTGCTAAAATATTTTTGTGAGCAAAAAAAAAAGCATTTTTGGGCAAAAAGTCTTAAAAAAATCAATTTAAAAATCAAAAATCTTAAGAAAAAGTAATTTTAGAGTTAATAAACCGTAAATCCAAAGAAGCAAATATGAGGAAAAAATCAAAAAATCAGAAGCAGCCTTTTTGTCTTCTCTGAACATAACATGTAGCGACAAAAATGTGACTTTTTTTGCCAACTGTTTATGTTAAGTAGGTACTGTGATATGTTAACTTAAAACAGTCACGTGACATTTCATTTTGCACCAGTTATGTTACATATCAGATAATATCTAACATGCCACTAGTTATAAGATAATTTGAACTTGTTCAGTTGTGTATTTACTTAAGGGGTTTATTCTCTTTAGAAATTAATAAAAACAACAATTATAAAAAAAAATAAGGAATCGGTTTATTAATGTATCTTTTTTTGTGATAGGGTACCATATTATTATATACTTTTTTCTAAATTAAATTTTAAAATTCGAACAACGATGGCAGCTCTGGTGAAAATTTTATTATAGAGCTTTTTCCAATTTTATTATAGAGCTTTTTTCGGGTACCAAAATAAAAAAAGAGACATTTTTACAGACGAATGAATTCTAAAGCCCCTGAAGTGGCCCGATTTTTAAATATTTGATTTCCATAAAGATGATACGAGGATAGGTAAACTCAAAAATTAAAAAAAAAAAACCACAAAAAAAAATCATTGTTTTTTATTTATCAATTTCCAAACGTCTCTACGTCAAGGACTTAATTTTTTAGTCCGCCATGAAACAAGAAAAAGCAATTAGAAAATAGATCTACCCGTTAGTTTTTTTTTTTTCTCAGGGTACAACAAAGTATTTTGACTCACTTGCACAAAAATACCCACATCCAAAATTACCAATTACTGTCATATAAAAGAACCGAATCGAGGATCGGTTACTACCACACAGTCCCAATCACGTCACCAGCTGGTCCATTTCCTGCAGCAAAGTTTTACAAAAAAAATTGTATTTGTTTTAAAAATTCAAAATTTTGATTGAGGTATTTTAAGGGTTAATGCTACCCGATTTAGCTCAAATTTTCAGCATGCATATTTTGGAATATCCAATAAATTTTTTTAACCCTAATATATGTATATTAGGGTGTCCCTTAAAAATAGATTTGTCATTACACCCCCAGTTTTATTGCAAATGGAAAAAATAGATTTTTTTTTTTTTTGGAAAATTTACCCCGTGCCGAAAGTTGGACGAAAATGGCCCATTTTGGAAAAAAAGTGTATTACTATTCAAAATTCCCAAAATTCGAAATTTGGAATAAAAATTATTTTTTATTCCATTTATTCATTTAATATCGTCAAAATGATTCAGACATGGAATTTTGACTTCATCGGACTGCTTTCCAGGACATTTTACAAAAATTGCTCATTTTGTCAAAAATTTAACAAAATTTGAATGTTTTCATCAAATTTTACACAGTTTTCGGAAAAACATCACTTATATTTGGTTAGACGCCTTAGTCGCCTGGGGTCAGAAAAGGCCCATGAAACTTAATATTAATTATGACTACGAGATTATAAAGCCATTAAGTTGACAAAAAAAAAATCTCAGCTGGATAAGAACAATTATTTTATGTAAAGTAATCCATATGGGGTTCATTTTTATACTTTTGGCCAAAAACGCCTCACTAGGAAATTTACAGAATAACACCTTTCATAATTTTCGAAAAAAATATCACTTTGAATGAATAAAAAAAAATTTTCCAATTGATAAAAATTATTATTTTGAGTAACTTGATCCAATAGGAAATTTACAGGATTACATTTATCAGATTTTTGTTAAATTGGGATATGCGATAGAGGGTACAAAACTAACGAACAAGCGCAATTCTCTATAGCCCCAATCTTATTTTTAAGTGTTAAAAAGGTGGGGTCAAAAGTGTCCGTATGTTAATAGCAATTTTAGTTTTGTAATCGTATTAGATTCTAATTAAAAGCTTTTGTTTATTATGCATTTATTGCTTTCTATTGGGAAAGACGTTATTCTGAAAATTTCCAAGTGGGCTTTTTTGCCGAAAAGTGAAAACATTAACCCTATATGGATCAAGTTACATAAAATAATAATTTTTATTAAATGGAAAAAAGATTTTTTTGATCCATTTGAAGTGATATTTTTCCGAAAATTATGAAAGATGTTATTCTGTAAATTTCCTAGTGGGGCGTTTTTGGCCAAAAGTTTAAAAATTAACCCCATCTGGATCACGTTACATAAAATAATTATTTTTATCCAGTTGATATTTTTTTTTTGCAAACTTAATGGCTTTATAATCTCGTAGTCATAATTAATATTAAGTTTCATGGGTCTTTTCTGACCCCAGGCGACTAAGGGTTAAAGAGTTTTTAAGCAAATGTAAAGATAATTATAGTCCAAACAAATTTAAGTGATATTTTTCCGAAAACTGTGTAAAATTTGATGAAAACATTCAAATTTTGTTAAATTTTTGACAAAATGAGCAATTTTTGGAAAATGTATTGGAAAGCAGTCGCTCAAAACACAAACTCGAATTATCATTTTTCCAATTTATTTTTTTTTTTTTTTTTCTTCAATATCAACTATTATGGGGTACAAACAGCAATCGACATCTCCAAATTAGGCATTTTAAAAAATCTTTAAAAAAACACGTTTTTGCATTTTTATCAACTCATGGGTCTTTTTGGATTCCAGACTAAAGTGGGTTAATGATATCCGATGAAGTCAAAATTCCGCGTCTGAATTATTTTGACTATATTAAATGAATAAATGGAACAAAAAATTGTTTTTTTTTCGAAATTTCATTATTTTGGGAATTTTTAATAGTAATACACTTTTTTCCAAAATGGGCCATTTTCGTCCAAGTTTCGGCACGGATTAACGTTTTCCAAAAAAAAAATCGATTTCTTTCATTTTCGACCATTTTCAGTAAAACTGGGGGTGTAATGAACGAAATCGACAAATCGCTATTTTAAGGGACAGTCTAATGTATATAAATACACATTTTCTCTGTGAACATGTGAGGAGTTTTTGTAATATAATTCCAATGGTTTAAAAACCATAAAGAAACACAATGTTTGCATTTAAAATTGTACATATATAAATATTTACTTGTAAATAAGTTTCCTTTGTCCATTTTATATTCATAATCTCCTGTGTAAACTGTCTGTATGAAGGAGAACATAACGTATAAGTACATATGATGAAACTGAAATATATTAACTGACTAGCAAAGCTATTTGTCATGTTACTTTAATAATAAAAAATATAGTACAGGTTAGATATTTACTTACTTTCGGCCAATACGAATTTTATGCACTATACTATATAAACAAAACATTTATAAACTATTTTAAAAACAAAAATCTACTGGCAGGTTGCTTTTTATTAACTCTTCAATTGCTTATATTTGAAAATTTAAAAAATGTTAACATTTTGTTTGTTTAAAAAATGGTCCAATTAGACCATATACAGAGATATAATTCGAAAATAAAATTGTTGAAACTAATCTGTTGAAGGCGTGTCCCTATCCGAGTTGCGTTATTGCATAAGGAAATCCCCATAATCCAATTAATTTAATTAATCAATTCCAAACGTGCACTACGTTTTTGGAATTTATAGAAATATTTTTTAGGTTAAATTACACACTCAATGAGAATTTCTTGTTTTCATTCTGTAGCTTTATTTAAAATTCAAAATTTCAAAGCTAAAACAAAAAATTTACCACAGTTTGCTTTGTCATCTTCCAAAATACTACTCTGTTATTTGACAGCAATGTTGTTAAATTTATTTGCAAAGTTATGACATAAATTTGTACAAGCATCCGCATATTCCTTATTCAAAATTTGCTTTTATCAAGATAACATTAATTGCATTAAAGGAATTAAATGTACTGAAACCCCTAAACTTATTTATTGAATTATTAAAAACAGTCCGTTGAAGGAATGTTCTTATCCGGATTTCATTCTTGCCTTAGGAGAAATATTTGTTTGATTAAATTACAAAATCAATGACAATTTCTTGTTTTCGTCTTATATTTTTGTAAATTTTTCAAAGTTTTTTGGGAGTTGTGGGACTTTTTTCATCGTATCTGAATTTTTTTTTTTTTTAGGTTTAAATATTGGGTGTACAATAGAGCGTACCACCTTACAGGCAAAACAAAAAGTTCGCCGTACACCCTCCAATATGAAATATTTTTGCCAGAAGGTTTCAAAAAAAATTTTTTATTTTTTTTTTGCCGAACGTAGTGGTCGCCATTTTATCTCATCTTCGAAATCTTCCGACTGACCTGGGCAGTAGACCGTACCGCAAAAAAAAGTTCGCCGCACACCCTCCAATATGAAGTATTTTTGCAAGGCAATTTCAAAAAAATATTTTTTTTGCCGAACGTAGGGTCTTAATACGGTTCTTAATTATCGAATTTTGACAATGTAACTTCCGAATTTTGTCATCAAAGAGTTAGGAATTGCACTTACGAAGAACGGTAAAAAGTATCCTAAAAAAATTTTTAAAGATTATTTTATATTATGTAGGTTAACTAATCTATAAATGAATTATTCACTTTTTAAGGTGAAAATTAAATAACATTTTTTTGGGGACTTTTGGCAATTCCTTGTATTAAAAAATTTGACAAAAATAAATTGTGTTGATTTCCATCACTCCGTTTGGCGAAAAATGGCAAAATAAGTCTGACAGTCCTGCCCTACAACATTTTCTGGTACAGGATATATTGAGTTTTATCACAAGTTACTTGCATTTATTTTATAGATACTAATACATACCTTAAATTATTTTTTTTATTTTTTTTTTGTGTAGGTAAACAAATTATTCAAAACATACAAAAAAAAATAATAAAAAAATTGGTTAAGATCCATAGGGGATTAAAATACCTAATTTAAGCTACATGTCGGTATATATAAAATAAATGCGAGTAATTTATGATAAAAAAAAATAAATAAAAAATATTTAAAGAAAGTAGTAGTTTTCACAAAAAAAAAGATCGAGTGCAATATAAAAGAAAAATAAAATGCCACTTTTTGAGAATCGAATTGATCATAATAAACACAAATTTTTTTTTTTTTTGTTCGGGCAACCAATAGATGATTAAAACACCTTTAGTTAAAAGTATATATCATTCAGTGTGTTCCCGTACGTTCCCAATGTTACCGAAATTTACCCAAAGTTACCGAAATTTACCCAAAAGCGTTCCCGTACTCGAGAATTGGGTAAATGAGAGCGCTAATGAGAGTGTATTAGTGCTTCTCTTTTTACCAAAATTTACCCAGACTTTTTCTTCGGGTAAACTTTGGTAAAACAGCTGATGCAAATATAAACAAAAAACAATTGTGAAATTAAATTAAAAATTGTAATTAAATAAAGAAATAAGCAAAAGAAACTTTGTTTTTTGTTAAAATTAATTGAATAAAATCAAAAACAACTTTTAAATGTGAATAAACATGTCTTTTTGTGGCGATTTGCAAACTGAAATTATACGTATTTTCACATCAGTGATGGGATTTTTGGCACAATCTAAGATTGATTGGTACAATGGCACAACCGAAACTATTTTGGCACATTTTGGTTATCTACAAAATTTAATACAAAATGAATTTAAAAAATAACAATTCTTTAATTTTTAGTTTCTAAGCATTTATTGGTATTAAAATACCTTTTCGAATAAAGCAAAACTAAAAAATGGCATCGAAGATATTACCGAATAAAGCACCGTAAGTTGTTTTTCATGTGAAAAAATTTCTCTCAGACTTTAAATGCTTTAAATTGCAATTTAAGTTAAAAAAATTAACAATATTTTAATTTTATAACAAAGCCACAATCACAATTAACACAAAATGTCACTTTTTCACCAGAAAAATAATAGTCTTGTACATTAAATATGCGTGAAAACTAAGTTTGCACAATTTTCACGTGAAACTCATTGTCGTGAAAAATAATTTTTTTTTATATGGAGTATAACAGTTTTTTCACGTGAAAACTGAACAACTTACGGTGCTTAATCCATAGAATTTTAAAAATTCAAATGCTATAAATTTATCTCAGAGCTTCGAAAGAATTAATTTAAGTTTAATTCATAAAGAAATTAATTCAGTTTTAGAAAATGTTTATATGTATACCATTCCGTGCAACCATTCCTAAAGAATTCATTCATTGGCTGCATTCCCAAATCTTTAATAAGTATCGGATGAATTTAATTTATCATTCACCTTTTAATTGAAAGAAAATTTTAATTCATTCAAATATAATTAATTCCATAAGAATTCAAAATAATTCCATAAGAATGCATTTACAAAATGAAAGTTGAAAACACGGTTTCTAAGTGAAAATTGAGTTTTGGCACAATAAAGGCCCATTTGGCACATTTTAGTCACACATTTGGCACAAAACAAAATTTTTCAAGTCCCATCACTGTTTAACATTATTCTTTGAAATAAGTTTTTGGGCTAGAAAAGTGGTTTTTTGCGTTCCTGTACTATTGGGTAATTTTGTCATTTTGTGAGAGGATTTTGTGCTTACTCTCATTTTACCGAACTTTACCCAAAAAGTAAAGAAACACACCTATTTAAATGTCCCTAATTTTGATTTGTTTTTCTGACAAAAAATTAAAAAAATGAGTTTTGTTCGACTCTCACAAAAAAAAAAGGTTTAGAAAATTAAAGTAAAAAATCGACCATAACAAATTTTTGCGGAATTTTGTAGAATAACACATCGGCTCCTTCAAGAGCGATACAATAACTTCAACGCCCTGAACGTTGTTTTTTCCAATTAAAGGAAACACATCAAATTGCATTGGACCTATTGTTTTCAAAATAGCAAAAAAAGCGTCATTAAAACAGCCGTAACTTGTTCACTAATGAACGAATTGTCAATTGTGAAAAAGTTCTTTTGCAAACACTGTGGCTCGTACCAATTCAGAAGGCAAAACTCGAAAGCATAATGATAGACTTACTTCTGAGCGCAAAAAGAAAAACTAAAAATTCGCACTTTGTGTTTCTCTAAGAAATTGTCGTGCCGGTAGTTATGCAACATACCAATATATTTTGGAGCCAAGATCTTTTTTGATCTTGAAGAAATCGGATTGGAACTCTTTAAACTCGTTTTTATAGAAATATATCCACACTATGTGGTATAGGGTACAATGCTTTTGTGCTAATTTTTGTAACTACCAATTTGACCTAGACCCACTTTCTATTATATCTATTATAATATATTGCGCTATATATATTGCACCGTTAATTTAAAGTTGCTACCCGGAATTTTATTCACCTCCCGAAATATTTCCAAAACCTCAACGACAGAGTTATGAACTAGAAAGCTTTAAAAAAGTTCGTCATCTCCCCATCAGATTTCACGCAACAACTGTTCTAAGATTATTTTAAGCCCCTCATTTTCACAACATTTCATCTGTTCTCTCCTTCCAAAGAAAGCAAATGGGACTTTCTACAAAGGTGCACTTAGTGCGGAAAGTTTTCTGACTGTCACTCACTTGGGAGTGACCAGAAACGATTCCTCTGTGTGAATGTCCAAGCAGCTCACTACTTCTGGTCTTAGACCAAGTATTTCCCGGGCAATGGCTTTTCAGATACCTCTGATAGCTAGCTAGTGTGAGAAGGCGCTCGGTCATGTAGCCTGAATGGTTAAAGTACATCTTAACGTCTCAGGTAAGTAGGTAAATGGACACGAATATTTACTGAAGCATGACCGCATCGTGGATGTGGTAATTAATCCCGAATCCACTGTCTGCCTGGAGGCGTTGCTGGCAGCCCCAGCTCCACACAGAAAAAAGTATCACAAAATTTTAAGTAATTAAAAAAAATTGTTGGTTTTTACTTAGATATCTAACAATTTTTTTATTAAATGTTTGTAAATTGTATCAAAAATATCAAAAAATAGCCTTAGAATTTTTTGAAACAAAAAAAAAACAAATCATTTTTTTTTGTTTTCAATTGCTCAAATGTTTGTAAATTGTAACAAAAATTTCAAAAAAAGTATTTTTTTTTTGTCAATACGACAACATAAAGCGAATAATTGTTTTAATATAACAAACTCGTTGTTGAATTTTTTTTTTTTTATTTTTAACAAATACAAACAAGTTACAAAAAAAAATTATTGTATTTACAAAACACATTGTTAAAAAAAAATTGATTTTATTTTTAACAAATTACAAAAAAGTTACAAAAAGGGATTTGTATATACAAATTCCATTGTTGGTGCCTTTTTAAAAAAATTTTTGTTTGTTTATGCAAAAAAGGTGTTTAACATTACAAACAGAATTTTGTAAATTTTTTCTGTGCAGGATCGGATGCTTTAGCCCAATCAGCTACTCATCTTAAATTTTTAAGATTACAGAAACCACAAGTGGCCCTATGTTCCGTATAGGAACTACGGGAACTTATATATATATATAAAGAAAGCAACACGTTAATTAATAGAAAGAATTTCCTGAGTGTTTCTTCTCTTAAAAAAAATCGAAATTCACCTTTTCCATTTGTGCAAGAATTTATGGTTTATGCTTTGAATACACAGAAAAAAACAAAAAATAAGTTTTAGTTACGAAATTGCTTAACTGAAATTTTACTTGGTTTTTCACATATCACTCAATTGTTACTATTAATTACTAAAAATTGTATACGATTAATTGAAATAAAATTTGATTAAAGTAGTTATAGTATCAATTAAAATATTAATTGAAAATTAAAAAGAATATGATATTGACATATGTATATATATGTTTATTAGGGCGGGTCGATTTAATAATCAGTGAAAATCGTATTCTAGGGATCAAAATAAGAAACTTTGCCGAAGGAACCATACCTCTAAAACGAATTCTACTACACCCCAACTGTTGACTTTTGTCCCGTAGGGTCAAGTTTTGAAACTCACACTTTGACCCATTTAGAGTGCCCCAATCGAGTCCAAATGTATGACCGACCCCCACTAACTTTGGAGGGCCGATCCACCCATGCCAGTGGCACACCCCCTGGAACTCCCCTGGGGGGTTCCCCATACAAACATTTTAAAAAATCACCATTTTTGGCACTTTATTTTATTATTTTTTATTTATTTTATTTATTTTTATTATTTTATTTATTTTTTCTCTTTAGAAATTTATTTAGTCAGAACATATGTAAATGAAAAAATTAATTTAACTTAGTAATAGAAAAGAAAATAAAAAAAATTACTGTTTGAAGTCTTTTTTGCTTTCAAGTCTGGGCAATTTCGCACGGCTCTCTATTGTCGTCACCATAACAGCCTCTACATTTTCCGGTATAACTCGTTTGGAAACGCTAGCTAGCAATTGAACGTGTCGTTCTGTTGCAGGTCGTAAAATAGGTTGTGTGGGTTTTTTAAGCCACCACAAGACACAGCTGCATGTCGTAAACTTACTTAAGCTAAATCGGTTACAGGTAGAATTGAGCATAAAATTATCATAAAGGATTTTCCAGAAGTAATAAAAGGCGCACTTGCTTAACAGAATTTGTAGTCAGATTAACGTTTAATTTACATGTAAGTACTTTATGGGCAGTTTTGACAACAAAATCGGTTACAGGTAGAATTGAAATTACCATTTCATTCTTATTACCTCGTCTCCTAGACCATATATAACGCAACAGTTTTTGTGAATGCATTAAGTCGTTGTGAAGAACTCGAAGTGTGAAGTGCTAATTTGAGATAAAAAAATATTTAAAAAAAAATCATTCCAAATCAAGAAGTTTACAATGAATCCACCATCCTCTACACCGCAAGATGAAGCAATAACAACATCAACAACTATCGAAAACCCAATGAGTCATATACCCAGGTATGATGTTACTGTTTTTAGTGTGTCTACTGATTTGACTGATCTTAATTTACCAACCCATCTGGATATCTTGAGATATTATTTTTACTTGAGCGAACAAAAAAAGTTGTCCTATAAAGCATTCACTATTCAAGTACAAGATAAGTTGATTGGAATTTGGGAAAAACTTGGTATGGAAATAATGCTGAAAAAAAGTGTATGTAATAAATTGAATAGATTGCTTGACAAATATCAAGAGCAAATCAAGAGAAGAAACAAACCCCAACAATTTACAGAGTATGTAAAATCTCTGGAAACAATTTTTTTCATTGGAACATGTAAATGCGATTTGAAGGCAGCTCCATGTGCATGCGGTTTGGTTCCCGAACGCCTCAAAGAGTTTATGCACGATCAACATAATCAGAGAAGTCTAACAATGGATGGATTTGCGATGGAAATTGAAGAGCAAGGAGCAACGTCTATGTCATCAATGCCAACATACCAAGATCCCGATGATTCAACATACGCACCGCCACCGGTTCAAGAAGATTTGGATATAAGCACAAGTTCACAATACACACAGAGATACGATTGTTTTAACTTTGCCTTGGTATGTGACAGATTTGGCGTGCCTGATAGAGTAGCATCAGCAAGATTTTAAAATGAAAGATATCCATGGCAAACCTCTCATCATGGATAAATCGAAAGTTCGCCGAGAAAAAGAGAAATGCAGACAAGAAGTGCTTCGCAAACGGTTAGATGATACCAATTTGTTAGCATTTTCATTCGATGGCAGAAAAGATGATACTTTAACGAGAGATACAATTGATGAGAAGTATCATACTAGAATGGTAAAAGAACCTGATCTTGTTATTTTGAGAGAACCGAATTCTGAATTGATTGGTTACGTAAGACTGGAACATGAAACCGCTGAATACAAAACAACCAAATTAAATGATTTTTTCAACGATAAAAATATATCACTGGATGCATTAATTGGCATATGCACTGACGGTGAGCCAACAAACACTGGCCCAAACGGTGGAATTATACGACGATTCGAATTGCTGTTAAAAAGACCATTGCATTGGTTCGTTTGCCTTCTACACTTCAACGAACTTCCGTTTCGGCATTTGTTTGAAGCTTTGGATAAATCAACCAGCACTGGACCAAGATCGGCAACCGGAAAGTTGAGCCGTCAAATCGAAACTTGTGAAACTCTTCCGGTAAGTTATTGCTATTACTCATTTATTATAATTGTCAACCGTTTTTAATTGTTTTATTTTTATATATTTTCAGGTGGTGGACGGCTTTCAGAAAATTGAGTTGAAAAATATGCCCCCTGCTCCAGAAAAAATTGAATTTTCCACCGATTCCAAGTACTTATACGACATGGCCCATGCAATTTCTAGCGGCGTGGTTTCAGTGGATCTGGCAAACATCAAACCAGGGAAGGCCGCTAGACTATTACGATTATATGTGACAACGGAAAATCCAGATGCAAATTTAAGAATACTGGTTGAATTTATAATTACATGTTATGTGCCAATGTACTTCAATATCAAGTATTACAGCTCTGTCGTGTACGGTAGTAGATTATTTTTCAAATTCATTAGTTGGTCAAGATTTCTAGAACCTCGTTTACGCAAAATTGTCAATAAAGTAATTACAGATAATTCATATTATGCGCATTCGGAAAATATCTTGTTATCAATGTTGTTTGATGATAGCAAAGAAAAGCGCGACTGTGCTATCAAGATAATTCTACGCTATCGAACCGATGTTGACGACCCAACGGGACTTAGAGCTTATAAAAAACCAGATATAAACTTTTATTGCACAAGTTACACGGAAATGATCAATATGAATGACATAAATGACGCATTTGAACCACCATTCACGCGAAGCATTCCATACGATACTTTGAAAGAATATTTAAATCAAGATGATCCACCGTTTAATGATCCAAAAATTCCATCACACATACAAGAAACAGAACGACACGTTCAATTGCTAGCTAGCGTTTCCAAACGAGTTATACCGGAAAATGTAGAGGCTGTTATGGCGACGACATTAGAGAGCCGTGCGAAATTGCCCAGACTTGAAAGCAAAAAAGACTTCAAAGAGTAATTTTTTATTTTTTCTTTTCTATTACTAAGTTAAATTAATTTTTTCATTTACATATGTTCTGACTAAATAAATTTCTAAGGAGAAAAAATAAATAAAATAATAAAAATAAATAAAATAAATAAAATAAATAAAAAATAATAAAATAAAGTGCCAAAAATGGTGATTTTTTAAAATGTTTGTATGGGGAACCCCCCAGGGGAGTTCCAGGGGGTGTGCCACTGGCATGGGTGGATCCGCCCTCCAAAGTTAGTGGGGGTCTGTCATACATTTGGACTCGATTGGGGCACTCTAAATGGGTCAAAGTGTGATTTTTCAAAACTTGACCCTACGGGACAAAAGTCAACAGTTGGGGGGTAGTAGAATTCGTTTTAGAGGTACCCAGCAAAATTTTTCATTACCAAATAAGTGGTTATATAATAGAAATTCATAGCTCCGCACAACTTATTTTTTGACGTCTAAACTCATTATTTTTGTTTGGCGTGGTAGTTTTTATAAGTAGTCACGCTTACCCGCTCGCTTACGAAAAAATGAGAAATAAGTAGTTATGAGATTTTGAATAATAAGTGGTTACACACATGCTTACAAAAAGTTTAATTATAAGTGGTTATCCCATTGCTTACTTGATTCTTAAAAATAAGGAGTTAGGCAAATACTATTAGCCTAAGGAAATACATTCAGAAACATTTAAGTTTTCTCTAGTGTGTAATTTTAGGACTCGTCATAAAAATTTAAGCATAAAACATATTTACATTTAATAAAAAAATTTAACTGTGTAAAAAGTACTTATTTAAAGTAATACGAGTAAGTCATTATTTTATATTTAAAAACAATGAATACAATAGGCCGTTATTAGGAAGTCATTATTTTATATTATAAAATAATGCAAAAGGTAATGATATATCATTTTTGGTAATGCAGATAGTAATGAGGTGTCATTACCATTATTTTGCTGGGTATGGTTCCTTCGGCAAAGTTTCTTATTTTGATCCCTAGAATACGATTTTTCCTGAGCCATGGGCGATTTTTTTGCCTCCCCACAAATCGACCCGGCCTAATATATATATATTTAAAATACTACCCTACGGGAAATTTTAACAAACTGTCACCTAGGACATGTTACTGAACTCTCATAAAAAACAAAGTTCAGGGACCTGTCCTGGGATTTGTCTTGTGACATGTCACAAGGGGTCAATTTCCCCCTCCTATGACAACGCCATGTAAAAGTGACCACTCTATTTCATATAAAGGGGCCAGTTTGGTGACAGTGTGTTAAAATTTCCCGTAGGGTACCTACATATGGATTTGTTTTGCTTGTGAACTGCAAAGCATTTGGTTGTTACACTAAAAATATTCTATTTATGGAAATTATGTAACAAATATTTACGGAAATATTCAAAAGTCAACAAAAAAATTTAATTGATTCAATCAAATATTTGTGTATAAGCAATTTTTCTTTAACATGTGCTTAATCAGATTTTTAAGGTTAACAATTGTTGTAGCAACCCTGACGGAGCATTATCAAAATTTGACCATCTAATCTATCAGTGTTGATGGGAGGTCTAAAAGACTTATAGATCCGAACTTGTTTAATAATCTGGAGGTCTAACACATTTTATATTTTCTAATTCCAGTAAATATTGCCTCCTGGAAAAGTTTCTCGTAACTGATGTGGTCAACTTTTTCACTTCATAGTTATCCTGTTTCCAATGAGAATGACTCTTAATATTATTATCGAAAAAATCTATTTTTTCCATAGATCAATACGAGTAACATACATATATAAAATTAACCTATCTTTACTTATAGTGTATCATTTGGTTAATTGGTGGTAATTACAAGTATCATTTTGAATGAACAATTCCTGCGATAGGTTAATTTTTCAAACAATAGATTAAATAACAAACTCAAATTCACTCACTATAGGTTACAAAGGAATTTTTTTTTATATGCAATTTGTATTATATGCATGTTTTTCAACAAATTAAAATATGCTACAAAAACGGAAATTTTTTCGTAGTAATTTTAATATATAAAAAAAGAAAACCATTTCCTGGTTAATAAAAAGAATTTTAAAAATGTTTAATAAAGGATGATTGAGATCAAATTACAACTGTTGTTTTAATGAAAAGACGGAATTCAAATCATAATAAAATTAAACACTATTTATTAATATTGTTTACGAATTTAGTTTTAAAATTAGAATTTAGAAATTAGAGAAATGATCTTTAGATAAATTAAAAGCCACACACGATTTAAATGGGTTGTACAATTCAGTTTATTTATTAATTTTATTAAATGATCTGACCCGCTCTAATGTCCAACAAGAAGTAACCAATGCCAAACTCTTTAAATTCTAATTAGTATCAAATTATCCAAGTTAAACAAAGATAATAATTTGCAAATGCATTTTAGTTAAGTATAAGAGAATAATAACAGCTATTCTCTTGGTTATACAAGAATGCATGTGCAAATATTGTTTGTTATTAATTTTACTAATAGCAACCTAATGTTGGTCTTATTAGTAATGAGAATACTAACGAATATAAAAACAAAGAAAATACAAAATGATCAATTACAGTGTCACCTATTCAAGTGGGACCATTTGTAGTTGATATCAATAATAATGGTAATTAGATAAAGTTAATAATACAAATTCAATTATAAAGAACATAATAATTATGTTATGTATAATAACAGTGACGATATGACTATTATTATAATCATAAGAATAATAATTATGGACTTTTCATATAAATATTTGACAATAAATACAAATTAATCTTATATATTTAAAATAACGTTAAACTGCTAATACTTAAAGATTCTAGGTATTTGGTTGGGGAAAAAGTTTCTGATTTCCGCCAACACATATTAACAGTGTTATAAAACTAGAATCAAAATTTCTTGATTTGTAACTAATTTTTGTGCATGATTTTGGGGCTACCCAAAGAAAGCTACACACTTTTTTATACTCAATTCACACAGAAAATATTATATAGTACAAATTGGACTAATTGCTTAATCGACCTCTAACAAGCCGATTTTATTTATCGGCTTTATTGACTTTTCTATGCCACAATATTATATCTTATTTATTAAAGCATAGATATATAATTTTTAGATTAACATTTTTATAAATGGATTATTTAAAATAATACATTAATAAAAAAACATATAAACTTTAGATAATATTTAACATTGAATTTTTAAATTATTAAATCAAAATCAAATCATAACGACAGTTATAGGGATTTTTCATTTTAACATAACCTCTTTCTGACCCAGCGAAGGTCAAACGTTCACATAAATAGTTAGGCCTCCTTCCCATATATAATTTTGTGGAGAAATATTAGATATCTAATTTTCAGTAGGTTCCCTACTAAAAAAAAATTATATGACTTTAGATATTATATATGATTATATCCGAAAAATGGAAACATCTAATTGAATCAAATTAGATCATATTAGATCTAATTTGACACAATTAGATTTAATTTGATGGAATAAGATATGGTTTGATACAATTTCATCCGGATTTTGTCCTCATCCAAATGAATCAACTATAATATAATCATATCCAACTATATATAATGGTATAAAATTCGATTAAATTATACATAATTATATGAGGCATATGTAACTACCCTACGGGAAATTTTAAAAAACTGTCACCGAACCGGCCCCTTTATATGAAATAGACTGGTCACTTTTACATGGCGTTGTCATAGGAGGGGGAAATTGACCCCTTGTGACATGTCACAAGACAAATCCCAGGACAGGTCCCTGAAATTGAGAGTTCAGTAACCTGTCCTAGGATTTGTCTTGTGACATGTTACAAGGGGTCAATTTCCACCTCCTATGACAGCGCCATGTAAAAGTGACCAGTCTATTTCATATAAAGGGGCCAGTTTTTTATTTTTATTTATTTATTTGGAAGTTCCATACACAAGACTAAAAGTCTTATTTTGCAGTATGGAACTGAATATTTGCCAAATTTAAAAACATCAAATTATAGAATAAAAATGATAAGTAACTTAATAACTAATTACAAAATTATGAAAATTATTATAAAAAAGTATAAGAAAAAGGTATAAAAATTTGTTGTAAAAATAATATCATAAATAATTAGTCAGCAAATTAAGCACAAGGAATTTAAAAAAATAAAAATTAAAAGAAAAATAAATTATTGAAAAAAGAAAAAAAAAAGGTTTTTTTCAAATAGTTTTTAGCAACCGACTAGAGTGAGAAAAGTTTAATAATGTTTTCTTTAAATAGACGTGCGTTACTTAAAAGTTGCACATTATAAGAAATGGAGTTCCACAGAGATATAGCGAATATATAGAAATGCCATTTAGATATCAAACTCTTGTATCCAAAAGATTTTATTCTTTTGCCCCTGAGATCCGAAAAACAAAGTTTGTTGTAAAGATAGTCAGGCTGCTGGGTATATATTATTTTGTGAAGGAAAATCAAAACTCTTATGTTGAGTAAATTATCAAAAGAAATGCCATATAACTTTTTTGAAAACATTGATACTCTTGAACGTCTATGTAGACCATATACATAACGTATGATATTATTAAATGCAACATTCAATTTTCCTTTACTTTTTGTATCACATTTGGCAAACATCTCACATCCGTATAGTAAAACAGGTATTAAATAAGTTTTGGCAAGTATAATTCTTATTTTGATGGGTGTGCAATGCTGAGTTTGCCAAAGTGTTCATTCGTTCGGTGACAGTTTGTTAAAATTTCCCGTAGAGTATATATAGGTCTATATATAACTGGATATTGTAATATGTTGCACTATATATTGTGCAATATACTACAAGATGTAGTTATATATTTATGATCTTGGTATATATGTTCCAGTATATAATTATAAAAAATTTTATATGATAATATATGACTATATCAAAACTTTTTTACTTGGGTTGTCAAAAATTACGCCATACACTTAAAGTAATACGTCAGTAGAAAAATCTGTCAAACCGGTTTCAAATCGATTTGACTAATTTTTAACAAATTTTTAGTTGAAATACAGATTTAAGCAAAGATTTTATTTATCTTCATTTAACACAATCCTAAAAATCCTCAGTAATTTAACTAATTTTGAGTGTTAATTTTCAAAATTATTTAAAACTAATTTTTAAGAACCCATTCGTTAAATTTTACAACATATTTTGTTAAAATATAATATTTTCATGTTACTGTTTTTACCCGATAGATGGCGCCACTAATGTATCCGAAGTTTTAAAGATGGCGAAGAATAAATGATATTTAGTTTATTTCGTTTTTTTTAATTGACCTAGAAATCTAAAAGGGTTTCTTTTTTTAACAAAAAAATTTTAAATGAAAATATTAACTGTAACAGAAAATCCGTATTTCTATGTAATTTGTTTTTTAAATAAAAGACAAAAACAATTTAAAAATATATTTCTTTTCAATTTAACTGAATAATCATTTAAAAATAAATGTACCGATAACTTTTTAAATAAATTCAGTCAGTTACTGTAATAATATTTTCAATGTATAGAGCAAAATTGATTAAAATTTCGACTACCCCTAACCGTACAATACCCCAGCGAAAAGGGTTATCTCTATCCAAAAATGGAACTTCAATGGGCCTTGGACCCTCGGAAATTTTTAATAAAATTTTTGCGCTTCATAAATTGGCCCATATCTCGAAAACTAAGCGAGATAGAGCAAAACGGACAAAATGTTTGCTCCATTGGAATGCCCTTATATGCACTTATACTTTAGGGTCCCGAGACTCTAAATTTGGAAAAATTCTACGACTGTATAATTACAGATAAAACTGTAGTTTTACAAATTTTTTACTTAAATTTAGATTTGTTAAATTTAACAAAGCAAAGTGTTAAAATCAACATTTATTTTAATCAAATTTTATTTTAAGCCAAAAAACAGGAATAAAGTTTTTTAAATTTTAGTTTATCGGGATATACATTAATTGCATTAAAGGAATTAAATATGCTAAAATCCAAAACGTATATAACAAATTGTGAAAAATAATCCGTAGTAGACATGTCCCTATCCGGATTTCATTCTTGCCCAAGGAAATCGTCAGGGGACGACGTTTTTAGAATTTCTGGAAATATTTGTTAAGTTAAATTACAAACTCAATGAGAATTTCTTGTTCTCGTCTAGGAGCGTTACTAAACATTTAAAATATCAAAGAAAAACCAAAAACAACAACAGAAAATTTTCCACAATTTGCTTTGTCATCTTCCAATGTACTACCCTGTTGTTTTGACAGATCTAGCAATGTAATAAATTTTGTTAAAGTAACACATTTTTCTGTCCACCCAACAGACGTATCATTTTGAGTGTACAATTTCTTTACGTGTGGGGAAATCAAGCCGAATTTTCCCAATCCGAAAACTTATCTAGTGATATTATTGAATAATACATTCAATTTATTCATACTATTTGAATCGCAGTTCGAGAAAAGCTCACAGCCATACAATAGGCACGGCATTAAATAATCCTTGGTTTTTAATGCTGTGAAATAGTGTGTTGGCCATAACGTTCTTAGCGTGCCATAAGTTCGACCAACTATGCAATTGGTATGATATGACAAGGTAAGCGTTTCATTGAATACTATGCCTAGATTCTTAACCGAAGGTAAAATATCAATTTTTTTACCATTTAGATTAATATTAGAATTGTGGTTTAGCGTTAATGAGTTCTTATGAATAACAATGCACTTAGATTTTCCGGGGTTTAAACACAACCCATTCGCTGACGCCCATTCGTGTACTCTTCGTAAATCTAAATTAAGTTTTTCGATTGATTCGTCCAGTGATTGCAAGGTAGTTCGCATGATTGCAAATCTGCCCATCTGATCGCTTTCACTTTTTTTAAAGAAAAAGTTGATGAATTTTTCGACATCGCACTTTGGGGCAGATCAGTGTTTAGCTGGCACAAAGTTCAATTTTAAAAGTTTATTTTTAAATTTAAAAATAAAAACTAAACAAAAATATATTTCACAATAATTTATCAAAAATTCCATTGATTCATTGACGAGTTCCCGTAAAACTTCATTGGTTTTATTCAAAAAGTCGTTAATATCATGCAAAAAATTCTCTCAGTGTAGAAACCATTGTAGAATCTGCAGAATAAGAGTCCCTACCTGCAAAAACTTGATTTACAAAAACGTTTCTTTAATAAATTTTTAAACATTTCTTATTATTAATTTTATTTTAATATGTTTTTCACGATAAAGTTTTTCACGTGCAAATTGTGTATCATTTGTTTTGCAGCAGATTTGATATACAAGACAATTATTTCTCTGTTGTAAATTTTTCGTTTTGTGTTTGTTGTAGTTGTATCTTTCTTATAAAATAAAAAATGATTTCATTCACAATCTAAGTAACCGTTTGAGGCCTTTAAAGTTCGAGTAAAACTTTTCAAGGGAAAGAGAAAAGGGGAAAAAATTCTAAGGATCCTGTAAAAATGTAGTTTCTAAAGGGTTCTCCTTAAATATAGATTCTTTGATGTTTGCAACTAGATAATTTTCTATTAAAAAATGTTCTTTCGAAAAACCATATCATAATCCATTTTTAATTAAAGTTAATTCTTAGAATAAAAGATTATTTTTATAGCTAAAATTTTCATAAAAAAAAGTTCTCAAACAGAAATAGCTAAAATTTTTTTTAGAAAAATTTACACAATAGTGTTAATTGCGGATGTTTTCGTAAAGAAAATTGTCAGAAAAATATAATTTTAATTTAATTCCTCATTTTTTCATCCTTTTTCTCGTATTTGATAATTTTCTAATTTTTTTTTTTTTTCAAATAAGATTTTTCAAGACCTGATATATTTAGGTACACAGAAAAAATGATTAACCTTAAATATCCAATTAAATAAATATTAAAAATAAAAATTGTTTCTAAACAAGTATTTAATTGAATCAATTAATATTTTAATTGACTTTTTGCAAATAATTGTTATATAATTATGTGGTGTATAATTTTTTTTTTCTTAAACTGTACACTGAGAGAATTATCATCACTTCAGTAATGAATTTCTTCATAGTTTCAATGAAAATTGTCACTGGAACTCGTCCATTGAAACTTTTCATAGAATCTATGAAACAAGTTTCGTTAAAGTCAATGTTTATGATAAGTTCATAAAATTAATGAAACTCTTCATAAAATTAATAAGCCACTCGTCCAATGAATAAATCATGCAGCCAATGAAGAGCTTCATAAAATCTATGAAGCAATT
This sequence comes from Leucophora obtusa, assembly GCA_949987735.1. NCBI lineage: Eukaryota > Metazoa > Arthropoda > Insecta > Diptera > Anthomyiidae > Leucophora > Leucophora obtusa. The sequence goes on from OX465296.1 coordinate 139,615,702, forward strand.
TCATTTACTATTATTTATTATAGTTGGCTGTTGTCGTTGCTAAGCTGGAGTGGATAAATATAAAGTACTAAGCAAATGCAAAAGGCGTAACAAAATAAAGGCGTAAAAATATATCTAAAGAAAGAGTTCATTAAATTAAAAACTATATATAAAGAACATTCTCATTAAATTTATGGAGATCTAATTTATGAAATTCAATGAATTTTTTTAATGAAATTATGAAATTTTATGAAAGAAAAGTTATGAAAATTTTCATAATATTAGTTAAATATTATATAGATAATGAAATTCTTCATTGGTTCTACGAAAAAAATTCTATGAAATTATATCATTAATATCATGAAGGATAATTCTCTCAGTGTATGCATATTTAGAAAATTTTTAGTATAAGAACCAAAACCTTTGCAGTTCACACACAAAACAGACACATATGCAGTACTCCAAATATATAAATACGACATACACACACTTTGTTACAATTTCATATTATTTGTATACCCTACACCACTATGTGGTCAGGGTATTACAAGTTTGTGCTGATGTTTGTAACACCAAAAAATATTGGTCCTAGACCCACCTTATAGTATACCGATCGGCTCAGAATTTTTTTTTATTTCGATTTAACGATGTACGTCTGTCCGTCCGTCCGTCTGTCTGTCTGTTCATGCGTTCTTGTGCGCACTCTACAGGTCGCAAATATTAAGATATTTTGATGAAACTTGGTACACCGAGTTATGTCGGCCCATGTTTAGACCTAGTGCCCATATAAGGGTCCTCCCAAAATTATATTGTTTATACGCAGCAGGTCGCAAATATTAAGATATTTTGATGAAATTTGGTACACAGACCTATGTTGGCCCAAGGACGAAGCTTATTGATTTTGGTGAACATCGGTTCATGTTTAGACCTAGTGCCCATATAAGGGTCCCCTCAAAATTATATTTTTTATACGCTGCAGGTCGCAAATATTAAGATATTTTGATGAAATTTGGTACACCGACCTATATAAGCCCAAAGACGAAGCTTATTGATTTTGGTTAACACCGGTCCATGTTTAGACCTAGTGCCCATATAAGGGTCCCCCCAAAATTGGCTTGCTTACAAACTGCAGGTCGCAAATATTAAGATATTTTAATGAAATTTGGTTCGCTGACTCACATTATAGAAAATTTTGACACAAGTCCCATTTTAACCCATTCGAATTTCGGATCCAAACATTAGTTGGCTTTTAACCAGACTGGTGTAGGGTATTGTACAGTCGGCATGTCCGACTTTAACCTTTTTACTCGTTTTTTCTTTTTTTATTTTTAATTCAATTATTACTACTTTAATCGAAATTTGTTTCAATTAATCGTATATAATTTTTAGTAGTTAATAGTATCATTTGAGTGATAGGTGCAAAATCAATTAAAATTTTAATTGATATAATCAATTTCGTTGTTAAAATTCATTTTAAGTTTTTTCTGTGAATAGAAGGAAATTTTTTTGCAAAATCTTTGTTACTACCTTACTTCCTGTTATTATCTTTCCTTCTAATTTTCTTTTCCTTTTTTTCATTTTTTCCTTTTTCTTTTTTCTTTTCCCCTTCTTCTTTTCTTTTTACTTTTTTTTTCGATTTCGGTTTGGGGGGAGTGTGGAAATTTCCATTTCCCCCTTAAAACCGCTAAAACACTATTGCGGACTAATCGTTAGCCTTCCTCAGGAAAACTTTTTACAATCGGTTCCCAAACACACCAATTCTGCAGCTGATTCCACTGCAACCAATTCCATTGAACTGGTTCCGGAATCCTATATGGAAGGTGTGACTGACATAGTTCTATAACTAGTTCTAGATTTTATTCTAGGGCAAGGGGTTCCATGCTCCGACTTGGAACGACGGGAATATATATATATATATATAGACACATATATATATATATATATATATAAGGGGTTCCATTTTAGAGCAATAAAATCGGTTGCTTTTAGGACAATTTCCAACAAAAGCATCGGTGTTTGAGTTTACATTAGAAGGAGTTGTAAATGCAAAAAGAGCTATTCTATAACCAATTCTTTGGAACAGAAAATGTTGCTGGGTCTCTTTATTAAAATTGTATTGGTTTCGTTATAAATTAAATAAATATAATCGAAAATTTCAAATTTTATATGGAAGCAAATGTAAATTTTGATTAAAATTTATATAAATGAATGCTTTTTAGTTTGATTTTAGATCATAAATTAATATCACTATCTGTTTAAATTATTTTTCCAATTAAAGAAAGATGATACAATTTTCACAACTCAATTACAAAGAATAAAAAATTTGAAAGAATTCGATAAGGCCATAATTTACTTGTGAAAATTGTATCGTCTTTCTTTACTTTGAAAAATAATTTAAACAGAAAGTGATATTAACTTATGGTCTAAAATCATACTAAAAACATTCATTTACTAAATAAAAGATCAACTATATATACCCTTCATTCAATTTATATAAATTGTAAAATTGTATGAATTATAAAAACTGTTTTAAATATTTTCGGACTTATTCAATGAAATTGCAAGTTGGACAAAGAGTTTTAGTTATTGGGTCGCGAAAATTATGCATAACTAACAGCACTAGACACATTAAAACGATAATAATAAAATCATTATTTTTACGTTAATCGACATATCCCCAAGATATGCTTGGACATTCGAATACATCATATTAGGAAATTGTTAATTGGCTTTGAAATTTAACTCACATTACTTCATCTTAATGCCAATGCCAAAAAAATCTATTCAATGCCAATGAATTTTTTTCAGTTGGCATTGGTTAAACCAATGGTAATGAAAGGTACACCAATGCCTCAAGTCAACCAATTATAATTGAAGAAAAAAGCATTGTATACAAATAACATTGTTTTGGAAAAAATTTAAATTAAGACAAGAATGTAAAGTTTCACAGCTATAAACATTATAAATATTTGCTTTTTATCAAGTTGTATCAAGTATGCGCCGTTCACTCTGCTTTAACACTGGTTAGTCTAGATGGATCAGCCTCTAGTAGTGTCAACTTGACGATATAGCATATATAAGATAAGAAATACGCGAATCTAAATTTTTTTTTTCTTAATTTGTTCTTTTATCAAAATAAAAGATTTATGAAAACAAATGCTTTTTCAACAATTATAATTGGGCATTTAGGCGTTGAACAATGCCAATTAAAAAAAATTTCATTGGTAATGATTAGGGTATTCAATCGATTAATCGCTATTCGATTAATCGAACAATTTTTCTCAAAAATTGTTCGAATAATTTAAAATTTCCAAATTTCGAATAACGAATAATTCGAATAATTTCATACGATTAATCGAATAATCGAAATTGGTAGAAAATTACAAAAATGTTTAAAAAATATAGTTTTTATTAAAGTAAATGTGCTAAAATCTCAAAATTTTTTTAAAAAATTGTGATAAATAATTTGCTGTAGGCTTGTACATATCCGGATTTCATACTGGACTAAAAAAATAATTAAGCGACGACCTTTTAGAATTTCGAGAAATATTTGTTAGCTTCAACTCAATGACAATTTCATGTTTTCAAGTAGGAGTATTAATAAACATCTTAAATCCCAAAGTAAAAAGAAAAACAGTATAAAATTATCACATTTTGCTTTGTTATCGTCCAATTACTACTCTGTTGTTGTGACTTATCTAGTAAAGTAGTGGTATCTATTTACGTATAATAAATTTTTAATTATTTTTTACGACTTTTTAAACGCAAACGAAATCAATAATAATTGTTGTAATTAATGATTATTATAATTATTAATTACAACACTGTACGACAAATGGTAGGGGTCAGTGATCGGGAAGGGTTCAAACTACTGGGGAAAGTTAAATCGGTAAAAAAGAAGTTATACGTGTCCCGGCGTTTCGCGGGGTCACCCCTAGGAATCGAGATATATCGATTTGACCTTTGGTGGTCTTTTTTTGGATATAACTCGAGAACCACTAGTCCGATTTTGCTCAAACAATTTTAAAAAAATTAAAAATTACAATTTCTTTAATCTGTTCATATAACGTTTTTCTATATACTCAACAGTTTTGCCGGTAAAAATAAATATATGAAGAAAAAAATATTTTTTGCCTAAAATATTAAAAAAAAGTAATAACCAAAAGGTTTTGATTTTTATGGTAGCGGTAACAAACATTTATTTTTACCGGCAAAACTGTTGAGTATATAGAAAAACGTTATATGAACAGATTAAAGGAATTGTAATTTTTAATTTTTTTAAAATTGTTTGAGCAAAATCGGACTAGTGGTTCTCGAGTTATGTCAAAAAAAACATATATCTCGATTCCTATGGGTGACCCAGCGAAACGCCGGGACACGTATAACTAGTTTTTGACCGATATAACATTTCCCGTTGGTTTCATCCCATCCCGATTTTGACTGTCGCATAGTGTAATTAATGCTCAATGTAATAAAGCTTGTTTAGTGAGCACTCTAAATTAATAAAATAAAATAAAGGAATGGAGGTACGGAAACATAGAGGAAATATCAATTCTCATCAGAATTCCTCTCTACATTTACGTTTTTATGTATTCAATGCATAAGAAAGAGATACAAATTAATGTACACGGCAGTGTTGCCAACTCTTGAAGGCAGGAAAGCACCGTGAGCGTTTTGAAAACGGGTAAAAAGGGTAAAAATTTACCCAAAATGGGGTGAAAAAGCACGATAATTTTTTTAAAAATTTAAGTCAAGATTTTAAAAACACATTTTAGCTTTGTAAAATCGTGTAAAAAAGGTTAAAAAAATTACCAAAAAAGGGATAAAAAAGCACCAAACTAATATCTAAAAATTTTGAAGTTTAAATATAACGAAGTTGCTATTTAAAATTGTACTACAAACGTTGTGAAAAAATGTATTTTTTGTATATTTCGTATTATTTTTTCAACTTTGACAGAAAATTCAAGAAAAATTGAAAAAAGGAGAACAAATACCAAAAATATAAACTGTGCAAAAAGCACTAAAAGCACTGTAAATACCCGCTTTTTATAAACGGGTATTTGTAAAAAACCACCGGGTACGGGAAGGAAAAAAGCACCAAAAAATATCCGAAAAGCACTGAAATGGCAACACTGGTACGCGGTCTTATATTCTTCTTTAACTCTTTAACTCATTGCGGTGTGGTTCTCCCCGATTGGGATAAAATTTTAATATGTGAAACAGGGGACAGAAAAAATAAAAATAATGACAAAATCTGATCTCAATTATTAAATTTTTTTTAGTTTTATGTATTTCAGAAGAGTTACTGAATTTATTTTTGTTCCTTTTTTAAATAAAATAATTAAAAACACAACAAGTGTATGAATATTATCTTACAGAAAATTTTTTCGATTAATCGATTAATTTTAAAATTTTGTTCGATTAACCGGTTAAGGAAAAAACCGGAATAATAATTTGCACGATTAATCGATTAAAATAAAAAGCCGATTAATTGAATACCCTAGTATTGATCAATTTAAATGCCAAAAAATTTCTCTGGCTTTGGTCAATTGTAATGCCAGTGAAATTATCAATAAAGTGGTAAATTCAATTAACTAGTCCGAAGTATGGCACACGTGATTTTACTCAAATTATTGGAATATTAATGTTAATTCCGAATCTGTAAAAAATGTAATGCTTTCAGGGCCAATACCGTCATGTTAAGCCAAATCTATAAACAAAACTGGGCATTAAAATAAAATCTTAAATCTGCGATTACTTGTCCACTGATTTCAAAAGTCTAAAGAATGTGAGTCAATTTACCTCTTATGCGGTTTGGTGTGCTTTACTTAAAAAAGGCATCCAGTTTAATTTTATTATTTTTATATGCATAACCAGGGCAAGGCATTTCATGCACTTAAAAATCGAAAATATGCGCCTAAAAAATGCGGCCGAAAAAGAAAAATATTAATTTAAAACATGAAAAATATGCACTAAAAACAATCATTTTTGCAAAAACAACGTACTTTAAAATATAAAAAAATGTAAGTAAGTTATTTTGCAAATAGACGCAGAACTCCAAGCTTTTCCATAGGGCAGCAAGGTTTTTAAGAAAGTTTATTAAAAAAAAAAAAAAATTAAAACAAAATTGACTGAATAAAATACGAAAACGTATAAATTTTTCATATTTTTTATACAAATTACAAAATGCTCCTAAAAACGAAAATATGCATTAAAAAGCACAAATATGCATTAAAAAGGCACCAAATATGCATTTTTGTTCTAAATTTGATGATTCGGATAAATATTTAGTCTATATTTGTTTTGGACTATCGAGAAAAAATATGCATTTGAATGGAATTCCTTGCCCTATACATAACATATATGAGTAGCTAGCTTCATTATAATCTTCGGAGATAGCCCAAAGTCTTAGTTTAAACTTTCCTAAGTGGCTTTGTTAAAACTATTGAAAATATTTTAAATAGATTTTTATAAATTTTAACAAATGGTAAATGTAGAAATATCCAACATTTTACATTACTAGTGCTGACTAAAAATTTTTCATATCGGATGGGAATAAATAAGCATATATGCCTATAAACCATAGAGGAGCATATAAACCATAGAAAGCATGAATTTTATTTTGTATTTTAAATTCAATCAATGGCCCTGCAACTCTCTCATAATTTTTTATGGAAAAAAATATTATGTGCCTTGGAACAGAAACGAACTCCGACTGGTTAATCAGGGATGGAAAAGACTCACTAAATCGGGCTTTTATACCAAAAAAATGTTAGCTAGCTCTTACATATTTAAAAATGTAAGTAGCTAAAAAATAGCTTCCTCTTTGGCTCGTTAAAAAAAATTAAATATTTAGATTTTAGGAAATATTAGCAAAAATTTCGAAAAAAAAAATATTTGCAAAAAGGGAAAATTTTGCAACAATATATTCGTTTGCAGAATGTCAATCGCTGATTAGCTCATTAGTTCATTTTCTGCACCATAAAGCCTTTTTCGATTTCCGCCGTTACTTTTTAAGTGCGGTTTTTTAAAATATATAACCTAGGGAATATAATACCCATTTATACAATAAAGCTAGCTGGTTGATTGCAAAAAAAATGCGAAAAAAATTTCAAAAACAAATTTTGCATTAATGTACTTGTTTACCGGACGTAAATCGCTGATTAAGTTTTTTAATTAAATTTTTGTAGCATAAAGTCTTTTTTCCCATTCCGCTATTGTTTTGCAATTCTTTACGTGGATGAAATCAAAAAATGTGATAAATTTTTAGGCCAAATTTGTGTGAAGCAAAAAGTGTTAATATTTCGGGTTTTTCTTAGTCATTATAAACCTAATTGCAAAAAATCTCTTCTACAAGTTGTCGCAATAACTTTATTTGCACAATTTTAATTTTTTTTGTTGTAACGGAGTTTACATTTCTGCAAGCAAAAGATATAACAAAAAAAATTGCGTACGAATTTTCTTCAATTTATTAGTTTTTCGTATTTGGGTTTTCAACTTGCTTTCCAATGATATATAATTTGTGTTTATCAAATTGGCGGTGTCGCGAATAAAAATACAATTCATTCCGAGAAAAAATGTTTTATTTTTTTTTAATTTTGTATTTTTGCTCCTTTTAAATGCTTTTCAAAAATATAAAATTTTTTAAAATCCAAACAGCGGTTGCGCATTTACAAAATAATATATTAAAAACATAACATTTCATGATCAAAAAATTATTAAGTTGTGTGAAACAAATTTAATTTGTCAAACTAATGTCAGTAATGACTCGAAATATCGATTCAAAACCAATGAAATGCAAAATCAATCGTTTTTCGCTCCAACAGCTTAGGGTAAAAAACTGATAACTTTTTTTGATTTGACGCAAAATTATTAGTTGAATCGTCTTTTGACGCATAAACATTAGTTGAATCACCTTTGTTTATGGTTATTTTAAAATATTTTAAACATTTATCTACATTTATTTGAATGAAACCTGATGCAAACCATTGTGGTTACGGAGTTTACAGTTACTTTTTTCGTTTTCTTTCAGAAACGCTTTGTCAGAATTTTTTTTTCCGAAACAAAATCGCATGATGCCTACAAGGTGAATCCAAATATGACATTGTTTTTCTTACTCGTTAAATAGTTTGGTGTAAAAATTAGGAACGGAGTTTACAACATTTTCTCAAATCTTATTAAAGACATGTTTTCATCTCGAGAATGTTACATGCTGCAGAAAAGCTTCAAGTCTGTTACACTGGATGATTACTTACAGTCCAACGATCATTTGAGTATAAATAACATTATACTTTTCGGAATATAAATAATAGATAACTCCAAAATTCTGGTATATGCATTTCTATCAAAAATTATGACGAAAAATCGTTACAGAGTTGAAGTCGTGATAGCTAAGATATACGAAAAAGTTTGTGAAATGTATTAATTTTTATTAAAAACGGCATAAAAATTCTTACAGTTAGTGTTTAGCTTTATTGGTTATTAAAATATAAGCTATTAAAATTAAAAAACCTTATGAGTTACTTGTTACGGAATTTACATTTGGCCTATAAAATTGGTCACAAATTTTATGTATTAACCAAAAATTGGTCAGATTGTTATAAATTTTGTAAAACAGGTGACAATGCGCTGATATATATCGAAATATGTAACTCAAATGTAATCCATTCATTAGAAATTCGGTGGTTATACGGTTTTTATCACATTTTTTGATATCACCCACGTGCGTTTTTTTTTATTTATAATCTAAGGACTATAATACACATTTCATACAACAAAGTTCGGTGGTTAGTTGAAAAAAAATTTACAAAAAAAAGAAAATTTTGGCATCGATATACTCGTTTGCAGAATGTAAATCGCTTATTAATTCGTTTAATTGATTTTTTTCCCATTCCGCCATTATTTTTCAATTTTTTACGTATGGTTTTTTAAAATTCATAATCTAGGGCTATAATACTGTTGGAATAGTATAATTAACCCTCCAACCGGCCTAAGCGTTTTTGCAATTAAATTTATAACATGTGTTCCTCACGAAAAATAAACAATAAGTTCTTCTACAAAATTTTTTTTCGTTACCTACTATAGGCGATATGGGCCAAAAGAGTTTAAGGGTGAATCTCGAAAACCAGCACATAAAAATTACTAGGTTTAGGCACAAATTTTTTCTCTTACCAAGATGTAATTGCAATAAAAAAATTACATTTTTTGTGCTGTTACTTAAGAGGATGTAGCGATTTTCGTTTTTCGAAAAATGCGAAATTGAGCGAAAACGCACCAAAACTTCAATATATATTATTCAAACTTATAAGCTTTGCTACCTATACCAAATATATTCTTTTTACCAAATTTCAGAGATATCCGTCCATTCGTTTTGAAGTTAAGGCGATGTCCTTTAAAGGTATCCTTATGGAATCCTGTGCGTCCTTAGACCAAAGTAAGGAACTTTTTGAATAGCTTAAGCTCCAATCTTACTTCCTGGTCACTATTAATTGTTTTAGACAATTTATATATGTTTTTAAGATTTTTGAAATTTTTGGTTGTTTTAAAATATTTAATTTTTGAAATTTTACGAAATTTTATGTTTGACACTTTCTCGCTTCCACACCGTGCATTGTATACAAAAAAATTCTTTACAAAAAATTTTATAAATTTTATTTTCTGTTGAAAAAGAGTAATTTCTTATTACAAAATACCCCTTTGGCGCATTTCTGATCAATTTAATATACCCCGCCTGGAGGCGGGCTTGCCGGTTAGAGGGTTAAGGTTCCATTCTTGATTTTTATAATAGCTAAATTATTATTTTCCATCCCTGGTTAGAATCGATGTTTTGAGTCATACAAAGAGCGCACATAATGATCCTGCAAACATTTGGAAGATACCTTCCAATATGATATTAAAGCGATATCTTCTATTTGTCATTTGAGTAAAAATAATCAAGTAGTTTTTATTTTGAAATTGTCTTCCTTTTATCATTTTGAAGATAATTCGACGATACTTGGAAAAAAATAATACAAAAATTTAAAAAATTTAATTAAAAAAAAAAAATTTTATCTTTTGTCATAATTTTTTATGGTAATATTGCGGCAATATCACCTTTGTATCATCTGTAAGATAAAGCAAATTTATTTGAAATCGTTTGTCATTTTGGAAAAAATTAAAACTAAACTTGTACAAAAACAATCAAAAGATAATAATGAAATCAAGACAACTTATAAGTTGGTCAATCGATTATTTATGCAGATATTCTTTTTCAGGCTTAAATTTAATAATGAAAAAAGCAAATCGTTTATTTTGTACCCTGGTGTTTATTTAGCGATATCACGTTTTTTTTCTTCCATATGGTTTATTGCATTCGTATTGCCTGGAAGTATTGTTTTCGGGTAACAGTTGTTTCCGACGGAGGAAACTTCCAGAATACGAAATTGATATCGCCAGCAATAAATGTTTTCTTCCTAGCGATATGATCGGAGCATCTTCTTCGTATTTCCATGCTTGCTGGATGATGTTTGATATAATACATTTAGTATTGGTTTGAGTATGTTCCTGTTCCAAGGCCCATAATAGAAAAAATGCTTTCTCAGTGATAGAGATTCCCCCAGTCTCTTTATTCTGTATGCTCTTTGATTCAATTAGCAGTTTTGTTATTAATTTTGAGGAAAACTTGTTGCAAAGAAATAATAAATATTCAAATTTATGGAAGAAATATTGCAACCAAGTTCAGCCAACTGAACGTATGATTAATAATACTAATAATAATAAAATTACGTATACGTACTCGTATAGTAAGCTAAACTGCTTAGCCATTTGTATGTGTAATGTGAAGAATAGAAATTATTTAGTATTATATTATTGATCATTCAATACTGTCCCAGTGTAGAAATATATGGAGATGTCGCGAAAATAATAAATTATGCTTACACACCCGCATACGAAAATTCCAAAAATATGTCGTTCATATGATACCAATAGTGTGAATGTTATTTTTAGCTAAAAAGCTAAATTCTTCCAAAAATTCAATAAGGCCAGCAGGATAGAATACATATTTTCGGGTCCCGCTACAGACCCATCTTCAGTATCCTATGCCTTTATGGGTTAATATTTAATGATGATCTATTTATATTGAATTCAAGCAAATAAACACATGTTAGCAACTGAATTAGACTAACATCAACGAAATTTTAACAATGCTATTTTTATCCTCTGTTATTACTATTTTTGCTTTGAACTTTAATTCTTAAAGTATCGTAGCTGGTTCTATTCAATTCTGAATCACACATTTATTGAACGACAACCAACTGTTAATTTTAAATTTTAACAGCCGAATGCATAAAATTTCTAAACAGTTTAATTTAACGTTTTTAAGCTAATTTGTTAAAAACAGTATGCATAATTCGTTTAATAACGAACAATTTAACAATCTGTTAAAGTAGGGTCAAGCCTAAAATAAGCGTTTCATAAAGTTTGGAAAATAAAAAAAACATATTCGTTATTTGAATATTTCCAGTATACGTAGTATTAAACTGTCTTTAAGATATTATTTTACACTCTTAGATAACTAAGATATGTATACAAATTGTTTTTATCGTGTACTAACTTTATGAATCACTAACTATTTATTTGAAAGTGCAGACGCATTAACTACCTGTTTTTACAAAAAGAATCATACGAATTCGTTAACACATTTGTGTAAAAAACACGAACTTAAAAGCATATTTCTTTAAAATTTTTAGCGGCATCTGTTCTGCATAGATGTCCTAACAAATTTGTGCAAAAATTTTTAAACAAAATCGCTTTCAAATTAGGGTTTTTAATACAAATTTTTTTAACGAATTCGTCTGATTCTTTTTACAAAAACACCCAGCAAATAAGGGAGTTTGAGAAATAAAACTAGAAATTAACAAACTGTTATTTAACGATTATGCATGATATTTTTTAATACACGTTTAATAAGGAAAATAAATACTTTAGCAATTGTATTCCTTAACGCAAAATTAAGAAAAGTTTATTCATTAGAGCCTAAATGCTTATTCTAATTATTTTTAACCTACAACGTAAATCCATGTTGATAGTAAACAATTAAATTATATTTTCACCGTATCTGGTGTGTTGAGAAGTATGAAGGTATGTATAGTCGATCTTTTAATTGCTAAATGAATGTTCTTTGTTCGATTTGAGATCATACAAGTAAACTACAGAGAAGAAAAAATTTAAATTTTTTAAAACTGTCCAGCTTGTGAGATCCCACTGGTAGACCCGATATATTTTGAGAATAATCATAAAACAAACCAAGGTATATTTTGAGGAGGAACTTTTGTACTTTTTGTCTGTCCATATAAGATGCGTCGCTATAATAAATATGTAAATATGTATGTAGTATTAGTCTTTTCGGTTCCAATGTTTCTCTTAGCTTTCCAAATAAAATACTTCATTTTCATTCAATTTTTATAATGTTTATTGGTAATAATGATAGCGTAAAATTATTATTATTTGTTAATTATTTACTTTACAAAAACTTAAAATACTTCACAGAAAACTAAAAAAGTAGCGGCTTGAAACTTCACACGTCTTTTACTATTCACGTTTCCCTTCTGTCAATCTGCCAAATCACATCAGTCCGTCAGTTTCAATTCCGTTCTGTCCGTACGTCATCTCCTTCTCATCGTCAATTAATCTCCTACCAATCACATTAACCCTTTCCCTTCCGATCCCACATGTATATTAGGGTATCCCTTAAAATAAGATTTGCCGATTTTCATTCACTACACTATGTGTTTTTTAACAGTATTTCGGGAAAGCGAAAAACGGATTTATATTATCCTTTTAAGATATTTTATTGACATCACATGCCCTAATGATGACTTTAGTAAATGAGGTCCTTTCCAAGACATTTTATGCAAATTGATTATTTAGACAAAGATTGTACAGAATTGGTCTGTTTTCTCCAAAAAAAAAATCAATTACATACCCAGCAAAAAAAATTGCAAGTAATGCTTTACAAACTACTTCTTTCAATGCTTCACAAGTATCCGTTCGTGTATTTTTGCTGCTTTTTTAGAAGTTATTCTGAACAACCACAAAAAATTACTTTTTTCATTTCTTCCAAAGTATCCGTTAGTATATTTTTACAGCTTTTTTAGAATTACTTCTGAACAACATCCAAAAAATCACTTAAGTATTGCTGCTAAAGAGTAATTGCCCCAAAAGTGATTTCGATATTATTTGGCATTTCCAGAGGATCGCGGATTCGATTCCCGGCGGGACCAATATTTTTTAAATTTTTTTTTTTAGTTTTTTTTATTCTATTAATTTTTTTTTTAATATTTATATTTAATTTGTTTAAAATCAATATTAATTTTTAAATTTTTAAAAATATGTGTATATAAAAAAATGGTGAGAAATTGCTTTTTATGCACCTGTAAAAATAGTACTGAAAACAATATGGAATTTGAGTGCAAATAATAAGGAACAATATCTCCCAGTAACAAAGTGGTGTTTTTATGCCAGTCAACTTTCATATCAAAGAATAGGTCAGTGGTAGAGCGCTAGAATAGCAATCGTGAGGTCGCAAGTTCGATACCCGATGGCGGCAATAAAGAAACTTTTGTAAAATAAAAAAAAATATATTTTTTTTGTGAAGAATTTTTTGTAACTTTTAATTGCTGAAAAAGAGCTTCCTTTGGACTCGTTCAAAAATACTGAAAAAATGTTAAAGTGGGAGTAATTCTCTCCTATGACAACTCAATGTTAAAAAATCATTAGTGTTTATGATAAAAAAGAAGTACATCTAGATCATCAATTTTAGTGCTTTTTCTACTGCTCTTTTTTGCTGGGTATTATCGGATTTTAATTATCTTTATTTTTATTAACAAAAAAAAAAGTACAAGTTTATAAAATTTTGAAGTTGCTCGAACAATGTGTACCAGTTGATAAAAATTATTATTTTATCTAAGCTGATGCACGTAGGGTTAATATTTATTTAAAAAATATGTAACCCTTAATGTCTTGGGGACAAAAAATATCGATGAATCTTATTTAATTTATGACTCCATGTTTCAAAAATTTTTAAATTGCTCGCAACATGTAATTCCACTTTATAAAAATTACTATTTTATGTAACCTGATCCACATAGGGTTAATATTTTGACTTCTGGTCTAAAAAAGACTCAAACCGTTAATAGAAAGCTTGTAGGATAATGTTCTTGGGCGAACTGTCAGGCTTTAATAAAATTTTGGTTAAAATTAAAATCAGTGACGAGTTGATGAAGTCGACGTACATTATAATGTACGCCACTCGCCAAAGGGTTAAAGAGATACCCTCTTTAATATGTCCCTTTATGTCTATTAAATTTATGGCTCATTTTCGGTATGTGATATCCGACAAAACCAAAATACCGTATCGGAATAATTTAAGGTGTACGAGTATTAATAAAAAAATTAAATAGAAGTCATTTTTGCACAATTTTAGATTTTGGAAATTTTTAATAGAGATACTATTTTTTCAAAAATGGACCATTTTAGGCCGCGATTCGGCAAGGGCTACGATTTTCTAAAAAAAATTTAATTCTTACATTTGGAACCAACTAATTCAAAACTGGGGGAGTGTAATGAATGAAAATCGACAAATCGAATTTTAAAGGACAGCCTAATACACATGTCCCCGATCTTTGTGGTAAGCATACATATACGTATACATATAAATATATAAATTTAAATAGTTAAATTTTTAATGACAATGAATAATAAATAACATAAAATAACCTAAAGTTTGAGCTATTATCAAATTCCACAGAAATTTAAATTTTCAAATTTTCAGTTTGTATCGGCTTTAGGTTATTTGTGTATCGTTAATGGCACTTTCAATCTGGTGAAGTCTTTAATTTAGACAGAAACGGTGTAAAATTTTTTTAATTTTTTTCCTCTGTTGTACCTTGTACAATTATACCTGCATTTATGCTGAAGAAAACAAAGAGAAGTTATACAGATAAAACATTGTTGTACAAAATTGTAATATTTCCTGCATAGTTACATACAATAGAAAAAGAAAAAAATATATTTAAATGCAAGTTGCATGTTTAATTACTCAAAAAGAATTGAAAGTAATAAAACAAAATACGAATAAATAATAAATGATTATCACAATGATAAGGTTCAAAACGGTACTTTCTGTGGAAATAAACAAATTACAATAATGAATTTTTTTTTTATTCCAGTTTTTGCAATATTACAGAGGTTTATAATCATTAGCAGATGTGGTTTTATCGAAAGATTCAAGTGAAGGAATATTGTCCGGTATTTGGTTTTTTTTCTTCAAATTCAAACAAATACTCCATTGTCTAAACTAAACTTTAGCCAATTAAAAAAATGTACACATACATATGCAGATATTTTTCGTAATTCAACTAAACTGCACACATAATAATCCATGCATAAAAATACGAAAAAATGTCAAAATAACAAAAAAATTTGTAAAATATACGAAAAATGGTTTATTTTACGAAAGTAAAACAAACTAGATAAAAATATGTATCGTCTGTAGGAGTTGTTATTTTCAGTCAAATATTCTATTTTAAGATTTCTATTGTTAAAAAAAATAATTCAAATAATTTCGTTGTTTTCTGTTTTACAACGAAAAATTCAAATATTTTCGGTTTTCTTTTTTTGTTAAAATAGTTTATATACAAAATTATTTCAATTCAAATTACAAGAAATTCTTTACTCATACACAGTTAAAAATTGATGATTGTTTTAATAGAATTTTGAATTATTTTTATTTCTTTTATGGATTATTTAAACAATGTTTGAAAATAAATAGCAAAATGGTTTGAATATAATGAAAAATCCGTAGTCCTTTTTTCAATTGTGTTTTCAATTAATTTAATATGTATTTTGGGTTGTTTTTGAGGATAAAATATTGAGAATGTACAAGTAACATTTACATATATCTTTTTAATTCGGCTCAAAGTAGATTTTGCAAATACAAGCAATATTTTTTGATATTTTTAGTTAGTCCTCTAATTTTGCCGATTCACTATATGGGGATATACCACTGTGCGTTGCACAGTGGTGTAATATAAAAAAAAGTGGGAATAAGTATGGAACTTCTAAAGTACTGAATGAATTTGTCTCAAAATTATTATAGACGAGGAGTCAAGTTTTCAGAATCATATTTTATTAGAGGAGGCGAAAGTTAACTACTTCGGGTGTGAAAAACTTTGTGTGGCTTGTAACTTTCTTAAATACTCACCGATTTTAAAGATTTTCAGCGTTTTATATTCGGCTCAATAATACACCAAAAAAATTCTACCATAAACGTTTTTGTATCTCTTATAGTTTAAAATATATTTCACTTCGAACATAAATTTTTTTTAGTACAGTGTTGTTTTCTCAAACGCGCCATATAGACCAGTTGCAATTAATATGGATTTTTTTTTATCAATTTTAATTTAGTAGGTTTTAGGTTAACAAGAAGAATAAACCTTTTTTGCTAAAGTTATAAACACATTAAGTTGCAAATCAGACTAGATCTAGTTTGTGCCTTTTTTCTATGGACAGTAGACCGTACCTCAAAAAAAAAGTTGGCCGTACACCCTCCAATATGATGTATTTTTGGAAGGCGATTTCAAAAAAAAAAAATTTTTTTTTTGCCGACCGTAGGGGTCGCCTTTTTTAATTTTTTGTTATAGCTTTGACATTTAAAATCGGATTTTAAAGTGTGATATATCGATGTTTTTGCCTCGCGGAGACCAGTGTTTTGCTATATAGTAAAAACCAATTAAAAAAATTTAAAAAGGCGACCCCTACGTTCGGCAACCAATATATAAAAAAAATTCTACTGGGTTTAGCGAAAAACTTCCTCAGCAAAAGTTTACTGATTTTTTGCGAGCTTTAATTTTCTGACATTAGGGTTGTACATAAGGGTGGTAGCAACTGAGATCTGGTGGGTAACTACTAGAACGGGATACTTGAGGTCAAAATGTCCTTAGAGCAAAACACTGGTCTCCTCAAGAGAAAAACATCGATGTAACATACTTTAAGATCCGACTCTAAATACCAAAGATATAAAAAGCCGACCCCTACGTTCGGCAAAAAAAAATAAAAAATTTTTTTTGAAACCTCCTTGCAAAAATACTTCATATTGGAGGGTGTACGGCGCACTTTTTTTTTTTTTTTGCCTGTAAGGTGGTACACTCTAATGGACAGGCTTCATCAGTGATTTTCCATTAAATTGTATGATTGTTGATATTTTATTGTCAGATTTTCTCTATATGATAATTTTTTCAACAACCCGTCGGCTGTAGGAATCGCACCCATGCACTCCTACATTACAAATGTAATCATACTAGAGTTCGACCGCTTAGCTATCTAACCCACGTAAGGCCTGGCATATAGTGTAGCTAATTCATAGTTTTCTTTCCTATCAGCTTTCTATTCTATTATTTATTTACTTTTCAGAAGTGATCAAACAGACACATACAAACATTCCACTTTTTAGATTTTTTTTGTTTATCTTCTAATCTCCACCGTGCTCCATTTTCCGCAAATGCTGCCACACTGACGTATAGTTTTTGCTTACAAGCGCAGGCAATTTGTGTATATTGGAGACGGACTACCAACAGGGCATTTTTAAAATGTTCTTTAGTAGAATGTTGTTTTCTCAAACGCGTCATATAGACCAGTTGCAATTAATATTGTAATTCATATGCATTTTTATCAATTTTAATTTAGTAGGTTTGAGGTTAAACGTTTTCAGAAGTTATAAACACATTAATTTGCAAATCAGACTAGATCTAGTTTCTGCGTTTTTTCTATTGACAGGCTTCATCAGTGATTTTCCATTAAATTGTATTATTGTTTATATTTTATTGTTAATTTTTTGCTTCGACTCTTTTCAGTTTTTTGCTTCTTACTTTTTAGCACGTATTCGATTTTAATTTAAAGTACACCATTAAATTTTGAACAAAATTCTAAGTAAGTATAAAGAAGAAAACCTTTGAAATATCTTATTTCGTTAAGTCGCAAAAAAGGTATAAATTCAAAAACTTGAATTTTAACAGAAACATCGTTAATTTTTCTAAAAAATGTGCTTTCACTATTTTAAATTTTGAAAAAAAATTTTGTTGGAAAAGTAAACTTTGTAATTTTACATGATAGAAGGCCATCCTTTAGGGATATGTTGAACGCTGTTTTTTTATTTTGGACATATAACCTACATTTGGCATTTGAAAATTGATGAGTTTCGACCACTGCCAAATGTAGGGTACATGTCTAAAATGAAAAAAAGTAGCGTTCAACACATTCTTAAAGAATGGCCTTTCACTATGTAAAAATACACAATCGAGGTCGCTAACTTTCGTCCCCTGTAGCTCCGTCCCTCGTTCAGCTGCAGACTTAATAAGACATGATTGTTAAAACTTGACCCCTCCTCTACAATCGTAGGGCAAGGAATTTCATGCACTTAAAAATAGAAAATATGCGCCTGAAAAATGCGGTTAAAAAAGACAAATACTTATGCATTATAAATATAAAAAAATATGCACTAAAAACTATTATTTTTGCAAAAATAATGCACTTAAAAACTTAAAAATATATTTAAGTTATTTATGTTGCAAACAGACATAGAACTCCAAGCATTTCCATAGGTCAATAAGGTTTTTAAGAATGTTTATTTTTAAAAATAATGAGAAAAAAAAATATTTTTATTGAATCAGTATATGAAAGTGCATCAATTTGTTATATTTTTCTACAAAATAAAATATGCTCCGTAAAAATTAAAAATATGCACAAATATGCATTAAAAAGCACAAAATATGCATTAAAAAGGCACTAAATATGTATTTGAAGTCAAAAAATGCATTTGCATGGAAATTCTTGCCCTATTCATTACTTTAGACGTTCCATACTTATTAAACCTTTTTTTGTATTTGGTACCAATTTTGTTACTTCTTTATTTTAGCTTTTGAAATACTTCTTTTGCACATCACAGTGATTGTGGACACCATTCGGGAGTAAAAATGCGTTGTTTTTTTTATTTAAGTAAATGTTTGCAACTTAAAAATGTAAGGAATTGCCAACATAAATACAAAATTTTTCTTGAATTCCTCACAAAAAAGATATAAAATATTAAAAAAGGAGGAAAGAAGAAAACTGGCTCAAATTTCGACAATTTCGGTATTACCGAAATCGGTATTGGAAACCCTAATTAATAATAGACTCCGTATAAGAATACTTGTAGATATGACTTCATCTGAAACATACATGAGACTAATTAATTATTTGGACAAATTAATTGGTGATTTCATTACCATTAAATTGAAACTAATGCTAATGAAATTTTTGGCATTATTATTACTTGGACTAATGCTAATGCTTTGAAATACATCGATTTCATTACTACAATTGTATAGTAAATTCATTACGATTACTAATGCCTCAATTATAAGAAAGAATTGGCATTTGTAAACGTCATTTTATAGATTTCAAATTCATTTCTGGGCTTGCAAATGCGGAAAGCGAAAAGGGTTTTGTGGTAAAAAAAATTAATTATAATACTTAATCAGCGATTTACATTGTGCAAAGGGATATACTAATGCAAGAATTTTACTTTTTTTTCAAACTAACCACCAGTCTTTGGTATGAGTTATGGGTATTATAGTAACCAGATTCTAATTTTACAAAAACCACACTTAAAAAAATGCAAAATAATGGCGGAACGCGAAAAAAAGCTCTATGGTACAAAAACTTTATCAGCAAATTTTCATTCTGTAAATAAATATTTATTCTGATGTAAGAATTTTCCTTTTTGCAAATTTTTTTTCCGCGTCATTTTTTCGCGATTTTTTTTCCAACTAGCCACCGAACTTTGTTCTATGAAATGCGTGTTATAGTCTCTAGATTATAAATTTAAAAAACCGCACTTAAAAAATTGCAAAATAATCGCGGAACGCGAAAAAAGTCTTTATAGTACAAAAGTTTAAAACTTTATTATTTATTATTTTACGCAAAAGTATATAATTGTATTTAAATCAACATATATTTTGTTCGATTCGAGATAGTAAATAAGTTTATCTAAAATATTTTTGGTCTTGGTTCACATTTAGTTTTATAAAATGCTGTTCGAAGCAATATACAAATTTATCTTCAACAAGATATAATTTGATCAAGCATATGTGTTTGTTAGGCCGGGTCGATTTGTGGGGAGGCAAAAAAATCAAGATGATCCATCATTAAATCAAGATGATCCACCGTTTAATGATCCAAAAATTCCATCACACATACAAGAAACAGAACGACACGTTCAATTGCTAGCTAGCGTTTCCAAACGAGTTATACCGGAAAATGTAGAGGCTGTTATGGCGACGACATTAGAGAGCCGTGCGAAATTGCCCAGACTTGAAAGCAAAAAAGACTTCAAACAGTAATTTTTTATTTTTTCTTTTCTATTACTAAGTTAAATTAATTTTTTCATTTACATATGTTCTGACTAAATAAATTTCTAAGGAGAAAAAATAAATAAAATAATAAAAATAAATAAAAAATAATAAAATAAAGTGCCAAAAATTGTGATTTTTTAAAATGTTTGTATGGGGAACCCCCCAGAGGAGTTCCAGGGGGTGTGCCACTGGCATGGGTGGATCGGCCCTCCAAAGTTAGTGGGGGTCGGTCATACATTTGGACTCGATTGGGGCACTCTAAATGGGTCAAAGTGGGATTTTTCAAAACTTGACCCTACGGGACAAAAGTCAACAGTTGGGGGGTAGTAGAATTCGTTTTAGAGGTATAGTTCCTTCGGCAAAGTTTCTTATTTTGATCCCTAGAATACGATTTCCACTGAGCCATGGGCGATTATTAAATCGACCCGCCCTAGTGTTTGTATATGGCATGTAAAATAATATAAGAAAAACGGGTAAAAAGGTTAAAGTCGGGCATGCCGACCATACAATACCCTACACCAGTCTGGTTAAAAGCCTAATATTTGGATCCGAAATTCGAATGGGTTAAAATGGGACTTGTGTCAAAATTTTCTATAATGTGAGTCAGCGAACCAAATTTCATTAAAATATCTTAATATTTGCGACCTGCAGTTTGTAACCAAGCCAATTTTGGGGGGACCCTTATATGGGCACTAGGTCTAAACATGGACCGATGTTCACCAAAATCAATAGGCTTTGTCCTTGGGCCAACATAGGTCTGTGTACCAAATTTCATCAAAATATCTTAATATTTGCGACCTGCAGCGTATAAATAATATAATTTTGGGGGTACACCTTATATGGGCACTAGGTCTAAACATGGACCGATGTTCACCAAAATCAATAGGCTTCGTCCTTGGGCTGACATAGGTCGGTGTACCAAATTTCATCAAAATATCCTAATATTTGCGACCTGTAGAGTGCGCACAAGAATGCATGGACAGACAGACGGACGGACAGACGGACATCGTTAAATCGAAATAAAAAAAAATTCTGAGCCGATCGGTATACCACAAGGTGGGTCTAGGACCAATATTTTTTGGTGTTACAAACATCAGCACAAACTTATAATACCCTGACCACATAGTGGTGTAGGGTATAAATATATTTTCGGATATAAATATATAAGGCAACGAATAAGACAATTTTGAAAATCGCAATCGCAGATAAACTCAAACCTAATTTTATACGTTGTTATTCACTCTCTAATATGAATAGATACAATTGGATCAAACCTAACTTCATTGAATCTAATCGTTTTTTCACTGGTAGACAAATTTTCTATCTCATTTTGTATGTAATCATATATAAGGACTTTTTAGCAAAACATTTTTTTTTTTAAGAGAAGCAACACTCAGGAAATTTGTCCTATTAATTAACGTGTTGCTTCCTTTGGAAAGGGGATAAAGGCGAAGTGAAAAGTGGCGAAAGATGAAGGGCTTAAAATATGGCAAAACTACAATAATTGCGCGAGATGTTGAATCTTACAACAGTTGTTGCGCGCCATCTGATGAAGAGTTGGCGAACTTTGTTGAAGCTTTTTAGTTCATAGCCCTGTTATATTATTTTACTTCGGTGGGGTTAAGTGTTATGGGAACACCGAAAGAGGACGCTGCGATAAGTATGAGGGATAGAAAAAACTCATGCATATTATTATTTTTTATAAATTGATGTTGCCTTGCTTGGGGCTCGAACCCACAGCGCCCACCATTTAAATCGACTTAAGATTATTTTACAAGATTTTTGTCGACAATATATCTCATTTTCTACATCCTGTACACTAAAATATGTGAAATCTCTAAAATCACCTTTTCTCGAAATTTTATTATTTTCCGTTTGACAAAAGAACTTATTTCATTTGCAGCATTAGGAGTTTTCACTATAGTGTATTTGCCGCGCACAATTTTAAAAAGAAAGTAATAAATTGTAAGATTTATTTTCTGTATTTGGCAATCACTGTTGTAAGGATAAGTGAATTCTTAAAGCATTTTGACGAAACTAATTATTTCTCCTTAAGCTGTTAAATTTCTTTAAAATGTAAAACTTCCTCTTCTAGAACAACCTAAGCCAAACTGAGTTACAAAATTTTAAAACAATCGATTTGAAGTTTTTTCTTTTAAGTTTTCTTTAGGCAAAAGGATTTATTTTTTTTGAGGTAAATTTTCCAGATACTGTTAGAAATAAAATTTGCAATGGAAAGAAATTGTTAGAAAATATATACAAACAGTTTAAAGCAACATTTTACAGCGCTTTTGAAGCCCTTCATATTTCACCACCTTTCACTTCTACTCTATCCCCTTTCCGAAGGAAGCAACACGTTAATTAATAGGAAGAATTTCCTGAGTGTTGCTTCTCTTTATAAAAAAAAAAAAAAAAAAAAAAATGTCCTTTTATCAAAATCCAAAAAAAGTTTAATAGTTTTATAAAATTTTAGGTCTGACAAACTCTCAGGTAGTTACATCTGTACACATTTGCGGTGGGTCTCATACTGAAAGTTTATATTTTAGTTAATAGTTAACCCAAAAATTTGTTGTTGTTTTGTGTATATTTTTTGACATTTTCTTTTGTTTATAGTTAAGTTAAACCTACAGTATGAGACCCACCGTTAGGATTTAAGTGAAATTTATAATGCATAAACCGAATACAACAATATATGATTTTCTATATGTTTGTACCATTTCAGCTTTAGTTTTTTATCACTATATAAAATCTCATCAAATTATATCGCGCCATTATTCGGATGCATTTATATCTAATATTATCAAATTATAATTGAATTGATGTAAACTTATGAAATTATATGGGCCCATTTCTCGGATAAAATTAAATAAAGACTCATGTTAAATTACGTATGACTATATAAAGCCCCATATAAATTTTTTTTTAATCGGGTTTTAATTAAGTAAATAAAAATTTTATATATAAAAATTAACTGAACAAAGTTAAAAAACTTCTAAATGCAAAAAATATGTGGATTTGTGCGATTTGTCAGCCTAAAACTAGATGCATTTTAATTTTTTTCTTTTAACTAAGTTTTGAGCTAGAAAAGTGTTTTTGTGCGTTCCCGTACTTTTGGGCAATTTTGTCATTTAGAGTGAAGATTTTGTGCTTACTCTCATTTTACTGAACTTTACACAAAAAAATTAAAGGAGCACACTTAACTTTAAATAACGGGTTTTTGGTAAGGGTTATTCATTTTTGAAATGTGTACATACACTCAAAAAAAAGTCAGTAAAGTCAGTAAAAAATGTTGCTGTGTCAGCAAATTTTTAGTCAGGAGCGTGCTTGCAAAAAAGTTGGTAATTTCAGCAAAAGGTTTGCTGAAAATCAGCAAAAAAAATTAAATAGTAATCTTCAGCAAAAGTTTTGCTAACACTTAGTCGACTGCAAATGAAAAAAATCCTTGCTAAAATCACTAAACTTTTTGCTGAATATTAGTAGACTGAAAAAAACTCAAAAAACTTGTAGCGAAATTTTACTTTAGTTAATTTATTTGCTGCAAATTTAAATATAGAATATGTGTAGAGTTTTTTTTCTTTTTTTGTCCTTTCCGTTTCCAGACAAGCTGCGACACTTGATATACAAGACGTTTTACTAATTTTTGTACTAACTTAGTTTTTTGAGTGTAGTTTTCCCTAGTATACCCAAAAAAAAAAAACACGGGAAAAATTAACCAAAAAAAATTTAAAAAGCCCCCCCCCCCCAAAAATAAATTCCTAGCTACGTGCCTGACCATATGCGTCAACAATAATTACCAAAAACAATTTCATCCTTATATTGCTATTTCCAGATAAAAATGTGTTTCTAGAAATGTAATAATTCACAACAAATAACCAGTTTTAGCTTTTTTTTTATTATTTAAAAATTTTTTTTAATTTTTTCCAATTTAAAATATTAGAGTATTTATTACTATTAAAAGTTAGTATATTTATCAACTGTGTGCTTTAAAATTTTATTTAACAAAAGAATAGTAATTTTAGGCAAAATGTGTTTTGTGTAAACACATAATGCATAAAAACACTTTGTGTGTGTATTATTGTGTATCGAAGTGTGTACAAAAAAGTTTACACATTTTTTTAAACAAAACTTTATCCATTTTATAGTAGTAAATTTACAAACATTTTTTAGAGTGTGCAAAAGAGCGGTGATTTTTATCAATTCCTGTTTGAATTATTGTAGGACTAGTTAGAAAACTTATATGGTGTGAAATTTGGGAAAATCGGAAAGCTTGGCGAGCTGCGATTTTCCGAATTTTGAAAATTTTTATAAAATTCTCATAACAAAAAAATAATGAGCGACAGATTACGCGTAATTAATTTTTGCATGCTTAACATGAATATTTTAAAATTCTAAAATCGCACTAATGGTTTTTGAGATATTGCTACTTGAATTTAGCTAAATCTGTATAAATATAAAATGTAGAGGAAACCACGTGGAGGATATCAACTTCCAACATTTTCTAAAACTAGTACTTTCAACAAGTAAAATTAATAAGTTTATATATTATATTTATATAATTTTTGGTTTGTCAATAACTTCGCCTTTTTATTTTTGAAAATTTGCAAAAATTGGCAAATTTTAAAGACTTATTTTCACTATTATAGACATTATTATACATATTCAAATAAAACGCCGTTATTTTATTCATTTGAAGTGTAAAAAAATCTAGGATTGTATTTGACAAATTTCAACTCAAAAAATCTCGAAAACCGTTAGTCCCATTTAAAAAATTTTAAGACATTCGTATGCGGCACTCCAAAAACCATTTATAAAAATTTTTCAGCAAACAAAAAATTTGATCGCAGGACTCCAAGGGTTAAGTTATCCTATTTTTTCAAATTCGCACCACATAACTTTTAGAACTAGAGCTCCGAACAATTAATGAATATTTGGAGAAAAAAAATGTTGGAGAAAAATTATAAAAAATGCTCAGGGATGTATGTATAGCTTAACACTGGGTTACACTGTTTATGAGTTAACGGCTTATTAGTTTACCCAAAATATTTCAAATGTTAAAATACACTGTTGGATGAAGATATTTACATAATAAACTCAAAAACCTTTTAATTACACTGTGAAACAAATAGTAGCTGTCAGTGATTGGGAAGGGTTCACACTACCGGGGAAAGTTATATGGGTAAAAAAGAAGTTATACGTGTCCCGGCGTTTCGCTGGGTCACCCCTAGGAATCGAGATATATCGATTTGACCTTTGGTGGTCTTTTTTTTAATATAACTCGAGAACCACTAGTCCGATTTTGCTCAAACAATTTACAAAATTACAATTCCTTTAATCTGTTCATATAACGTTTTTCTATATACACTCTAAAAATTTTTTGTAAATTCACTACTATAAAATGGGTAAAATTTTGTTTAATTTTACAAAAATTCGGTAAATATAAACAAAAAATGCGTAAATTATTTTTGTACATACTTACATACACAATAATACACACACAAAGTATTTTTAGACATTATGTATTTACAAATAAACACATTGTGCCTAAAATTACTATTCTTTTGTTAAATAAAATTTTTACGCACAAAGTTGGTAAATATACTAACTTATAATAGTAATAAATAATCTGACATTTTAAATTGTAAAAAATTTAAGAAAAATTTTAAATAATAAAAAGAAAAAGCTAAAATGGATTATTTTTTTTTTATTTACCATATTTCTAATAACACATTTGTATCTGGAAATAGCAACAGAAGAATGAAATAATTTTTGTTTTGCAAGCAGCAGGATTCATCCAAAAGCGATGACAAATGCATCCATTATAATAACCCAAAGCGCAAGAAATCGTATTTAAAGCCTGGGCAACCAGCCAAATCAACGCCAAAGCCGACTATCCATAGCGCCAAGGCAATGCTCTGTATTTGGTTGCTCATAATATTCCATCAGAACAACGCTTGGCCACATGTTGCAAGAACTAAAAACTATTTATAGAATAGTGAATAAGAAGTTTTGCCTCACTCGCCTTCTAGCCAAGACTTTGCCCCGTCCGACTACCATTTGTTTCGGTCGATGCAGAATGCTCTCACTGGAATACGCTTCACTTCAGAACAGGGTATCCGAAATTGGCTTGATTCGTTCTTGGCCTCAAAAAATGAGCAGCAGTTCTTTTGGCACGGAATCCATCCAGAAAGATGGAAAAGGTCATAGCTAATGATGGCCAATACTTTCAATAAATTTATATTGTACCAATGTTTCACAATAAATGCCCAAAACTTGCCAAAAATTATACACGACAATGACACTGATATTATTATAAATAAAATACGTACTTAAAATTAGTTTTTTTATTTAAAAAAAATGTTTTTGTGTGGTTTAACTTGAAGCACAGCTGTAGTAAATATACGCATTTTTGGGGGATTTTTACGAACTTTCTGTGGATTTTTGCGCATTTTTTTTGAATTTTTACGCACTTCATGCGTATATTTACACGTGAAACATGCTTTTTTACGCACAAATTTAGTAAATTAGCACACTAATTTCAAAATGTCATTTAATTTTTACGCACTTTCAATGTAAAATTACAAATTATTTGTGCACGAACTTAAACACAATATGCGTACTTTTTTTTCAATTACGCACATAGAGTAAATTTACCCAATTTATAGTAGCAGTACAGTTTCCTACTATAAGTTGGGTAAATTTCAACAGATTTTAATTAGAGTGTAGTCAACAGTTTTGCCGGTAAAAATAAATGTATGAAGAAAAAAATATTTTTTGCTTAAGATATTAAAAAAAAGTAAGAAACAAAAGGTTATTGATTTTTATGGTAGCGGTAAGAAACATTTATTTTTACCGGCAAAACTGATGAGTATATAGAAAAACGTTATATGAACAGATTAAAGGAATTGTAATTTTTAATTTTTTAAAATTGTTTGAGCAAAATCGGACTAGTGGTTCTCGAGTTATGTCAAAAAAAAGATATATCTCGATTCCTAGGGGTGACCCAGCGAAACGCCGGGACACGTATAACTTGTTTTTGACCGATATAACATTTCCCGTTGGTTTCATCCCATCCCGATTTTGACTGTCGCATAGTGTTATGAATTTTAAGAAACTTGTTCGATACAACTTATTCAATACAAAAGCCCGTTTAATCACAAATGCGGTTCTTCGTTCCCAGCTTTTATATTTAGGAGAATATAAAATAAATGAATAAAAAATAATTACAAACCAAGCATTTACATGTATAAGTACATAGTTCACACATATTTAAGACATTTAATTGTCTTTTTTATGCTTTTTAATAAAAAAAAACTGCAAGTTTAATTACATCAAAAATTCGTTTTACAACCACAAATATGGTTGAATTTTTATAATCTGTCGAGACATAAATGTGTTTAACATTTTAAGTAAATAAAAATTCTTTCAAATTTTGTCTCATTAAACTCGTTTTCCTTTTACCTCCTCAAAAGCAATTACCCTAACCTGGGCTATGTAATTCACATGACTCGCAACACATTATATTTCTCACAAAAAAGCTTTGGAAAAGCACTATGCCCGAAAAAAGACCAAAAGAAATGCAAAAAGTTAAAGGCAACATGCGGTACTAAAGTGTATAAACATATTTTGTTTTTCTTTAGGAAAAATATAAAAATAAAATATAAAAGCTACAGGGAAAATTTTTTGCTCATATTGGTGCCAGTACGTTGAAGAATTAATTAATATTGGAATTTTTATTATTGGATCATTAGGGGCACTCATTTTGCGGAGAGACAAATAATAGTGGGAAAAAGTTGTGGACAGCCATAAAGTCACAGGTTGGTTGAAACACTCTTTTAGTGTTTTTGCATCAAAGTTTCGGAAGTTCGCAAAAATGGCGAATATTACACAAAAAGAAAGGAATAATGCTTATGAAATTAATTATTGCACAGAGAGAACAGAGTCATTGTGGCCATCAAATTGTTTGCCAAAAGTTTGGTTTGGATGAAACCAGCGATGAATAAACATTTTTTGTGGCAACAAATATTCTTTTAACCCAAGTAAAAAAAAATGATATGGAGCCATATGAAGTTATATTTTATTATATATAATCTTTTATGTAATTAGATATAATTATATCCGAAAAATGAGAACATCTTATTGTATCTTATTGTATCGAATTGTATACAATTGTATACAATTTGGTACAATTTGATACAATTTTATGCTATTCGATACAATTGTATCCGAATTTTGTCCTCATCCAATTACATCAAATTATACCTTTTTATATAAAATGTTATAAAAGTGGACATAGTTTGATACAATTATATCTAAAAATTGACCTTATACTTTAGATCATATTATATATGACCACATCTAACAATATACAAAAATTATTTTTTTAAATAAAAAAGATATGCAATATCTGGAGATCAGACCTGGGGAATTTCAATTACAATTGCAAATAAATGTAATTGAAATTAAAAAAACTCAATTACATTTCATGTAACTGTAATTGAACATTTTCAATTACAAGTAATTGTAATTGAAAGTAATTTCAATTACAAATTTCAATTACATTTAGAATTAAAGTGTTTTTGTTAAAATTTTGTAGAAAAAACTGACTGGGATAGGTTGGATAGGCGTGGATAAGTATAAAAAGAATGCGTCATGTTGGGCTGACCCCTCACTTGTGCTTTTTCTCATTATTTCTTTTCCGAAAAAATGTAATTGTAATTTACATTTTTTCAATTACAATTATATGTAATGTATAATTGAAAATTTTCAATTACAAATTACTTGTAATTATTTTTTTTTTAATTACAATTACATGTAATTGTGTAATTGCATGTGTAATTAATTTCCAAATATAATGATTAACCCAAAGGTCTGCTGGAGATCCTATAATTTCGATAAATCTTCCATTACTTTTATCCAGATTTACCATGACAGTGCATTAAACATGAACAAAATTTTCTTTATTTTTAGCAGAGATGGTAGTAATTAATTACTTTGTAATGACCATTGCAGGTTTTCATTACCATTAAATCTATAAAAAGAAAATTAAAAAAAAATTCATTACCATTACAAAATGTAATTGCAATGAAAAAAATGTTAATTTCATTTGTTTTCTTTACATGTAATGAAACTTTTTTATAGTTTTCATTACAATACGCAATGGTAGTAAAAACCAAAAATCATTTTCATTTTTTCTACACTAGGTAGACAAATGAAATTTCATTACCATTACTTAACATAATGTAGCATATGTAGCATATGTAGCATGAATTAAATGCGTTATTACCCACAAGAATATTTTGGGTACTTGAAACTAAAAAGATCATATTACAGAACAATAATACATACGATACACACTATTGGTGTTGTACAATGACCATTGCAGTTACAGTAAGTTATACTGAGAATACTCAGTCAAACTCTGACTCAAACCACTGTAACAGTCATTACTTATGGTATTGTACATTTATCGTTGATTCATACTTTATGAATCTTACCAAAAGTTCTCAATCCATTTGCTACATTTCCCACTGTCTATAGAATTGCTTAGTAAGCAATAATGTATTATAAATTAAGTCCGATTTTACACAATAAAGGAGATTCTTTGCTTAACAATCAACGGGAGCGTTTCATACGCTCTATGCAAAGTAGTAAATAAATAAAAACATTATTCTTTTATTTACAATAATGATGTAAAGAACGTTTTGTTCTTTGTTCTACACTAAAAAATTTTCCTTTATGGAAATTTTTTTTCCCAATTTTTTTTTGGCAACTAGCCAGCAAACTTTGATGTATGTCTCTAGATTATAAATTTTAAAAAACCGCACTTAAAAAATAGCAAAATTATGGCGGAACGCGAAAAAAGACTTTATGGCAGAAAAATTCAATTAAAAAACTTAATCAGCGATTAACATTCTTCAAACAAATATACTGATGCAAAAAGTTTCGTTTTGGCAAGTTTTTTTTCGCGATTTTTTTTTTTTTTGCAACTAACCACCAAAATGTGTTATATGAAATAGGCATTATAGTCCCTAGATTACAAATTTTAAGAAACCGCACTTAAAAAATTTAAAAACAATGGTGGGACGCGAAAAAAGACTTTTTGGTAAAAAAATTTAATCAAAACACTTATTCAGCGATTTACATTCTGCAAATAAATCTATTGATGTAAGAATTTTCCTTTTTGTAAATTTTTTTTCCGCGGTTTTTTTTTAACTAGCTCCCAAACTTTGTTGTATGAATGGGGTATTATAGTCACTAGAATATAAATTTTAAGAAACCGCACTTAAAAAACTCCAAAATAATGGCGGGACGCGAAAAAGACTTTATGGTAAAAGAATTGAAGTTAAAAATTTTCCTTTTTGAATTTTTTTTGTTTGCGATTTTTTTTTCCAATTTTTTTTTTCAACTAGCCACCAAACTTTGTTGTACGAAATGAGTATTATAGTCCTTAGATTATAAATTAAAAAAAAAAAACCGCACTTACAAAATTGCAAAATAATGGCGGATCGCGAAAAAAGATTATGGTACTTGAATTGAATTAAAAAACTTAATCAGCTATTTATGTTCTGCAAAGAAATATATTGATGCAAGAATTTTCCTTTATGCAATTTCTTGTCGCGATTTTTTTTTGCAACTAGCCACCAAAACTTGGTATCAAATATGGATACCATAGGCCTCGGATTATGAACTAAAAAATGCTTTTAGTAATTTGTAAACCTAATATTTTTAAAATAAAAAACTTCGACAAAAACGGCATGTAATGAAAAACAAATGGGTGTTTCATTACTATGTAAACATTAGGTAAAAGTAATGAAAATTAAAAAAAGGTTAATTTTAATTTTCAAAACAAATGAAAATTAAAAAAAATATTCATTACCATTTTTTAACGCAATGGTAATGAAAAAAAACATTACCATTTTTTCAAAAAATGGTAATGATAAAAAAAGCTCCATTACCATTACATCAAGTAATGGTAATGAAAATGTAATGGTAATGATTTTAGCCCATCTCTGATTTTTACTAATTTTAAAATAAAGTTAACAAGACTGAAATTTTAAAGTTAATAGGATTATGTTATACAACCAAGATATAAGAAAAATAGTAAAAAAGTAGTAAAATATTACAAAATAGTAAAAATTACTAAAAATATATGATGCAAAAAATAAACTCACACACGAATCATGCACAGGTTATATATTCTTATTCCCGCTCACGCACGAATCAAGTACGAATTATATATTCTCAGACTCACGCACGAATCACTTGAGTATAGTAATTATTGCTCACGATCACGTGTGAATAACGTGACTCACATTTCTAGTCACGCGCCAATCCCTACCCTACGGGGAAAGGGACCGGTCCCAGATGACACGCAGGACAGGTCCCAAAGGGGCGGAGACCAGTCGTTGATCGGTCTTTTTGTTTGAAAGAGACATATCACTTTAACATGGCGTTGTCATTGGAAATGACCAATTGCCACAGTTTAGACACCTTGTGACAGTAAGGTGGTGTGTCTAAAAATAGCTTTTCAAATAAACTAATAAAAAATTAAGAATTAAAAATAATCTACTTGGCGTCGAAGTAGGGCTCGATAACACGACCTTCTGCTTGTAAAGCAAACGCTCTACCGTCTGAGCTATTGGGTCATATGAATAAAACTGAGCAATTACTTCGAAGTAATTACCTTGGGCTTAGGAATTGCTTTTAACTCCAAATTTACCAATTGGCTGGTAGAATAGCATGAAATGGAAACGAAAATTAAAAAATTAATTTTCTAGTCTACTCCCAAGCAGACTAGATTTGTAAAGTAATTGCTTAAAAAACCCTGTATTTCCCCCTATTAGTAATATCTATTTTTTATTCATATGAGCCATTGTTGCTTATGCGTGATGGCTGGCTGATGGTAAAGTTATATATTTTTCATTTCTGTTCAAATAAAAAAGAAAAAACAATAACAATAAAAAAAATGGAAAAGAAAAAAAATAGAAAAGAAAACAACACTAACACACACACAAATATAGTGGATGTGCCTTCAGTATGCCCCCGATTGACCAGTCACGGGATAGGTCCTTTAATGGCAGTTGACTCGTTTTTTGCGTTGGCCATAATTAAATTGAAAAATTAGAAAATTAGCTCAAAAACTCTGATAATATAAATAAAAATTTAAAAAATTGCCCTTAAGTTAAAAAGAAAATTAAATGAAGTACCAATTGTTAAAACTAAAACAGTTTTAACATTAAAAAACGTTGAAAATACAAAACTTAAAATTTTTTAGCAAAAATTATAAAAATTTAAAATAAGAGCTAAAATAAGCAAATCGTAAAAAAATAAAGTTCAAAATAAATAATAGAGTAAAATAAATAAAAATATATTTTAAAAAATATGCCGCGAATTTTATTTTTTATTTCGGTATTGGTCAACTTTTTTAAAATCAACAGTGAAAGTAACGAATCAGAAAATACTTAGAAAATGAATTCATTCTCTTTGGTTCATATTTGTATTAATTTAGTAATATGCCTTCGGTTGACCGGTCACGGGATAGGTCCTTGGAGGCCAATTGACTCCTCATTCCCCGTAGGGTAGTAATTACTAAATCTAAAACTAGTTCAAAATCATTGTTAACATAGAGCCACATATAATATAATACGGTTTTATATAAAATCACTTTGAAATAATTGCTTATGTGGGATGATATATTAATATAGATGATGTTATAAAGAACGTTATATTGTTATATATTAAAGAAATCATGAAATATTGTAGATATTTAACCATATTAAGTTATATATGGGTTCTTATTCGTCCATATATAATCATATCTAACACAAATTATAAAAGATTTCTTATATGGCTCCACATATAGTATTATATTATTATGTATAGTGTCATACTAAATTATATATAAACGTATACGTAATTATATCTGTAATATGTTACTTTATGTACTTATATATAGCACATGCAATTATATGTAGGCCAGTATGTAATAATATAAAATCACATATGTCTCCATATTAAAACCTTTGAGGAAAAAATATCTAACATATGACTATATAAAAGTATATCTGCTTGAATTTAAAAGCATATGTGGCCATATGTAACTATAAGTTACTATATGCAATTACATAAAATAATATATGATTATATCAAAACTTTTTTACTCGGGAATACAGGAGAATTTTAGTTAAAATAATGTATTTTAAATGTCTCAGGAATACATTAAATTCTTTCAGTTCGCAGGAAATTCCGTTTTCAAAATGAATTTATGTATTTTCCATGTGTGATAAAAATTTGTTGACTAGGGTTCATTCATATCTACCCAAATGAAAAATACGGTCTTAATAGGACAGCCGAGGCCGAACAACATAATAATTGCATTCCCAAACCTTACCTCATAGAATAAATATAATAAAATGCAGGCATCTCTTCGGCAGGTTTAAGTGCACAGTAATTTAATTTTAACGATTTTCCCAGAATAGCGTTTTATTGTAATTTTTTGGGTTAAAGTAATTGTATAAAAATACCTTTTTTAGATCATCAACCATATAAAATCGCATATTTCCTATTAATTAATGTGTTGCAGAGGAAAAATGAAAGGTGGTGAAAGATGGAGAGCTTCAAATATGGTAACACTATGGTAACACTTTAATTGTACGTGATGTTAAATTTATAAAGGTTATTGCGAGCTAGCTGATCGAGAATTGCCGAACTTCCCCATGCAGAAATTGTAGTAATTACAAAAAAAAAATTGTACTTGGAGAGCACGATTTTAGTGGAAATGCCGGTAATACTCGGAACATCCGTTGTCGATTGCTTTTTTTATGAAATTCCGAAAGAATGAGGGGAATGTGTAGTTGATCTCTGATTTTGGTAAATGAATGTTCTTTAGTTTCACTCTAGATCAGGGCTGGCAAAACTATGACATGCGTGTCAGTAGTGGCACGCGAGTGGAGTTTAGGTGGCACGCGACGTTTTGTTGGATATTTTCAAAAAATTTAAACTATTAAAAGACCAGCAAAAAATTCAGTTAACTGTTAAATTTCGCTACAAAAATGTGTGATTTAATTCCATAATGGTGAAATTTTTCATAGAGCTTGTAAATCGTCTTTTAAAATCATTAAAGCTGTATTTCCATCATTTTTTGTTTAAAGAAATATGGCTAATACAGAACTCGCAAATTCGTTATCAGAAAATTCTGGGAAAATTTCTAAAATTCTAGATTGAAAGAAGTTTAAATGTTTGTATGAGAAAATGCCTCATAATCGGAGAAATAAAAAGTACCAGAAAATTGCACAAAAATGCAAAACAACTTGTAGTAAAATTGGATCTAAAAAATTAAGTTTTTTTTAAAAGGAAAATAATGAAAAAATGAAAAAAGGGCTGAAAATAAGTTTTATAATGAAATAACCCCCTTTGTTGGAACTTGAAATTGGGTTTTGATCGTGTTTCGCAGAGCCATTTCATCTGAAATAGAAATTCCTCTGTTCAAATTCATAATATACGCTTTTTATTCATTATTATGATGATAAAAATCGCGCGATTTATTTTAACCAAATCAAATTTTTGCCCGAAGCACATTTGGCAACTGGTTTTTTACGTACTTAAATAATTTAAGTACGTAAAAAAAAATTTAACTTTTTTTTAACAAAATAGAACAACTACCAAATATGAAATAACCCCCCAAATAAATGATAAGGCAATAATATCCAAACTGTTTTAATTTTATTTCATTGGGGATTTTTTCATAATGAAATAATCTCAATATTTAAAGATTAAATAAAGCCCCAAAAATTGAATAATCCTCAAACATTTTTACGTAATTTCTTGGATGTTATTGAATTTTTCCCTCTGTGGGGTTATTTCATGGGGGTTATCCGTAGCGATGATAAATATGGTATGTACATCTGCGATAATATTTTTAAAAGAAGTTTTCCAAATTTCAAAAATTTTCAAATAAGGACTTTTAAAAAACAACTAACATTAAAGTGGCAGGGAGAAACTTTTACAAAAAAAAATTGTCCGTTTCTGGCACGCAGCGAAAAAAGTCTTGCCACCCCTGCTCTAGATCATAAATTAATATCACTTTGTGTTTAAATTATTTTCAAATTAAAGAAAGATGATACAATTTTTACAAGTAAATTACAAAGAATAAAATTTTTTTTTTTTTAAAGAATTCGATAAGACCAGCAAGACAGAAGCAGTTGAAAGCAAATCGAATTTGTTATCAACAACTCAACTTAGACTAATATCAACGAAATATAACAATGCTATTTTTATCCTTTGTTATTATTTCACTTCGCTCAAAAATATAATCTAAAAACATGTGTTTAACTATATTTGACTTCGAGCAGAAACCTCTTCATAGATAGACAATAATGAGTAAATAAAATACAATGGACATTTTAAAGCGATTATTTGATTTTATTTTCCTTTCAAAATTTATAGTTACTTTTGGGAGCATTTTTGGTATCCTGGCAACCCATGTGGGCAAATGCTGATATATTATACCTGATTTTGGGATACTGTAATTGGGAAACGAAATGAAATGGAACAAGAAACAATTGAAACACCATCCATTCCACAATCGAAATGGAACGAAATTGAATGGACCTAGGAACAAAACTGCATGGAAGGAGGAACGAGTCGAATTGAAACACTAAAGTTTGAAAACACAATAAAACGGGTGAGTAGAATAAAATGCAATGGAACGAGGAACAATTAATATTAAAACAAAAGACAATTGGAAAGAAATAGAATGAAACGGAAAAAGAATGGAATTGGACTACTAAATTTGGGAAAAGAAATGGAGTGGAATGGCCACGAGAATGAAACGCTGAAAGATTGAAATGGAACACTAAATTTGGGAGGGGGAAATTGGAACACTTAATTTGGGAGCAGAATTGAAACAGTAGACAAGTGGAACGAGTGGAATAAAAGAACTATACAATGTGAATGAAATGCAATGGAATGGGAACAAATGTAATACAAACATTAAAATTTTAAAAGAAAATGGAATCGAATAGGAAACGAATGAAATTGAATTGAACTAGGACAAAATGGAATTCAATTTGAATAACTCAAACCGCTGGATGTTGGTTCTGGACATTTTGGATATAACCCTTAACATAGACATCCAATGATACAGCATTATATACATATTTGGGAATTTTTACGGGGAGTGGCAAAAAGGGGGAAAACATACTTTTAAAACAGACCCCCAGGTCATCATTACATTTTGTAATTAACTACACATGCAATTACACAATTACATGTAATTGTAATTGAAAAAACCCAATTACAATTACATAAAATTTGTAATTGTAATTTAAAAGAGAGCAATGTAATTTATAATTCAAAATTTTCAATCACACATTACATTTAATTGTAATTAAAAAAAATGTCAGTTACAATTACATTTTCTTGAAAAAGAAATAATGACAAAAAGCGCCTATCCCAGTCAAAAATTTTTACAAAAAAACATTTTCTTATTCTAAATATAATTAAAATTTGTAATTGAAATCACTTTCAATTACAATTACATGTAATTTTCAATTAAAATTACATGTAACTGTAATTCAGTTTTTTTAATTTCAAATAAAATTATTTGGAATTGTAATTCCAAATTCTTATAACAAATTACAAATAATTGTGATTTAAATGTAATTAAGATCCCCCAGGTCTGCTTTAAATACATGTGCAAACCCTTTAAGCGAGAAATCATAAAATTAACATTAAAACCTTATAGTGCGGGAGCTGGCAACACGTTTTTTCTCAGTGATGACACATATTTCTTTTTAAGGCTGAAAATTTGTATAGTAGGGTAGAGGGGGATACTTTTTTTTTAAAGCACTGTCATTTCTTAACTCCTAATTCTTTCCAAAAATTGCTTTCAAATTGAAGATCTGCATATCTTGACTTTAATTTTTATGATTTTTTTCCCAATTATTTGCATATTTTCTATTATTTCTCTAATGATTTTCAAAGTAACTCAAATCATCGTAACTGCCCCAAGCCTGGGGGATATTCGCCAAAAGAGCTAGATA
The DNA here is from genome assembly GCA_949987735.1 of Leucophora obtusa. Classification (NCBI taxonomy): domain Eukaryota; kingdom Metazoa; phylum Arthropoda; class Insecta; order Diptera; family Anthomyiidae; genus Leucophora; species Leucophora obtusa. The sequence continues at coordinate 139,653,152 of OX465296.1, forward strand.
CAATTAAAAAAAAAATTTGTTAATACACCAAAGTCAATCTTTTAATCACTGAAATAAATAATTTAGAACAAGGGTCAAAACATATCAACTCAAAACACCATTCGGATTTACCATCTCCGATTTGAATGAAATTTGCCATAGCTGTGGTACACTACAAGAGATCAACGAACGAAGGCTCGAAGGTCATTTCTTGGGGTCTTGAGTTCAAATCCCCATTGCTCGAAAAGCGCATTTTTTAAAATTCCTAAAAAAATATATGATTATTGTTAAACTCTCTTATACATTTGTGTGGAAAATTTAAGGTGGTATCTCGATTCGTCTCTGAGTTATAGCTAAAAACATTGTCATAGGTATGGATTTTTGTGAATTAATACATGTATATACCACAATAGCATGTACCACATGTTTTGGTATTACTATAAATTAATTAAAAAACGAGTAAAAAAGTTAAAGTTGGTCATGCCCACTATATAATATCCTACACCATGCTGGTTATTTTTAAATTTTATATCTTGAACAGTTTTAAAGATATAGTCGATTTTGTAATCATACTTTAGTCTAATTTTACCGTTTTTCCAATTTTCGTGACGTCATATTTCGGAAACCAAAAGAGTCTTGGCTCTGAAATGCTTTAATGAGCTGTTATCATGTACGATAGTTGTGGTAAATTTCATTGAAATCGGAGATGGTGAATCCGAAAATTCCACTTTTTTGTGTTGAATTGAGATGTTTTCACCCATAAGGCCCTTAAGATACATGATTATTTTTAATCCAAAAATCTTCACTTTATTAAAAAAAAAAATTGTTTAAAACTATAATATAATGACTCTTAAAAATTACAAAAATCTGAATATTAATATAAATTTAAGAATAAATACGATTGTTCTAATTTACTATTAAACATATTTTATCTATGCAGTAAAGTCTTATGCAGGGATTCACCAACCCATTTTAGCTCAAGGCGACAACTAGTGATTGTGCCCAGGAAACAACCACTAACATAAAATTAATATTTTTCACACTTTGTAAGCATATAATAAATAAAATTATTATTTTTTGAAAGCTTAGGATCATAGGTCTAACATAATTAAAAATTATTTTCGTATTACTCGATTTAAGAAAGTTATTGCAAAATGTAGTTGCTTCCTATTATTTTTTTGGCACCCCAAAAAACACAAAAATACGTATGTCTGCGACCAAAGTGGATGTCAAGGAAAGGTAATTGAAAAATTCACAAAATATATTTATTTAAATTTTTATCTCCCTTAACATCGGAGAAAAATGGGATTAGTGTATGTGCCCCACTGAGAAGGATCCCTCCTCTACCCTACTAGACACAATTACAAAGTTATTAAAAAAGATAGTGGGCTGCTTGGGTGATGTTGCTTTATACTTCAGCTGACCATGTTAACATGTTAAAGTTTTTTGTTTTATTTTAGTAAGGCTAAAAATTTGTATAGTAACAAATACCATCAGCTGATTTGATTGCGTTATACGTCAGCTGGTCATGTAAACGTGTAAAAAAAATTTAATTTTTTTATTTTAGTAAAGTTGAAATTCCCGTAGTAGCAGATAACATTATAAAATTTTCAAAAACAATAAGCAGCTGCTTGCAAATTGTTGCTTAATATGTGAGCTTTGTTACTTCATCGTAGGTTTTTAAATATTTATAATGGTATTTGTTATTACTTAAATAAAAAAAAAAATAATTAAACTTATTTAACATGTTTACAAAATCAGCTGACGTATAAAGCAATAATGCCAAAGCAGTTGTGTATCATTTTTAAAAACTTTATAATGGTATTTGTTACTATATTTCAGCCTTACAAAAATAAAAAAAAATATTTAAGTTTTTTTAACATATTAACACAATCAGCTGATGTATAAGTAACACCAGCCAAGCAGCTGACTATCATTTCAGAAAACTTTATAATGGTATCTGTTACTATAAAAATTTTCGGCCTTGTTCAAATAAAAAAATTCAACTCTTTTTTTACATTTAGTGGGCTTCCTAACTCCTAAACGCAACGCAACCAGCTTAACCCCGTTTTGTTTATGTTCACTCAATAATCTGCTACATATAAATGAAAAGCCGCCGTACTAAAATAACTAGAAACAAAATGTTGGCAGCTCCCTGACTATTAACATTTTGAGTCGGAAAAACTCATAAAAAAAAGCCTATAACATAGATCTTCTGAAACTATAATAATAAAAAGGTGTTTTTTTTGCATATAAAGCCTCTTTCTGAGCATTCTTTTATGACTCATTAAAGACTAACTGCCTGTTTTTATAAAAAGAATCTGACGAATTCGTCAAAACATTTGTGTGAAAAACACAAAATTGAAAAGATTTATCTTTAAATATTTTTAGCCGCATTTGTTTTACATAGAAGTCCTAACATATTATTGAAAAAATTTTTAAACAAAAACGTTTTTAAATTAGTCTTTCTTACACAAATTTGTTAACGAATTCGTCTGATTCTTTTTATAAAAGCACCCAGTAGGAATTATTAGCCTCATAATACTCGATTTTAAGAGTGCTTTTTGAGTATTTTATTCCATTTTTCTGTGTCATTTTTGAGCCTAAATTGAAAAATGTTCGAATCTTTTAATGTACTACTTAATTCAAAACTCTAAAAAAAACTCTTTTAAGCCTGAAACAGTTGAACATTTTAAAAAGGAAATACGGCGCGTTATTTGTGAAATACAGCCACATTTGTGCGAAAAAGTTATTCAAAATTTCAACAAAAAAATAACCCTGTGCCAGAGATTTCGTGGTGCCCATTTGCCTCAAGTTGTATTTCACGTATAATCAGTGGCCTTCTATACCTCTCTTCCTCGCTCAACCTTTACTCTTTATTTTTGTTCGCATTGGCGGACTTATGCCGGTCTGGGGTGGGCTAAGCCCACCCTAGACTGATTTTTGCCTACCCCGGAATTTTAAAAAAATCTACCTACAATTCTTCTATCTATAATTTTGATGGCAAAAAGTATCACAATATAACTTTTTTATATCAATTAATCCTGTGTTTTTGGTTTGGGAAAATCTCTACTAGATTCCTAGGCAGCTAAGTTGTTGCAATCTAAGGGTCAGTTCTATAGTCAGAACTAAGATCGATTTTTGTTTTAAATATTTCTTAAATAAGAAAGTTGTTTGAAAAATTCTTATCTAAAAAATATTTAAGAAACAAATCGATCTTAGTTCTGATTATAAAATTGACCATAAGAGTTTTTCTTTAAGAAAAATTATTAGAATCGCAAAGTTGTTCAATAATAGAAATATAATGCATAATCTTTTTTGGTGAGTTAAATATCTTAGATTTCATAGTTTTCTAAATGAATAATTAGTTAATATCTAACTAGGAAGTTTCTTCAAACTAAACATTACTATGTTATTTTAGTGAAATTTCAATATTTTGTAGAAAAAAAAATTGTAAGATGAATGAACATCTCACTGTTTTTGACCACCTCGGTAATTTAAGTGATCAGAATATGAGGTTAGAAAGGATTCGTCCGAGGTAGACGAATTAGACAGGTTGATCTTAGATTTCTTTTCTCTATCATAATAATCTGAAAATATAGCTTGGAACACATTCATTGTATGAGCTTTTCTTCAGAAAAATAGATGCACTTTTCAGAGTTTTGTATAAAAATATGGCGATTTTGATAGGAAAATGTATGAACATTTTATTAGAAGGCAAGGAATCATTTTTAAGTTTTTTTTGTGTGAAAAAATTGTATGCATAATGCCGAAAATGTTTGTGGGGATTAAGAGTGTGAGAATGGGCAAATAAACAGCAGAAAATTAATGGGTCGCTTGCCCACCCCAGAAAATTAAAACATGTTGCTAAACATTGTAAAAAAAGTGAGAGAATGAGTATTTCTTTTCCACATTATCCTATGCAAAAAGGTAGAAACTGAGTGGTTTTTTCAGATTTATAAGAGAATTTTCAGATTTTTAAGAGATTTCCATGTTTCTCAAAATGCTTTTCAAACACATTTTTTCTCTCCATACTTGTTGGTTTAATCAACAAGTATAAATCTATAGAGAGACAATCGTCCTCACCAAATTTTGTTGTTGTGTGACGAACTTGGGAAAGGCTAAGAAAACATGTTGATAATGTTGTTAAAAGAAAAAATGAGTTGGAAGAGCATTTTGAGAAACATTTTTTCGTTTTTTGCTTTTGAAAAAAACTTCTTTGATCAGTGTTGTCAAGTTTGATTTTCCATTTAGGGGTTTTTTAATGAGCGTAGTAAATTTTTTTCACCTAATGTTGTTAATAATTTTTGTTAATATTATTTTAAAATTTTTTAAATAATTTATTTTATTATACAAATAATATATAATTCAACTTATGTTTTCAATAATTTTTGTTAATATAATTTGAAAATTTTGTAAATAATTTATTTTATTATACAAATAATATATAATTCATATTCACCGTTCTTGTTAATTTAAATGTATATTGTTTTTGTTAAAATAAACTATATTTTAAAAGATAAAACTATATTAACTATCAATATTAGTTTAAAAAAACCCCAAAATTGACACCATTGTCAAATGTTTGTTGGCACGGGAATTTTTTCGATGTTGAGGCAACATTGGAATCTCTTATATCCTCCTAAAAATCTAAAAATTCTTTTAAAAATCTGAAAAAACTCACTCAATCTCAATGATTTTTATATAGGGAAATGCGTAAAAAAGCATTCAATCTCTCATTTTTTTACAATGTTTACCAACATGTTTTGGTTTTCTTTCCCAACTTCACGAACAAAAATAAAGAGTAAAGGTTAACAGAGGAAGAGAGGTATAGAAACCCACTGGTTTAATCAACAAGTATAAACCTATAGAGAAACTACCGTCCTCACCAAATTTTGTTGTTGTGTGGCGAACTTGGGAAAGGCTTAGAAAACATGTTGATAATGTTGTTAAGAGAAAAAATGAGTTGGAATAGCATTTTGAGAAACATTTTTTCGTTTTTTTTCTTTAAAAAAAATTCTTTGATCAATGTTGTCAAGTTTGATTTTCCATTTAGGGGTTTTTTAATGAGTGTAGTAAATTTTGTTCAACTACTGTTTTTAATAGTTTTTGTTAATATTATTTTAAAAATTTTCAAATAATTTATTTTATTATACAAATAATATATAATTCATTTTCACCATTCTTGTTAATTTAAATGTATATTGTTTTTGTTAAAATAAACTATTATTTTAAAAAATAAAACTATATTAACTATCAGTATTAGTTTTAAAAAACCCAAAATTGACACTATTGACAAATGTTTGTTGGCACGGAATTTTTTGAATGTTGAGGCAACATTGGAATCTCTTAAATCCTCTTAAAAATCTGAAAATTCTCTTAAAAATCTAAAAAAACTCACTCAACCTCAATGCTTTTTATATAGGGAAATGTGTAAAAAAACACTCAATCTCTCATTTTTTACAATGTTTACCAACATGTTTTAGTTTTCTTTCCCGACTTCACGAACAAAAATAAAGAGCAAAGGTTAACAGAGCAAGAGTTGTATAGATACCCACTGGTTTAATCAACAAGTATGGATTTACTAGAGAGACTACCGTTCTCACCGATTTTTGTTATTGTGTGGCGAACTTGGGAAAGAGTAAAGCATTAAACACATAGACGACTGCAGCTACACGACTACAGCCTGTCAAAAATAAAATACACACGTTTATATAAAAACGATTATTTTGACACCAACACAGCTACACGGCTACACTACTACTTTTGCCGCTGTAGTCAACTTAGGATAATTTCTATTTTTGTTGGCTACAAAACAAAAATAGTGTTGACAATATAACAAAATATGTAAAACAGGACTATTTTTCCCGCTAGAGGCGAAATAAATCGCTAGTTCTGACTAAAAAATCACCGTTATGAGAACACTAAAGAAAAAGCTGTTTATATTTTACAATTGTTTGATGGTTTCATTAATTTATATTTGGAACTAATTTTATTGTGATGTTTTGTAAAAAAAATGGATCTTACAAAATTAACAAAATATTCCTCAGCCATTATTTTAGAAGCACAAACCAAAAAAGATTTACATTTATCAAAACGTCAAATTTTTTGCATCATCTGTTTACTATGTTGCTGTCGTTTTCAAAAAAATTAAGTAGCTGACTACACGACTACAATTGCAGCCAGCAGCATTTGTAGTCGTGTAGTCATGTAGCCGCAGTCGTCTATGTGTTTAATGCATAAGAAAACATGTTGATAAGCTTGTTAAGAGAAAAAATGTGTTTGAAAAGCATTTTGAGAAACATGGGAATCTCTTAAATTCTCTTAAAAATCTGAAAAAACCACTCAGTTTCTACCTTTTTGCATAGGAAAATGTGGAAAAGAAATACTCAATCTCTCATTTTTACAATGTTTAGCAACATGTTTTAATTTTCTTTGCCCGACTTCACGAACAAAAATAAAGAGTTATGGTTGAGCGAGGAAGAGAGGTACAGAATGGTTTAATCGGAACTACGTTTGTTTATGCTGAAATAAAAATGTTTGCTTAATTCAAAAAATAAATGTGTTTTTGTTTAAAATTAAATCCGGCGCTCTTGTTGGGACACCCGATACAAAGAAAAATTAAGAAAATATATTAACAATTTTTTATGTTTTGCTTAAAACAATTTTGAACTTGAAAATGTAGTTTTGAGATTTGAGTCAAAATCACTTTTTTCTAGCCTCGGATTAAAAAGGGTTTTCTATTTTTAGTTGTATTCGCCAATTTGGAGCGCAATCCCAAATTCGAGACAAAAATTCGAACAGATTAACCAATTTAAAAATACCACATCTCGCGCCTAAAGAAAAGCCACAAACCAAGACACCCTATTGGGTAATTGCAGCGATATATATTGTACAAACTACAAATTTTTATAGTGTATTTATTATCTCTAAATAATAATGATTCAAAAAAAAAGAGAAATTATAATGAAAACACTCTTTAACATCGCTGTCTGTAATCAGTACGGTCTAGCTGTTGAAGTAAATTGATGCTTAAGGACATTTTTCACTCCATTACACAGGCAGCTTTTGTTGCCATACATTTTTTACGTTTCTTATGCTTCCTTTTCTTTGAACGTATGTAGAATGACGGGAGAAAAAATCAACTGAAATATGTTTGGAAATAGCTCTTTTTCTTAAACGACTAAAATCAACTAAAAATAAAGCAACCACGTGGAAAAACCCCTCCTTTTAGTTTTTTACTGGGAATTAAGTAAAGTAAGATTAATACTGTCAGCTATAGTATTTTGCCCTCAAAGCTGATACATACTGTGAAATCGTTTTTTTTTTTTTTTTAGAGAAATTGCAATTTAGCGCTTGTAATTGAATATGTCACTTCCCAACAAAACATGAAGGCTAGCGTAATGTAAGTGTGAGCAGTCACACGACGTCGTTTGTAAACTTTTGTAAAACCAAAAAATACATACCTAGAAGTGTATCGTAATAAACTAGTTTACAAAATTAGCAATTTCTAAATGTATTTCTTGCATATGTATTTTAGAAATTGTTTGTTAGAATTAAACATTTTCTTTTTTATTAAAGCTTTTGTAAGCGTAAACTAAGTACTAAAACATGAACGTTTTCAGCACAAATTTTAAACTTGATTAACGTTTTTTAAGGGTTTTTATTGTTTTAAGACGTTTCCAAAGCACTTACAAACATATTTAAAGTTAAACAATTTGTAAGTGTTTAAGAGATTCAAGTTTAAAAATAAAAGAGTATAAAAGTTATGTGATATTTCTTGCTCTAAATGCTGGCTACATATTGGATTCTCCCAATTTTTATTTTGTTTATTGCTTTGAAAATGCAAATGTTAATTTTAAATTTTTTTGAAAGCTTTTTGTAAATGTAAATTGTTTGCTGGGATATATTACATGCGATTCTTAGTTTACATGTTAAAAGTATACTCAAGTCCTTTTATATGGTAGAGAATGTAATAAACAAATTTTATGCTTGCATACTTTTCTTAGTTTTAAAAAATGCCTCCGTCATTAACTTTTAACATAAACCGCCATAAATATAGAGTTTTGCAATTAATGCTGATTGATTAAAACAAAAATTTTGCTTTAATAAAATATAAGGAAATAATAACACAAGATTTTTTCTTTAAAATACTAAAAGGAAAATAAAGATTTTTAAAAGTATTTGGCCTATTACCACAAATTATTAAAAATGTTTGTGTTTTGTTTGTAAATATTCCCGATTAAATAAAATTTTTGAGTTTTTGCAATCTTTTTATATTTTTGAAAAAAGTATCTCTGCCATCTTAAAATCTTCGGATACACTGGTGGTGCCTTCTATGAGTTAATATCAGAAACAATAATAAAAATTAACAATAAATTGTCTAAAATTTAACAAATGGGTTCTTAAAAATTTGTTGTAAATAAGCTTGAAAATAAACACTCAAAATTAATTAAATTACTCACGATTTTTAGTATTGTTTTAAATAATTTTTAATTTTTGTTTAAATCAGTGTTTCAACATAAAATTTGTTAAAAAAATTAGTCGAATCGATTTGAAACCGGTTTGATAGATATTTTTCATTGACATATTATTTTACAAGTGTAGTAATTTCGGCACTTTGATTAAAAAAATCGGCAAAAAAAAAGTACTCATTTAAGTAATACCCAGCAAAACAAGAGATGCCGAGGCAGTAGAAAAAGCACTACAATTGATGATCTAGATGTACTTCTTTTTTAACATGAACACTGATGATTTTAACATTGAGTTGTCATAGGAGAGGAGTACTCCCACTTCAACATTTTTTCAGTACTTTTTGAACGAGTCCTTTGCTCTTTTTCACAAAATAAAAAAAAATTCTTCACAAAAAAAATTATATTTTTTTATTTTACAAAAGTTTTTGATTGCCGCCACCCCCTATTGAACTTGCGACCTCACGATTGCTAGTCTGGACTCTACCGCTGAGCTATTCTTTGATAAGAAAGTTGACTGGCATAAAAACACCACTTTGTTACTGCGAAATATTGTTCATTATTTTCTTCAATAAAAGTACTTATTAAACAAGTGTAAAAGGTGCAACCTAATTCAATATTGTTTTGAGTACTATTTTTACAGGTGCATAAAAAGCAATTTCTCACTATTTTCTTTATATATAAATATTTTTAAAAATTAAAAAAAATATTGAATTGAAACAAATTAATTATAAAAATTAAAAAAAATGTTAATAGAATAAAAAAAATTTAAAAAAAATATTGGTCCCGCCGGCCATCGAACCCGGGACCCTCTGTTTGGAAATGCCAAATGATACCAAAATCACTTTTTACGATCACTTTTAGAGCAATTACTCTTTAGAAGCAATACTTAAGTGATTTTTTGGATGCTGTTCAGAAGTAATTCTAAAAAAGCTGTAAAAAATATACTAACGGATACTTTGGAAGCAATGAAAGAAGTGATTTTTTGAAGTTGTTCAGAATAACTTCTAAAAAAGCAGTAAAAATACACTAACGGATACTTGTGAAGCAGTGGAAGAAGTAGTTTGTAAAGCACTACTTGCAATTTTTTTTGCTGGGTACTTAATTTACTTTTCTTAAGAAAATATATAAAAAGATATTTCATAAAATAATATGATTGACACTGAAATTAAATTTAATAATTAAACAATAAAATTAAAATAACGATTTTTGAGATAAATTAAATAATAACAAAAAAGTGTTTGTTCGGATATTAACTTATGCCAATACTGCATAAATTATTTCCACAATTTTTAAAGATACTTATTTTTGCACTGAACACCAGAGATTGAGAAAGTTGCAATATGACATACAATCAAATGAATTTTTGCACAATGTCAAAAATTGCACAAGAATATTGCCCGGTTTATCTTTAGATTGTTCCAATTATAATTTCAGATTAGTTTAGTAAAATAGAAAATTCTGGTATTAACCCTCTAACCGGCAAGCCCGCCTCCAGGCGGGGTATATTAAATTGACCAGAAATGCGCCAAAGGGATATTTTATAATAAGAAATTATACTTTTTCAACAGAAAACAAAATTTATAAAATTTTTTGTGAAGAATTTTTTTGTATACAATGCACGGTTTGGAAGCGAGAAAGTGTCAAAGATAAAATTTCGTAAAATTTCAAAAATTAAATATTTTAAAATAACCAAAAATTGAAAAAATCTTAAAAACATATTTAAATTGACTAAAACAATTGATAGTGACCACGAAGTGAGATTGGAGCTTATGCTATTCAAAAAGTTCCTTACTTTGGTCCAAGGACGCACAGGATTCCATAAGGACACCTTTAAAGGACATCGCCTTAACTTCAAAGTAAAGTTTATATTTGGTACAGGTAGCAAAGCTTGTAAGTTTGAATAATATATATTGAAGTTTTGGTGCATTTTCGCTCAATTTCGCATTTTTCAAAAAACGAAAATCGCTACATCCTCTTAAGTAACAGCACAAAAAATATAATTTTTTTATTGCAATTATATCTTGGTAAGAGAAATAATTTGTGCCTAAGCATTGTAATTTTTATGCGCTAGTTTTCGAGATTCACCCTTAAACTGTTTTGGCCCATATCGCCTAAAGTAGGCAACGAAAAAAAATTTTGTAGAAGAACTTATTGCTTATTTTTCGTGAGGAACACATGGTATACATTTCATTGCAAAAAAGCTTATGCCGGTTAGAGGGTTAAGATAGTATTATTTTCTTATTTATTAGTATGCATAATAAATCACTAAAAATTAAAATTGCGGGTTTTTTGAAACACAAAAAAAATCGGCATTTTTCGACCATAATTCGGAAAATTGGCATTTTGCATATTTTTCAATAAACAATCTTCAAAATGCCGAAAAATCTGCAATTCTGGCAGCCCTGTTTGCCAGTCAATGTAAGGTTGGCTTCTTAGCGATTTTTGGAGCAAAAGGTAATATAGAGGCCAAAAAATATCCTATTGTAGCGCTGCTATATATTTTATAATTGATTATTTAATATTTTCTATAATTCATGTTTTAATCATTTTCTGTAATCAATGTAATCATTTGTTATAATTTAGTTAATTACTATTTTTTAATTAGATTTTATTTAACAGATAAATTAATTATTAGTTGCTAGGAAGCACTCTTTATTTTTGTTTGCAACGCTGTTTAATTTGATAACATTTGTTTTAATTATCGTTTATTTTGTTTTATCCCAGCAAAACCTTGGTAATATGTGGGTATTACTATGCATATTACCTGGTAATATATCAAACCGCTTACCCTTACATTACTTGTAATACCAAATTCATACGTTTGAATGTTTTATTTGTATAAATAATTCGTTTTTCTAGAAAATTTGTTAAAATCACTGGTTTAAAATAGATATTCGGTTTAAGAAATTAAAATTTAAACAAAATTTTTGTATACACTCCTTTACTGTAAGTTTAGAATAACATGTTACTAGGTAAGGAGTTACATCGATGAACCTGCCCTTGTTAAAATAATAGGTCTAGTAATAGGAAAGTAAGAGCTTACCCCCTTCATTACAAAATGCTTATTTTTATAACCAAAACTTGTGAAAAAAAATTTCAAAATTTTTTGTTAAAAATATATAATTTTTCATTTAATACTCAATATAAAACAAATTGAAATTTTAAGAAAAAAACGTATTATTTTAAGGTTATTTGTAACCTAGAGGTAATAGGTAAGCGTAACATGTAAGCTCGGAATAACATATTACTAGGTAAGGAGTTACCTCGGTGGACATGCCCTTGGAAATAATAGCTTTGGTAATAGAAAAATAAGAGGTTACCCACCCATATTTCTTCTTACCAAAGTCATTACCGAGTAGTAGAAGGTTTTGCTGGGAGAACTGTTCATTTTGTTCTAATGAGAGGTTTAGTTTTAGTTAATAATTTAATAAAAAGCACTCGTCTTGAAACCTACTTAGAATAAAAAGCTCTACCGCTTAACAATAAAAAGGCGTTTTATTATAAAAATATAAAATACATAAAGCAATAAAAACCATTAGGACACTTGTGGCTAGTCGTAATTTCTGAGGACAGAAGCTGACCCAAGTGTCTCTTTTGGACTAGAAAATAATATTTTTATAATTTTCTCCTTACTACGCTATCTATTTAACACTTACAGATAATACAACTGACGATCAAATCTACTATTCAAGCAATATTTTAATTTCCCTTCAATTTTAAGTTTGGTTCTTAGCGATTTTTGAAAAAAAAAAAAAATTATTCAGAAACACAGTTAATTACACTATGCGACAGTCAAAATCGGGATGGGATGAAACCAACGGGAAATGTTATATCGGTCAAAAACAAGTTATACGTGTCCCGGCGTTTCGCTGGGTCACCGATAGGAATCGAGATATATCTTTTTTTTGACATAACTCGAGAACCAGTAGTCCGATTTTGCTCAAACAATTTTAAAAAAATTAAAAATTACAATTCCTTTAATCTGTTCATATAACGTTTTTCTATATACTCAACAGTTTTGCCGGTAAAAATAAATGTTTGTTACCGCTACCATAAAAATCAATAACCTTTTGTTTATTACTTTTTTTTAATATTTTAGGCAAAAAATGTTTTTTAAAGACCACCAAAGGTCAAATCGATATATCTCGATTCATAGGGGTGACCCAGCGAAACGCAGGGACACGTATAACTTCTTTTTTACCGATATAACTTTCCCCGGTAGTTTGAACCCTTCCCGATCACTGACCCCTACCATTTGTGTCACAGTGTTATCCGACATAAAGAAGATCGCTCCGACTTAATGAAATTTTAATGTGTTGCAGAGGAGTCAAAATTAGACAAAAACACGTACTTTTTTAACTGCTAAATATCATATTTAGTAGGTAAAGCGTAGGCGTAAATGAAATCAATTTTTTTTATCTAATATGAAAGTTCTTGTATGAGGAAAAATAGCCCACATTTCGGACATAGGCTTGCCAACCTTTTTCAATATTTGATATAGAGGTGAAAAAAGCACTTTATGAAAAGGCGCCTGAAACCAGTAAAACTGTGAATATCGTAAAAGGCCGAGACACTTCCTCATTTAAATCGAATTACGAATAATGTACAATAGACCGTACCACCTTAAGCACCGTAAGTTGTTTTTCACGTGGAAAAATTTCACTCGAACTTTAAAGGCTTCAAACTGCAATTTAAATTATAAAAATGAACAATTTTTTAATTTTATAACAAAGACACAATCACAATAAATACAAAATGTCACTTTTTCCCAAGAAAAATAATAGTCTTGTACATTAAATTAGCGTGAGAACAAATTCTACACAATTTTCACGTGAAACTCGTTATCGTGAAAAATCATTTTTTTTATATGGAGTATAACAGTTTTTTCACGTGAAATTGAAACAACCTACGGTAATTAACAGGCAAAAGAAATGCCTACACTTTTGCAAGGCAATTTGGAAAAAAAAAATTTTCCCCCGAACGTAGGGGTCGCCTTTTGTAATTTGTCGTTATATCTTCGGCATTTACAGTTGTATTGTAAAGTGTGATATATCGATTTTTTTTCCTCGAGGAGACCAGTGTCTCTCACTTAAATCATGTCTTTTACTTAAATCATGTTTCGTTATACTCACATCTTTTGGCATCCTTTTTTATCGGAAATAATTCTAAAACCCTAAACTAAAAAATTTCCATAATAAATTTCAGTTGCAGTTTTTTGTTAAACCAACTTTGAACTACTAATTTTTAATCACGCTGCTAAGAATGTATTACTGATTGTTGGTTGCAACATCCAATTTAAAAGTCACTAATTCGAATTTTGTAATTAATTTCACCCAAAATAAAAAACTTAAACAAAACTTAAGAGGGTAATTTTCAAAAACATTTCGGTGAAGTGTTGCGTTATTTCCATAGAACCTGCATAAAGTCCCCCATTAAACAAATATCCAGAAAAATTTAAGCAAAAACAATTATTGTTGAAAATGGAAATCATGATTTTCCATAAAATGCTGGAAACGTAAAACAAATGATAATTTTCTATCTGCAGATACAGTGTTCAGAATCCAAAAAAAATTTGTGTTTATCTTTGAAAGATGTTTTAATGGAATAACTTGTAAATCATGTTTTAAAAACCCCATTTTTTTGCGAAAAATTACTTTAAATTTGAAGACAATTCGCTAGGAAAAATTCTCAGATTCTGAAGGGTTTTATAGGAATATTCCTCTCAATGTTACTAAGGTTTTTTCATAGAAGAAAGTCCTTATAATCTAAGTTTTTTTCTTGGAAAAAATTCTTCATAATTGGGGTTTTCTCTATAGGAGAAAGCCCTCATAACCTGAGGGTTTTCTTCAGGCAAAGTTCTTAGAAAAAGTCTATACGAGAAACTCCTCAGATGCTGGAGGATTTAATGGAAAATGTCTTCAGAATCTGACGGCTTTATATGCAGCAAAGAAAAGTAAATCGCTGAATATATGTCTTTTTTTAAAAAATTATAGAATTTACTTTAATTTGGTCTTATGTCGCATTTTTATTTTAGTAGATTTGAGGTTAAGAAGAAGACTAAATATTTTTTTCAAAAGTTATAAACACGTTATTAATTTGCAAATCAGATTAGATCTAGTTTTTGCCTTTTTTTATTATGGACAGGCTTCATCAGTGCTTTTCCATTAAATTGTATTATTGTTTATATTTTATTGTCAACAACCTGTCGGTTGTAGGAATCGAACCCATGCACACCTACATTACAAACGTAACTCATTTTTAAATTCACTAGAGTTCATTTTTAAATTCAATAATTTTTTTTTTGTTAATTTTGAAGGAAATTTTTATACATTTATTTTATTTTTTAAATATTAAACAAAACATTATAATATATTATGGAAATAATGTTTTAGTTTTTAAGGGGGGTAAATACTGTAACAACAGCATTTTAAAGGGCATGAAGGGTTATCAAAAATTCAATTATCAATAGATTTAATATTTTATTTTTTTATTTAAAAATCATGTTATCGATGTATTTTTAAAAAATATCAGTTTTGTATTTCTACAGCCAAAATCGCCAGAGTTGCCAGTTCATTACTGGCCTATTTTAAAAAAGGCAAAATCGGCAGACTTCTTTATTTATCGAAAAATAAAAATGAAAAGTGATTCTCAATGCCAGATAAATTCTCTAGTCCTTATCGTGCCCCGATTTTTACTTTTTTAACTTTTTTTTAACAAAGTTGCCACATAAACTTAAAAATTTCAAAAAAGGCAAGAAACAACAATTTTGCTTGGGAATATATAAAATTTATTTGACTAAAATTCAAAAAAAGGGCCACGGTAAGGACTACAGATTTTTGTTGACTACGAAAGAAAAAAACCACATCGATATCGGTTTACTCGCTTTGGATGTACAGTGGCAGCCGATTATGAACTCATATGGTTGTGGGAAAAGGCGTTTAAAGTTTAAAATTAATTTTACGCTAAGAAAGCCGAAAAAATTTCTAAAAATCGTGTACACCCAGAAAACAGATTCAGTTCTGATAACCCCATTTGTAGTCAATCGCATTGTTCGATTGTGGTAGCCGAGATTTTCAGTTGTGGCAACAGAAAACCAATTGAGACAAGACTAATTTGACTGTGACAATGGAATTTCAGTTGTATCAAGAATAATTCGGTAACCGCAAACGAAAAATTCATTTGATGCAACTGAACCATACGATTGCCAACAAATGGGGTTGTCAGCACCGAATCTGTTTTCACGGTGTATGAATAAAATTTATATCTCCTAGTTTTCTACATGTGCACGAATCGGTTAAAGGGTAGTTGATATAAAAACGATGCCAGAAAAATTATTATACATTTCATTTCGGTCAAAATGGTATAATTTTGTTTAATTTGTATTTGTTTCTTATTTTTTATACACACTGATGAATTTTGGAGCTAATATAAAACCATCAATACCTGCCTTCGCCCACAATCGGGGAATCGTCATTGGCTTTTCTTTAAAGACTGCGTGCAACTCCTGCATCTTTGGATGTAGTTTTTTTCTTTTTGTTCTGCTATATTATGCGAAATAAGATTTCTAATAAAGACAATGAAATAAAAACGCTTCCAAAAAAATTTGTATACAAATTAATTTCATAGAATATTACTTTGTGACTAAAATATATTTTACAAAAAACATGGGGTAATTTTATTTCTTCGAATTTTTTATTGATACTATCGGAGCATGCTCTATCCAAAATTTTTCCTAGAGTCGATACCCGGTTAAAGGAATGCTGAAAATTTACTTTGACCTACTTAATGCGTAATTCGGTAGAGTTTACCAAAATAATTCGATTGGACCAACAATTTTTTATTGTTGTATTGTAGTAGGTAATAGCTTTTGTCGAATAATGTAATAGTACTAACCAAAATTTATTTGCCACAATGAATCTGTTCTTTGTGTGTAGCTTATTTTTTAGGTGCAACTTTGTATGGGGCCTGTATTAAAATGTAAACACATAAATTTTTACATACGATTTTTTTTTAAATAATGTGCCTTTATATTTTATATCTAAATTTTGCAAACGAAATTACAAGACGGTTTGACATCGCTGACTTCATTGTGGTGTAGGATATAAAAAAACACAAAATAAATCCATATTACGCACTTTTTAAAACCCATTCATAACATTAAAAGAAAACCATTTTTCCATTTAACTTTTTCCCATGTACCATCTAATTCTAACGCCTAGTTAATAAATAGTACAAATAAAAGCCAAGTGCTAGTATTTCCCCAAAAAAAAATTAAATATTTTTTTCAAATTTGTATTCCTGTTGCTGGTTTGTTTGTTTATAGTGTGTTGGTGGCAGCTTTTAATTTATGGCAAACATTTCCGTTTCCGTCGTTTTACCACCAACCATTTTCCGTTAACTGTACTTCATTTTGTTTGCTTTTGTTTCCAACCATTAAATGAAAGTGTTTTACCAAACGCACCAACTTTTTGTTTCTATTTTTATACATTTTTTTCACTTTTCCCAGGCTATTTACATTAATTGAAAGTGTTGCCATTGTAAGTACAAAATTTATATATTTTTTCATTTCATTAAGTGCTTAAAGAACAGAAAAAAGGTCTCTACCAACAAGAGTGGCATATAATTTGTTAATTAAATATGTCACAAGTGATAAATGTTATGAATATGTATGATTATTAGTCTAACTACCAAAGTCATAAATACATAAATACCTTTTGCATTTGCCTTTTTTTATACTTAATTATTTTAAATAGAAAATTAACTAATTAGTTTTTATTTTCGGTAAATGTTATATTGTTGTTAGGGACGAAGAGAAATCATTAATAAAATTAGTTTATATCCCTCTTTCATAAATATGAGTTACCGTATGTTTATTATCGCTTTTGTAACGGTTATTAAAAATATTATTTGAACGAGTAAAAAGGTTAAAGTCGGGCATGCCGACTATACAATACCCTACACCAGTCTGGTGTATTGTTTGGATCCGAAATTCGAATGGGTTAAAATGGGGCTTGTGTCAAAATTTTCTATAATGGAGTCAGCGCACCAAATTTCAATAAAATATCTTAATATTTGCGACCTGCAGTTTGTAACCAAGCCAATTTTGGGGGGACCCTTATATGGGCACTAGTTCTAAACATGGACCGATGTTCACCAAAATCAATAGGCTTCGTCCTTGGGCCAACATAGGTCTATGTACCAAATTTCATCAAAATATCTTAATATTTGCGACCTGCAGTTTGTAACCAAGCCAATTTTGGGGGGACCCTTATATGGGCACTAGTTCTAAACATGGACCGATTTTCACCAAAATCAATAGGCTGCGTTATTGGGCCAATATAGGTCTGTGTACCAAATTTCATCGATATATCTTAATATTTGCGACCTGCAGCGTATAAACAGTATAATTTTGGTAGGACCCTTATATGGGCACTAGGTCTAAACATGGACCGATGTTCACGTTACTGGGCCAATGTAGGTCTGTGTACCACATTTCATCAAAATATCTTAATATCTACGACCTGCAGCGTATAAACAGTATAATTTTGGTAGGACCCTTATATGGGCACTAGGTCTAAATATGGACCGATGTTCACCAATGTTCACCAAAATCAATAGGCTGCGTTATTGGGCCAATATAGGTCTGTGTACCAAATTTTATCAAAATATCTTAATATTTACGACCTGCAGCGTATAAACAGTATAATTTTGGTAGGACCCTTATATGGGCACTAGGTCTAAACATGGACCGATGATCACCAAAATCAATATGCTGCGTTATTGGGCTAACATAGGTCTGTGTACCAAATTTCGTCAAAATATCTCAATATTTACGACCTGCAGCGTATAAACAATATAATTTTGGTAGGACCCTTATATGGGCACTAGGTCTAAACATGGACCGATGATCACCAAAATCAATACGCTGCGTTATTGGGCTAACATAGGTCTGTGTACCATATTTCGTCAAAATATCTTAATATTTACGACCTGCAGCGTATAAACAATATAATTTTGGCACAAACTTATAATACCCTGACCACATAGTGGTGTAGGGTATAAATATATATTGTGGAATGGGTTAAAGTGGGTAATGTGGGAAATTCCAAAATTCCACACTAACTGCTTTACTACGGAAAAAGTGTGTCCGATTACTTACAAACTTACAATCAGTAATAAATAAATTATTGTAAGTTAGTAAATACACGTGCTGCATACTAAGTACACTTAAAACAATACGTTAGTAAAAAAAATCTGTCAAACGGGTCTCAAATATTGTAGATTTAATTAATTTTTAACAAGTTTTTAGGTGAAACGCTGATTTAACCCTTAAATGCATGGTGTAGCCATTTGACAACATACCAGTTTTTTTAATAAAAAACGAGTAAAAAGGTTAAAGACGGCTATACAATACCCTACACCAGTCTGGGTAAAAGCCAACTAATGTTTGGATCCGAAATTCGAATGGGTTAAAATGGGGCTTGTGTCAAAATTTTCTATAATGTGAGTCAGCGCACCAAATTTCATTAATATATCTTAATATTTGCGATCTGGAGTTTGTAACCAAGCCAATTTTGGGGGGACCCTTATATGGGCACTAGGTCTAAATATGGAATGATGTTCACCAAAATCAACAGGCTTCGTCCTTGGGCCAAAATAGGTCTGTGTACCAAATTTTATAAATTGTACCAGCGTATAAACAATATATAATTTTGGGAGGACCCTTATATGGGCACTAGGTCTAAACATGGACCGATTTTAACCAAGGCTTCGTCCTTGGGCCGACATAAGTCGGTGTACCAAGTTTCATCGAAATATCTTAATATTTGCGACCTGTAGAGTGCGCACAAGAATGCATGGACAGACAGACGGACGGACGGACAGACGGACATCGTTCAATCGAAATAAAAAAAAATTCTGAGCCGATCGGTATACTATAAGGTGGGTCTAGGACCAATATTTTTTGGTGTAAGAAACTTATAATACCCTAAACACATAGTGGTGTAGGGTATAAAAACCCACTTGATGCACAAAACTGTATTTGTGGGCACTACAAAGTGTTCTTATAGTTTAGCTCAGATTTTTTAAGCAGTTATAGGAAAAACCTTGGTTTTCCTTCGCATGTTTGTGAAAAATCTAAAACCCACGTTTTTTTTACAAAAAGTGTAATACTCAAAAATATTTTTGTTTTTAATATTTAAAGTGGTATTCTCGCAATAAAATTCATTTTGACGCTAATAAGTGTATAATTCATAGTTTATAGATATTTTTTTCATACACGTTAAAATAATCACAATTTAGCTATTTGGCAAAAAACCATATTTTTCAATAAAAATCACCTTTTTTTTAAATAAATTTTTTTTTGGTATTTTTCTTGAAATGTATACGCCTTTAGAAATATAAAATAAAACGAGTAAAAAGGTAAAAGTCGGGCATGCCGACTATACAATACCCCTACACCGACTATACAATACACCTACACCCTTTAAGTTAAGAGCCAACTAATATTTGGATCCGAAATTCGAAAAAATGGACTTGTGTCAAAATTTTCTATAAAATTATAAAAGAGAGATAGGTCCAAATATGGAGCGATTCTATCTAGAATCTATCGGCTTTTTTCTCTGGACCATGTGAGTCAGCAAACCAAATTTCGTAAAAATATCTTAATACTTGCGAACTGCAGCGTGTAACCTAGCCAATTTTGGGGGAACCTTCATATGGGCACTAGGTCTAAACATGGACCGGTGTTAACCGGTGTCGTTCTTGGGCCGACATAAGTCGGTATACCAAATTTCATCAAAATATGTTAATATTTGAGACCTGTAGATTGCGCACAAGAATGCATAGACAGACAGACGGACGGACAGACGGAATCGAAATAAAAAAAAATTCTGAGCCGATCGGTATACTATAAGGTGGGTCTACGACCATTATTTTTTGGTGTTACAAACATCAGCACAAACTTATAATACCCTCTCCACGTAGTGGTGTAGGGTATAAAAATGATTAAAATTGAAGGGTAAAACAAAGAATATGATTAATTAACTTCATTAACTTCATTTTAAAAAATGTTGGACGTCAATTTTGAAAATTATTTTTAACAAATTTTTAAGGACCCATTTGTTAAATTTCACAGAATTTGTAGTTAAAATATAATATTTTTATATTTCTGCTATTATTAGTTTAACAAATTTTTTACTTAAATTTAAATTTGTTAAATTTAGCAAAAACTAACCTAAAGTTAAGAAATTTTATTTTAAGCCAAAACAAGAGGAATATTTGTTAAATTAACAAATTGTTCTGTTGAGCCAGAACAGACATATTATTTTGAGTGTAAGACAATTATGCTTAATGTTAATAGAACTCAATTACGTCAGAAATAACAATTATGTTATATTTTCAAGTCAAAAGGTGCGAGCAGATTGATCCGTATAAGTCGCAATTTAAGCCTTGCTTTCAAGTTTTAAGGCTTTAATATAAATTTATTACATTTTATTTCCAATAAAATGTAAACAAAAATTCAAGTTTATGTTAAATTCGGCAATGCAAAGTAACTATGTAGTATTTTTCTAAAAAAAATCAGAAAAAGATTCATTAATACTCTTATTTTAACAGTGTGCAAATACGTTAAACTATTTTGACTACAAAATTCAAAAGATTTATCAAATATTTGCATTTTTTAAATTTTTTTTTGTTTCATTCTTTTAATTTCCCTTATTTTTTTTATTTACATTTCCAAATAATTTGTAAAAGTTATTTAATGACTCTTTCGTAACAATCCATCACAACTTTTATATTCGATTTTAAAATAAAAATCTAAAGAAAATTTTGATTTTCGTTGGTATAATATGCAGATTTACTTACAAATTATTAGGCGCTTTTTTTAATCACTGGATTTATTTTGTTAAAAAATCCATATTTTGTTTTTTAGTTTAAAAAATTTAATATTTTTTATCAAAATTTAAAACTTATTCGCTAACATAATGTGCAAGAAAATCAATAAATTTTATAAAAATGTGAACACAGGAATTGGATTTAGCTTAATTTAATTTTCCTTTGCACGTTAACTTTCAACTCGCATTATTTTCTAAAAAGTTCTGCTGGCGTACGTTCGATTATACCGAGAATATTATAAACATTAGCTACATTGAAATAATTATCATCAATTCAGTAATGAATTTCTCCATAGTTCCAATGAAAATTGTCACTGGAACTCGTCCATTGAAACTTTTCATAGAATCTATGAAACAGGTTTCGTTAAAGTCAATTTTTATGAAAAGATCATAAAAGTAATGAAACCCTTCATAAAATGAATAGGCCACTCCTCCAATGAATAAATCATTCAGAATCTATTATTATAGTTGTTTGTTGTCGTTGCTAAAAGCTGGAGTGGATAAATAAAAAGTATTTAGCAAATGCAAAAAGCGTAATAAAATTGTAGCATATTTTATGGATGTACACAAAATATATCTAATAAAAAAATTCATTAAATTAAAAAATTTCATAAAATTTTATAATAAGCTTAATTCAAGTAATGAAGTTCCTTATTAATGTTTCGAAAAAATTAATATGATTTATAAAAGATTTAATAGTCCAAAATTAATAATAAAAAATTAATAAAAAAAAAATAAAAATTATAAAAGATAATTCTCACAGTATGGAAATTAATGCACACCAATAAAACTCGGCACCCCACTAAAACTATTGTATTTGGGAATTAAATGTTTAATATAAAATTCTAACTGTACGAAAATTTTTAAAAATTAATAAAATGACGATATTTTATAAAAAAAAAATAAAAAAGTAAATACTATTGAACAATTTCATATATATAAAGAACATTTTTATTTAATTTATGAAGATCTAACTTATGAAATTCAATGAATTTTTTTTAACGAAATTATGAAATTTTATGAAAGAAAAGTTATGATTAAATTCATAATATTAATTAAATATTATATACATGACATGAATGAAGAATGAATCTACGAAAAAAAATTTATGAAATTATACCATTAATATCATGATGGACAATTCTTTCAGTGTATTTAAAAATTTTTCGTACTTGAAGCGGTTAAATGTATATTTGCTTTAAATATTTAACGTTCATAGGTATGAACGAAAATACAGCTATTATTATTTATAAAATAAAGGTTACATTATAAATTGTTTTCCCATAATAATTAACCCTATCGAAGTAAAATAATGAAACAGTGCTATGAACTAAACAGCTTCAACAAAGTTCGCCAACTCA
Source organism: Leucophora obtusa (assembly GCA_949987735.1). Taxonomy (NCBI): domain Eukaryota; kingdom Metazoa; phylum Arthropoda; class Insecta; order Diptera; family Anthomyiidae; genus Leucophora; species Leucophora obtusa. The sequence goes on from OX465296.1 coordinate 139,675,859, forward strand.
CCATCAGATGGCGCGCAACAAGTTTTCTAAAATTCAACGTCTCGCGCAATTACAATGTTGCAATATTTGAAGCCCTTTCACCACCTTTAATCTCTGCTCTATCCCTGATTTCCTGAGTGTTGCTCCTCTCACAAATAAAAAAATAAAATAATAAATAAATAAAACAAACTCACACAGGGTTTTTAAATAAATCGAAAAAGTATTTTAATTAAAAACTAATCAGAAATATTGAAATTTTCTCAGTCAAAACTATCTTTGCTAGAATTTAAAAATTATCCAGTTGGAAATTTCGTAAAAACATCTTTTTCACGGCTCGGCGACACGTGCTAACATTTTTATACAAATATAGAAGATCAATATGATGACATATCTTTAGAAAGTCGTCGCTAATACTTTCAGCACCATTCAGTAAGTAGGCAAGGATAGGAAAAATGAAAAAATTGTTTTAGTGGTTTTAACGTTTAGGTGTTGAAGACAACTTACTGACCGATGCTGGAAATGTCAATGAGGACTTTCGGAAGATATGTCATCATTTATTTATCAGACTGACCTATTGGTCTGGCCTTGATATTTTTATATTTGTATGAAAATGTCAGCAGCTGCCGATAGGTATTTTGTATGGGAGCCGTCATGAAAACGTCTTCACCAAATTTCTAACAAGTTTTAAATTGATAATGGTGTAAATATCTATCTACACTAAAAGAATATTCCTTCATGGTATTAACGATATAATTCCATAAAATTTTTTTCGTAGAATCAATGAAGAATTTTATTACGTATATAATATTTAATTAATATTATGAAATTTTTCATAACTTTTCTTGCATAAAATTTCATAATTTCATTAAAAAAATTCATTGAATTTCATAAATTAGATCTTCATAAATTTAATGAAAATGTATTTACTTTTTTTAATTTTTTCGTAAAATATCGTCATTTCGTTAAATTATAAAAATTTCCATACAATTAAACATTTAGGTAATTCACAAATACAATAGTTTTATGTAACCATAAAGTTTTAATGATGTGCATTAATTTCCATACTGAGAGAATTAACTTTTATATATTTTTTATACCCTACACCACTACGTGGTCAGGGTATTATAAGTTTGTGCTGATGTTTGTAACACCAAAAAATATTGGTCCTAGACCCACCTTATAGTATACCGATCGGCTCAGAATTTTTTTTATTTCGATTTAACGATGTCCGTCTGTCCGTCCGTCCGTCTGTCTGTCTGTCCATGCATTCTTGGTACACCGACTTATGTCGGCCCAAGGACGAAGCCTATTGATTTTGGTTAAAATCGGTCCATGTTTAGACCTAGTGCCCATATAAGGGTCCCCCCAAAATTATATTGTTTATACGCTGCACGTCGCAAATATTAAGATATTTTGATGAAATTTGGCACAAAAACTTATATTGGTCCAGGGACGAAACCTATTGATTTTGGTGAACATCGGCCCATGTTTAGACCTAGTGCCCATATAAGGGTCCCCCCAAAATTATATTGTTTATACGCTGGAGGTCGCAAATATTAAGATATTTTGATGAAATTTTATACACCGACCTATATCAGCCAAAGAACGCAGCCTATTGATTTTGGCTAACAGCGGTCCATGTTAAGACCTAGTACCCATATAAGGGTCTCCCCAAAATTATATTCTTTATACGCAGGAGGTCGCAAATATTAAGATATTTTCATGAAATTTGGTACACCGATCTATATCAGCCCAAGAACGCAGCCTATTGATTTTGGTGAACATCGGTCCATGTTTAGACCTAGTGCCCATATAATTGGCTTGGTTGCAAACTGCAGGTCGCAAACTGCAGGTCGCAAAAATTAAAATATTTTAATGAAATTTGGTTCGCTGACTCACATTATATAAAATTTTGACACAAGTTCCATTTTAACCCATTCGAATTTCGGATCCAAACATTAGTTGGCTTTTAACCAGACTGATGTAGGGTATTGTATAGTCGGCATGCCCGACTTTAACCTTTTTACACGTTTTTAATTTAATTTTTTATTATTAATTTTGGACTATCAATTTTTTTTATAAATCATATTAATTTTTTCGAAACAATAAGGAATTTCATTAGTTAAATTAAGGTTATTATAAAATTTTATGAAACTTTTTAATTTAATGAATTTTTTCAGTAAAATATGCTACAATTTTATTACGCTTCTTGGATTTGCTAAATACTTTTTATTTATCCACTCCAGCTTAGCAACGACAACAACCAACTATAATAAATAATAGTAAATGAAATTGCTTCATAGATTTTATGGAGCTCTTCATTGGCTGCATGTTTTTTCATTGGACGAGTGGCCTATTAATTTTATGAAGAGTTTCATTAATTTTATGAACTTTTCATAAACATTGACTTTAATGAAACCTGTTTCATAGATTCTATGAAAAATTTCAATGGACGAGTTCCAGTGACAATTTTCACTGAAACTATGAAGAAATTCATTACTGAAGTGATGATAATTCTCTCAGTGTAGAGGCTTGGACATCGATATGTTTTAAGTTTTGATGTTCGCGTTTAAAATCACCGACAAGGCAAACATTTTTTGTTTTTTTTATAAACAGACTAGATTTGTGAATTAATTGCTTAAAAAACCCTGTATTTCCCCCTAAACAGAGGGAATTTTACTGGACGAGTTTTAATGAAATTTTTCAGTAAACAAATGAAGTTTTCTTCACATTGTAAATGAAAAATTTCTTCAATTTGATGAAAAACCAGTTTTAATGAAACTTTTTCATTGAGTGTATGAAACTTTTAGTATATAAAATGAAATTTTTCACAAAATATTATGAAAAATTCCATTAATTCAATGAAAAGTTTCAATGGACGAGTTCTTGGTTTTATGCAAAAATTCATTAATGTCATGCAGATAATTCTCTCAGTGTATTAGTAATATCTATTTGAACAAAAAGTGGATTTTACTAGTAGTGGGAAATATTGGGTTTTTTAACAATTACTTCAAAATTTCAGTCTGCTTACGAGTAGACTAAAAATTTCCGTTTTTGATTTTTTTTATATTTAATGCTAGTCTATGGGTTTGTGGATAAATTTGGTGATAAAATTCATTCCTAAGCCAAATTGCTAAGTTTTATTTATATGAGCCATTGTTTATAAGACACATTTTCCAGCTGGGTACTTTACTTAAAGCAAAATTTAAAGCACTTGAACTGGAATAAAATGCTAATGAAATTAAAAAAAGAACAATCTGTTCTACCCACAAGCAGACTGAAATTTGTAGTAATTGCTGCGAAAACCCCGTATTTCCCCCTATTAATAGAATAAATTTTTTATTCATACGTGCCATTATTTCCAAAGTGAAAAAAATATTAAATATTTAAGGGATTTGTTTTGACAATCGATTTGCTCGCAGATAGAATCACTGCAAATATGAATTTAATTGTTTTAGCAACACAAACTCGGTAAACCCGTATTATGACCAATTATGACCAAACAGAACGATTTCATAGACACGAAAGTCAGTTATCACCACAATTTTTTTTCACTGTGTTATAAGCAGAGAAGACAAAATTGCTGTTTTTGCTTTTTATTCTTTTTATTGCTTTTTTCACTCACATTTGATTCTTTTTGCTTTTTTTGGATTTTCGGTTTTTTAGCTTTAAAATAGCTTTTTCTTAAAATTTTTGAGCTTTGAACTGCTTTTTTTAAGACGTTTTTGAATTGCTTTTTTAAGACGTTTTGGTTAACAAAAAAATATTTTTTCGCTAAACTTTGAATTTTTTTTAAACTGTTGTTATTCAAAGTTTTTTTACTTTTGCTGTTTTCTTGCTTTTTTTACAATATTTTTTTTTGCTTTAAACACATCGGATTTTGCTTTTTTCTGTCTTCTCTGGTTATAAGACTACAAAATGTTATAGTTTTATTTCTATTTTTCTTTTTCTTTTTAAGATCAAGTGTTATTTGATGGCTGCATTTAAGTGTGATGGATAAACCGACTCTATGAGTCTGACAGTCGGTTAGTTGCTTATCAACCACGAGAAGAAACAACAACCTAATTTCATCCTGTTCCTTAGAAGTTTTAGTAATTTTTTTGTACACTGAACAAAAAAAGTCTATTATGGCTACACTATCAAAACAATTCCGTTGTGACAACCAAATTATATCCAACCGAATGAATTCGGTGGTTGCAACCTCGTAATTTTGTTGTCCCAACCGAATTCAGTTGCGGCAACCGAATTGCAATCGAATTCAATTGCCACAACTGAAGTTGTGACAACCGCATCAATTCGGTTGGCAACAAATTCGGTTGTCACAACGGAATTGTTTTAAGAGTGTATTGGAAATTTTGGTGTTATTTGGGTAATTTAACTATTTTGAGTCCTGCGGTATATTTTGCAAATTTTGGCAACGCTTGTATACTGATTTATAGTACAATGAAATTATTAGAAAAATTAGTAACCGATACTAAATTTTAGTAAAATTGCTGTAAACTGTAATTTAAAAATTATTTGCCAAAATTTTCAAAAAATTTTACGAAATTTAGTAAGACCCGAAGAAATACCGTCATCTTATTTATGAAATGCTTCATAAAGTGATGAAAAACAAAAATAAAACTTGAAAAATATGATGGCTTTTTTTTCTTGAAAGCAAATGTAAAATGCAAATGTAATTAACAGTGTCGATTGTTTCGTAAAACAACTTATTTATTATTTTTTTTTACGTATGTAGAAGTTTTAATTACATACTATAAAAAGACCCTATGCGGCCCTATGCTCCTTGCAGGAGTAAAAGGAACAAATATATATATATAAAAAGACCAAAATCCTTTTTCTAAAAGGTGTTTTGAAATCAGCAACGAAAATTAGTTAAAACTTCAATAATATGTAAAATGAGAATTGCAGAAATGTTTACTAAAGTATATATTTTTACTAACAATCAGTAGATAAATACTAAAATTAAAATGGAAAACCGTTCACAAATTTTTTTACTAAAATTTTTTTCTAAGTGTTTTATTATTTTATTATTATTTTGTAATAACATGTGAATTAGGGATACAACATTTTGCACTCATTCATATCGAAAATTACATGGTCTTGGAAAAATATAAGGAAATACGAGAATGATTTTACTTTTGCTCGGTTGTTAAACATGATCTCGCATCAAATGCCCTGAAATTTGAAAGACTGATTTTTGTTTGTAATAACCAAGGCAGCAAAATCGAAAATATGCGCTAAAAATATGGGATAAAAACGCAAAAGATACACGTAAATATGCACCTAAATAAAAATATGCACTCAAGAGCAAAAACTATGCGCAAATCCCAAAATAAATACTTTAGAAACAAAAGTTTGAATTTGCAGATTTATAAAAGTTTAGTACTGTGTAAAGGTTTATAAATTCCTCCATTTCATATTTTATATATTTATTGGAAAAATTTTTAATATACAGTGGTGTAAACATTAATTAATAGATATTGTAGAAAAATAGGTTAATTACACCAAAACTTATTGGAAAGAAAACTATGGTGTCAGAAATTTGTACATACATTATTTATTGTTAAAGAATCAAATCCATCAGACTTGAATAATTGGCCCAAATTTTTCTGACCTGAAATCAGTACAATTTTTTTTAAATACAATCACCAAAAAAAAAAAAAAAAATTATGATGTCAACCAAATTTGTTTCCAATCGAAAAGTTCGGTTACTGCAACAACATTTTTCGGATAATAGTACTGTCCAGCGAATTTCAGTTGTCGCAAATTTCAAATGATATTTTCTGAATTTCGATTAATATTTTCTGATTTTCAAATAGAAAATCTGAATTTCCACTGACGTTTTCTGAATTTCAAATGGAAATTCTGAATTTCAATTGATTTTTTCTGAATTTCAAATGGAAATTCTGAATTTCAATTGATATTTTCTGAATTACAATTGCAAAACTTGTAGTTTTTGGTTAAGTGTAAATATTATATTGTAGACAATTTTAGGTTTTCTAAACTTTTTTCTATCGAAAACCCATCAGATTCTACACCCAGAAAACAGTTCCAGTTCTGGCCACCGAATTTGTTGCCAATCAAATTCATGCGGTTACGACAACTGTCTTTATATTAAATTATATTTTTGGTCGTGAAAGCCAAATTCCAAATAAATATTATTATGTTCGACAAAATTTTATTGAAATTAAAAAACTTTTTTTGAATTTTCTGGTATTGAACCCGACCATTCAGATTTATAGTTTACACTCTTAACCATTGCACCACAACTACTTTTAGTTTTTTTTGCTATATTTGCTCTTTAAAAATATGAATATTTTATTTTAATTAGAAAAAGAAAAATTCTAAATTTTAGTCTTTTCCTGGATTCGAACTCGGAAATCCGGCTTACTAGGCCAACTCGCTACCCACTACACCACCAACACTTATTAATTTTAATGTCTAATTTTGAATTTATATGTTTTGTTAAGAAAACAAAACAAGGTAAAAAATTAATTTGCCAATACCCATCATTAGCTGCGCTTCTTATCAATACAATCCACAATTCGGTTGGTTCCACTAAAGCCCTATTTTAAGGACATATTTGATTAGCATACCCGTATTTGTAGTTACCACTTCCGAATATTGATAATTTTTTAATAAATGTAATAAATAACACCAATTTTCTAGTATATCCAATAAATACATGGTTGCATCCCCTGTACAAAATTACAAAACGATTTTGAGGCGAAAGGCACTGATGATGGCTTTGTAGCGAAAGCCGAAAATGCGCGTTTGCCTTGCTGGTCTTACCGAATTTTTTCAATAATTTTTATTCTTTGTAATTTACTTGTAAAAATTGTATCATCTTTCTTTGATTTGAAAATAATTTAAACAGAAAGTGATATTAATTTATGATCTTGAGTCAAACTAAAATAACATTCATTTACTTGAATTTTAAAGTTTGTTGGAAATACCAATAATTGGATAATAGGATTGCTTTTAATTTATTTTCCCTCTTTTCGATACCTAATGAAATATTTTTGGTTTAGTACTCCATTATAGCTAACTCAAAATAAAATAACATCCTGGCAAATTCATTTTAATGGTTTTGATCGAATTCTAACCAATCTTTTCCCTTTGTGCAAAAATGTTTTCCATTAAGTATAAAATAGCAATGTTAGCAGGATATGTGACTACATCAAAGGAAAAGATTTTAAATAGTTTGTGAGTCAGTTTTTCATTACACAAAATAGTATTGGATGCTTATATGAGAGAGAACAAAATATTTTGCATTAGAATAAGTCATTGTGTCGAATATTGGTAGTTTTGAGTATTATATTTCAATTATCCAAAACAACCACGACAAGAATGCGTTATTACGAAATAAACTATTGTAAATTTCACAAATATCTACACTCAGTTATTTAAGAATGCTTTCAACCAATTTCTCCGAAATGTATAATATAATACCGATAGAAAAGCCTTGAGTTGCAGCAATACCAATTTTGAACTTTTATTTGCAAAATGCAGATCATGTATACACCCAGAAAACAGTCCCAGTTGTGGCTACCGAATTTGTTGCTAATCGATTTCGTGCGGTTACGACAACTATCTTTATATTAAATTATATTTTTCATTGTGAAAGCCAATATTCGGTGGTATAATTCAATATTAGGTTCCACATAAATATTATTATGTTCCACAAAATTTTATTGAAATTAAAAAAACTGTTTTGAATTTGCTGGTATTGAACCCGGCCACTCAGGTTAATAGTTCACACTATTACCAACTGCACCACAACTACTTTTCATTTTCTTAGCCATTATTAATGTTCATACTAGGGATGTACGATTAATCGATTAATCAAACTTCCTTATTAATCAATATTGTGATTAATCAATTAATCGATTATTCAACGATTTTGAATAATCAAAAACGTGACTAATCGATTAATCAGTTATTTCTATTATTCAAAATAATGATTAATTGATTAATCATGATTTTGATTAATCAAATTTATGAATAATTAAATTATATCTTGTTTTTCTTCGTTGAAGACGCCTTTTAACTCTAGTTCAATACAGACACATGAAACTTAAGAATGGACATTGGTCAAGTGTGACCAGTGAGCGAATAGTCTGTGTGATTTCCTTTATTTGGAGCTATATAAGGCATCGCCACAAAACAAAGACAAAATTTCTGTAATTTTTTGATTTTAAGCATTTTTTCAATATTAATTAAAAATATTCAAGTTCTGATTAATCAAAATTGAAATTACTCGCTTAATCATAATTCTGATTAATCAAATTTTCAATTAATCAATTAATTGATTAACTAAAGTTCTGATTAATCATACTGTTCGATTAATCGCACATCCCTAGTTTATACATATGAATATTTTATTTTAATTAAAAAAAACATCTAAATTTTTTTTCTTTTCCGGGATTAGAACTCGGAAATCTGGCTTACTAGGCCAACTCTCCCACCACTACACCACAAACACTTATTAATTTTAATGTCCAATTTTAAATTTATATGTTTTGTTTGGAATACAAGTATAGTATAAAACTCGTTTACCAATACCAATAGTTGTGTGTGTTATCAATACAATCCACAATTCGGATCGTTCTACAGAAACTCGACTTTAAGGTCATATTTAAATAGGATACCCGTATTTGTAGTTACCACTTTCGAATATTAAAAATTTTTTAATAAATTAAATTTATTAAATAAATTGGTGTTTCTACTGTACAGAATTACTAAACTGATATTAATTTTAAAATTGATTGGGGATACCAATAATTCGATAAAAGAATTGTTTTTTAGTTCATTTTCCCTATTTTTAATAACAAATGAAATATTTTTGGTGTAGTACTTAACTATACAGGGTGCGGCTAAAGTAACTATATGATTTGTTTTTTACTTAAATATATATTGAATGGAATGAAAAAAAAAACAAAAAATTGAATAGTAGCGTCAAAAAAAAAATTGAATGATAATGTTCCATTTTTATATTCTCCCAAGTTTAATTCCTGAAATAGAAAAAAAAAATGAAATATTCACAAGCAAAGAAGTTACAATTTTTTTAATCATCTAAATAAAATAACGTCCTGGCAAATTCATTTTAATGGTTTTGATCGTATTCCAACCAATCTTTTTTCTGGGTGTAGAAAACTTTACAATTTTTCTTATTAAAATTCAGTGAAGCACAAAAAATGCACAAAAAAAATTTTTAAATTACTAATATTTTAATAATTTTTTTTACACACTGAGAGAATTATCATCACTTCAGTAATGAATTTCTTCATAGTTTCAATGAAAATTGTCACTGGAACTCGTCCATTGAAACTTTTCATAGAATCTATGAAGCAGGTTTCATTAAAGTCAATGTTTATGAAAAGTTCATAAAATTAATGAAACTCTTCATAAAATTAATAGGCCACTCGTCCAATGAGTAAATCATTCAGCCAATGAAGAGCTTCATAAAATCTATGAAGCAATTTAATTTATTGTTATTTATTATAGTTGTTTGTTGTCGTTGTTAAGCTGGAGTGGATAAATAAAAAGTATATAGCGTATTTTATGGATGTAGACAAAATATATCTAATGAAAAAATTCATTAAATTAAAAAGTTTTATAAAATTTTATAATAAGCTTAATTCAATTAATGAAATTCATTATTAATGTTTCGAAAAAAATAATACGATTTCTAAAAAATTTCATAGTCCAAATAAAAAATTAATTAAAAAAAACAAAATAAATAAAAGTTATAAGATAATTCTTTCAGTATGAAAATTAATGCACATCAAACTCGGCCGTATGGTTATATAAAACTATAGTATTTGAGAATTAAATGTTTAATATAAAATTCTAAATGTTTGCAAATTTTTAAAAACTAATTGAATGACGATATTTTATAAAAAAAAAGTAAATACTGTTGAACAATTTCATATATATAAAGAACATTTTCATTAAATTTATCAAGATCTAACTTATGAAATTAAATGAATTTTTTTAATGAAATTATGTAATTTTATGAAAGAAAAAATATGAAAAATTTCATAATATTAATTAAATATTATATACATAATGAAATTTTTCATTGATTCTACACTCAAAAAAAAAAAAATTCAGTAAAGTCAGCAAAAAAATGTTGCTGTGTCAGCAAATTTTTAGTCAGGAGCGTGCTTGCAAAAAAGTTGGTAATTTCAGCAAAAGGTTTGCTGAAAATCAGCGAGTTGATTTTTACCAAAAAAAATAATAATCTTCAGCAAAAGTTTTGCTAACATTTAGTCGACTGTAAATGAAAAAAATCCTTGCTAAAATCACTAAACTTTTTGCTGAATATTAGTAGACTGAAAAAAACTTAAAAAACTTTTAGCGAAATTTTACTTTAGTTAATTTATTTGCTGAAAATTTAAATATAGAATATGGGTAGAGTTGTTTTTCTTTTTTTGTCATTTCCGTTTCCAGACAAGCTGCGACATCGACATCTTGTCTATCTGGTTGTCGTCCACGCTATGCATGCGGTTATCAGCACAATTTTTGTAGCAAAATAAATTAGTAAAACATTAGTTCAAAATTAGTTTAGTGCTAAAAAAATATAGCTTATATTTTTGCTGAAAACGGAATTTCAGCAAAAAAATTGCTGAAAACTAGTACACTTGATATACAAGTCGTTTTACTAATTTTTCTACTAACTTATTTTTTTGAGTGTACGAAAAAAAATTCTAAAAAGTTATATCATTAATATCATGAAGGATAATTTTTTCAGTGGCCTAATTAATAATATTCATTGACATTTTTTTAACGATTTTCCATAGAGTGCTGTAATTATTGCAAAAGCTCCAAACCTGATTTGGAAGAGAATAAAGAGAGAGAGATCGAAGATTACCCCACAATCATAACACTGCTCTACAAAAAAAAGGCGAATGTTATTGCAGTGGTTTTAGGATAATTAGGGGGTGCTGATTTGGAATCTGCAATCAGTTTATTCAAATTTACTCTAGGTTTTGCGCAATTTGCGATTTAAAATTTTCCAATTTTTCAGCCGATGTTTTCAATAAAAAAATTTATAATTTAGTAAATATAGCTTCGGAAAGAAAACGCTTTACACAGTTTAAGCTTAATTCCGTGCCCTCTTTTTCAAATTTAAGTGTGTATCAATATCTCAATAACTTTTCTAAATATTCGCTGAAAGTCAAAATTTCAAAATATTTTTAGGTTTTCTAAAAATAACAAATTTAAATATAAGACGAATTCCGATTTTAAAGGTCCAAAATTTATATGCATATCATTTTGCATTAACAAATTATGTGCACTTCTGGAGCCTTTTGTAATTAAATTTAGACTTAAAAAAAATGAACAAAAAAATATTTTACTGTACTAAAAATCTACTGTACTATTATATAATTTTTTTTTTAAATCATCAGATTTCATTCACTATTGATTTTTGCGAAATTATTGCGATTTGCAAAGTTTATATTTGACTTGCTTTTGCAAACTATTTTTAGCAAACAACAATAATAAAGGAGTTCACAGTTGAACAGCTAAATTGCAATCGTCGTAAATTAGTATGATTTTTAAGGTTTAAAATTTTCCTTGTGGTAAAAAATGCGGATTTTCATTTAACCAACATTAAAAATCTATTTTTTATTTTTTTTTTTTTGGAAATTTTCACCAATAATTATATATGCACAAACGTTGGGGCTTTACTGGATTTTATCGAATTTTTTTTAACCCATGTACGGCCAAATGAAATCTGGCGGAGAGAATTTAATAGAAATATATTTATATAAGAGGCAAAGACCTCAAATAGGAAAGAGTGAAATCTGAATTGACAAAAATTTAAAGATATTTTTATAAATAGGCAAAGAGTGAAAAGATAAAAACAGCGCCGCCGCACTAACATTTTGTAAAATTGCAATCGCAAAACTTGAATCAATAGATTTAATTAGTGCCTCAATAAATAATAAACACTACTAAAAAATTTCCTAAAAATTTTATTCAAAATTTCAACAATTAAAATTTTTGCTTAATGAAAAATTTTGCAAAGATTTCCTACTTTTAAATTAATTTAAAATAAGGTTAATTTAAACCGCATACAAATCTTTAGATCAGAAAAAGCTTTCTTGTTTTAAATTTTAAATTTAGTAGATTTGAGGTTAAGAAGAAGAATAAACATTTTTTCAAAAGTTATAAACACATTAAGGTGACTATTCCTACGAAAAGTCTGTGACTCTTAGATGTGACTGTATTCCCCATGTATTTGTTGTTGCAAGTTACAATAACGTATATTTATTCAAATTTTTGTTTGAAAACTTCAGAAAAATTAAGACCTGGTATCGACATAATCATAGCATTGACAAATAAAACTTTAATTTTTTTAATTTTATTGTTGTTTGGTATGAAAAGTTAAGACTCTCAGCCTTAAATATAGTCTTATGACGGTCACAATGAGTCACAAGTAGGAATAGGCACGTAAATTTGCAAATCAGTTTTTGCCTTTTTCTATGGACAACCTTCATCAGTGATTTTCTATTTAAATTGTATTATTTTCAATTTTATTGTCATATTATCTCTATATGATAATTTTTTCATGTCATGTTATAGGGTCAATATTTTCAGAAAAAATCGTAAAAACTGAGGTGAACTCATACGAGCACGGCGGTGGTAAATGGGTTAAAGTATATTGAAAAAACCTCCACAATGGCTTTTTTGGCAATCGCGCGATTTTTAAAAAAAGTTTTGCCTGCTATCACCCGATTTCTTAAAAAAAAATGTTCCTCTGGTGTTAATACTCTTACTTTAACCCTTAAATGCATGGTGTAGCCATTTGGCAACATACCGGTTTTTTAATAAAAAAACCCACTTGATGCACAAAACTGCATTTTTGCGCATTAGGGGCCCCTTCTGTACATAGTGTTCCTATAGCTTAGCGCAGAATTTTTAAACAGTTAGAGTAGGAATCTTGGTTTTGCTCTGTATATTTGTGAAAAATCTAAAACACGCGTTTTTTTACAAAATTGGAATATTCAAAAATATTTGTTTAAATATTTAAAGTGGTATTCTCGCAATAAAATTCATTTTGGCGACAATAAATGTATAAATTATAGTTTATAGATTTTTTTTTTTTTTTGTTCATACACGTTAAAATAATCAGAATTTAGCTATTTGGCAAAAAATCATATTTTTCAATAAAAATCACTTTTTTTAAAAATATTTTTTTTTTTGTATTTTTCATATATAAACGAATAAAAAGGTTAAAGTCGGGCATGCCGACTATACAATACCCTACACCACTCTGGTGTATTGTTTGGATCCGAAATTCGAATGGGTTAAAATGGGGCTTGTGTCAAAATTTTCTATAATGTGAGTCAGCGCACCAAATTTCATTAAAATATCTTTATATTTGCGACCTGCAGTTTGTAACCAAGCCAATTTTGGGGGGACCCTTATATGGGCACTAGTTCTAAACATGGACCGATGTTCACCAAAATCAATAGGCTTCGTCCTTGGGCTAACATAGGTCTATGTACCAAATTTCATCAAAATATCTTAATATTTGCGACCTGCAGCGTATAAACAATATAATTTTGGTGGGACCCTTATATGGGCACTAGGTCTAAACATGGACCGATGTTCACCAAAATCAATAGGCTGCGTTATTGGGCCAACATAGGTCTGTGTACCAAATTTCATCAAAATATCTTAATATTTGCGAGCTGCAGCGTATAAACAGTATAATTTTGGTAGGACCCTTATATGTTATTGGGCTAACATAGGTCTGTGTACTAAATTTCGTCAAAATATCTTAATATTTACGACCTGCAGCGTATAAACAATATAATTTTGGTAGGACCCTTATATGGGCACTAGGTCTAAACATGGACCGATGTTCAAAAAAATCAAACTTGTTCGTCCTTGGGCCAACATAGGTCTGCGTACCAAATTTCATCAAAATATCTTAATAGCTGCGACCTGTAGAGTGCGCACAAGATTGCATGGACAGACAGACGGACGGACGGACGGACGGACGGACAGACGGACATCGTTAAATCGAAATAAAAAAAAATTCTGAACCGATCGGTATACTATAAGGTGGGTCTACGACCAATATTTTTTGGTGTTACAAACATCAGCACAAACTTATAATACCCTGACCACATAGTGGTGTAGGGTATAAAAATTGTTAAAATCGAAGAGATCATGCATTTAAAGGTTAATTAATAAAAATCTATCTCATATCAATATATGATATTAGCAGCTGCCTTCAACATCCTTGAGAGGCAATTTTAAAAGTGGTGTCCATTAAATATTTTTTATTGGATACAGCAATGTTCTTTCAGATAAGGTCTATGGACTTCATCGACGAAAATGTGCTGTAGGAGAAGCTCTCTTCTGTGATGCGGTCGGTAAAAAATGTTGTCGAATTTTCGTCATCTCTTGAGATAACAAAATTGATCCATACTCTTTACAGTTAGAACGCTACAGTTCATTTGTCTCTACAAATGATTTGCTTACTAAATAATTAAACCTCTTTCTTATCTTGGGGAGTGGCCTGTTTTTAATTTCATCACGAAATATGCAAATATTTAATATTATATATTTAAAACTATATATTTAAATATTACATACCACATGCATGCGGATTTAATAGTACTGATGGCATTTCGTTCATCTCCCACGGTTGTTGCGATATCCAAATATTTCGTTCGGTAATTTGGGGCCATTTTTCCTTATGCAAAATTACCCCAAATCAGAAAAGTAAAAATAACCCTAAAATGCACAAGAATTTCGGATCATTTTTAAAATAAAAAATTGCCCGAAATTTACTTGTTGTTTGTTGTCTTCAATAGAAAAGTTTGGGGCCTTTTTTCATTTTCACTTTGGGACCATTATTCAAGGAGTCATTTCAGACTGACAATATCGTGTTACCATAGCATTTTCTTTTTTTGTATGAAAAACGTTATAAACCTAATGTGTTTATTATTTATTTCGTATACTCCAAGACAAAAAATAATATAACAATATATAAGATGTGTGATAATGTCTGTCACTCCTTCAAAAATGTATTGTTTGCCATGTGTTTATCTTATATACATAAAATTTTCATACAAATTCAGTTCATCAACAATGGGCATACTTGATATCAATACCAATTATCTTAAAACATGTTTTATCTGGTTAAATATGTTTTCTATCTTAAAATATTATCTATTGTGTTTCACTTATAAAATAATTAATTAAAAAATCTAACAAAAATTAACATACTTTCTTAAGCCAAACAACCATTGGGGAAATAAAAGAAAAGAGGAAAATGATTTGTTTTTAGAAATTTGGTGATTAATAAAAAAGTATTATTATAAATTTAGTTAAATTTTTCTAGATTTTGATTGAATTATAATAAATTTATAGATTAATAATAAATTTAAAGATTAATGGTAGGGGAAACTCTAAAGATGTGTAATTTTTAATTCTGATCTATCAGGATAAAAATATGCCATAAACGTTCTTCAGAATTGTATCATTTCTTAACTTTCCTTCCCTTGTCCTTTTGATTTCTTTTACCATTTCATTTATTAAATGCGAAGTCCTTTTAAAATAACTCAAAATTTGATTATGAAAAACATTCTGCCGACGCGGAGCGGGTTAAACATTTTTTTTAATTTTAATTTTATATATTTTCTATTACTAATCTCTATATAAAACCCTTTGAGTTTTTGAATTTTATTCATTACACAATTTTTGAGACAATTCCATAATCAGAATCATATTAATATGAACAAAATATACATAATTCCCAATATTTCGGTTGTAACAACTATAAGTCAGTAGTACAAAATAAATTCAAATATAAATACCTCAACTTTTTTCGATTCGGCACTTATAACTATATATTTCGAATAAACTCGGCAGTAATAACCAGAAGTCATTCGCATATAACAATAAATAACCAAAAATATAAAAGCTATCAAAAAAAAATTACAAATTTCAGGAGAATATTGACGACAGCAGGAAATTTATATTTCCAAAAGGGACTTGTTATAAAGATCGTGGGCGGTGCTAATACTTAAAGACAGTGTTTTCCAAATAATCAGTGAAGGTAAAACCATACACCCAGAAAACAGATTCAGTTCTGATAACCTCATTTGTAGTCAATCGCATGGTTCGGTTGTGGTAGCCGAATTTTTCAGTTGTGGCAACAGAAAACCAATTGAGCCAAGACTAATTTGACTGTGACAACGTAATTTCAGTTGTGTTAAGAATAATTCTGTAGCCGCAAACGAAAAATTCATTTGATGCAACTGTACCATTCGATTGACAACAAATGGGGTTGTCAGCACCGAATCTGTTTTCTGGGTATAGATTTTTGTTTTTGTAATTATTTTTAAAGAAAAAGGTCACCATAATTCTAAGGTTTTCCTCAGCGCCTGAGTTGTTTTCTATTGCCAAAAACCCTTAGCATCTGAGGAGGTTTCTTTAAGAAAAAATCCTCTGAATTTGAAGGGTTTTATAGATAAACATTTTTCAGAATTTGAGTATTTTTTATAGCAAAATTTCTCAGAATCTGACGGTTTTTCTATAGAAAAAAGCCTTAGAATACGGTAATTTTTTATTATTTATGATATTATTTTACTTGTGAAATATTTTAAAATCTTTAATAAAAATAGTTAAAAATAACACTATGCGACAGTCAAAATCGGGATGGGATGAAACCAACGGGAAATGTTATATCGGTCAAAAACAAGTTATACGTGTCCCGGAGTTTCGCTGGGTCACGTCTAGGAATCGAGATATATCGATTTGAAGTTAGTAACTATCATATAGGGGAAATTGTCACCTCTGATGGTCTTTTTTTTTTGACATAACTCGAGAACCACTAGTCCGATTTTGCTCAAACAATTTTAAAAAAATTAAAAATTACAATTCCTTTAATCTGTTCATATAACGTTTTTCTATATACTCAACAGTTTTGCCGGTAAAAATAAATGTATGAAGAAAAAAAATATTTTTTGCCTAAAATATTAAATTTTTTTATTTTTTAAATTCATAAAAAATCCAAAACGGAAAAAAAGGCATGTCGTATTACTTTCACGCAAAGTCACATAACCTTTGAACAAAACGAGTAAAAAGGTTAAAGTCGGGCATGCCGACTATACAATACCCTACACCAGTCTGGTGTATTGTTTGGATCCGAAATTCGAATGGGTTAAAATGGGGCTTGTGTCAAAATTTTCTATAATGTGAGTCAGAGCACCAAATTTCATTAAAATATCTTAATATTTGCGACCTGCAGTTTGTAACCAAGCCAATTTTGGGGGGACCCTTATATCGGCACTAGTTCTAAACATGGACCGATGTTCACCAAAATCAATAGGCTGCGTTATTGGGCCAACATAGGTCTGTGCATTAAATCAAAATATCTTAATATTTGCGACCTGCAGCGTATAAACAGTATAATTTTGGTAGGACCCTTATATGGGCACTAGGTCTAAACATGGACCGATGTTCACCTAAATCAATAGGCTGTGTTATTGGGCCAATATAGGTCTGTGTACCAAATTTCATCAAACTATCTTAATATTTACGACCTGTACCGTATAAAGAGTATAATTTTGGTAGGACCCTTATATGGGCACTAGGTCTAAACATTAACCGATGTTCACCAAAATCAACGGGCTGCGTTATTGGGCCAATATAGGTCTGTGTACCAAATTTCATCAAAATATCTTAATATTTACGACCTGCAGCGTATAAACAGCATAATTTTGGTAGGACCCTTATATGGGCACTAGGTCTAAACATGGACTGATATTCACCAAAACCAATAGGCTACATTATTGGGCTAACATAGGTCTGTGTACCAAATTTCGTCAAAATATCTTTATATTTACGACCTGCAGCGTATAAACAATATAATTTTGGTAGGACCCTTATATGGGCACTAGGTCTAAACATGGACCGATGTTCACCAAAATCAAACTTCTTCGTCCTTGGGCCAACATAGGTCTGCTTACTAAATTTCATCAAAATATCTTAATATTTGCGACCTGTAGAGTGCGCACAAGATTGCATGGACAGACAGACAGACGGACGGACGGACGGACGGACAGACGGACATCGTTAAATCGAAATAAAAAAAAATTCTGAGCCGATCGGTATACTATAAGGTGGGTCTACGACCAATATTTTTTGGTGCTACAAACATCAGCACAAACTTATAATACCCTGACCACATAGCGGTGTAGGGTATAATGAGACATAGATCATGAAAATCGATGGACGCTTTTCGCTTTTATTCACAATTAAGTGAAGGTATCTCATTTTGCCAAGAATATTGATTTTACGTTTCAATGAGTTTGGATAATATTTATTATATATTATTTATTATTAACACATAAAATTAAAAATTATTACAGGTAATTATTAGGTTATTACATAGACACATAGGTTATAAAAATCGATGAACGCAAAACTTATTTTCGTTTGTTTGCGCCCTTTACTTTCTTGTTCAGAGTCTGTATCGGATGAGGATCTGTCTTCATCTGGAAAAAATCAATTGTTTTTAATCAGTCAGTTAACTTCAATTTTGTGACTTACCCTCGGAGGAAACTCCCATTGTATATTCTTCTTCTTCATCTTCATTGTCGGGATCGTACGTCTTTTGCGACCACCAACAAATTTCAGCCAGCAGCGAATCGAACCCTTCCCGATCACCCCTACCATTTGTCTCACAGTGTAATTGGAAACGGTGTTTTATTTCATTTAGAATTACCTATTCAGTTCAGTCGAATCTACCGAATACAGAATAAATTCGGTTGGGCCAACGTTTTTATATTCGAAAATATAGTTGGTATAACTAAATGTATCTTCAGCTCCAACCGAATAACGCGATAGTACATGCAACTACCAAAATTCGGTTGGTAACAAATTCGGTTGGCACAACGAATCTGTTCTCTGTGTGTATGAATAAAATTGACATGATGTTCTTTGGTAATGGCATCACTTTAGAATGTCTAAAACAATTTGGGTAATTTTTTTGTTTTATATTCGTAAAAGTCCGAACAAGATATTTTGGGGAGGGAAAATTTGTCCACGCCCACTTCCAATTTTTTTTTCGTAATATTTTTACATTTACTTTTAATACTAGCAAAACAACTTGTGAAAATGTGTACTCCTATAAAATGAGATTTTTTTGCAAGAATGCTATTAATTAATTTTTTTCCAAGTCACGTATACCCCAATAAGCACATAGGTTTTAAGAATTCAAGTGCTTTAGATTTTGCTTAAAGTAAAGAAGATTTCAAATTCTAGCATTTGTATATTAAAGAAAAATATTTCAAAATTGAATTTTTTTTTCCCCTTTGCTGGAGTATGCTATTGAAATAAAATATAATAAAAGTTGTATTCAAGCCTTGAAACTGGAAAACAGGGCTGGAATTGAATTGAACTTGAATTCCAGTCAAATTGTTTATAGCGATATAACACAATAACACGAACATTTTCGTAGAGTCAGTCATTTTCTGAGTGAGTCAAGTGCCGCCTACAACTCCAACAATCTGGGTTCGAATCCTACAGCCGCTGTTTTTTTTTTTTATTATTATTATTATTATTATTATTATTATTTCTTTATTTTCTCAATATTATATTGGTTTTACATTTTTATAGTAATATGTGTACAGATTAATTTATCAAAGCACGATATAATACTAATAGTTAACATTATTTTACATATAACTTAATTTACTATAAACTTTCTGACAGTTCTAGTGGTTGCAATAATAACAGCTTTTTGCATATCCATCCATAAAGATTCGTGAACCCCAAGTTCTTTTAGGCCTTCATGTAACTTTTTCGGTATTAATCCTGTACTTGATATTATAATTGGAATAATTCTTACATTATCTACTTTCCATTGCATTTTAATAGGTTCTATTAATTCGGTGTACTTATTAATTTTTTCGGTATATTTATTTTGGAGATTATTGTTGTTAGGGATTGCTATGTCTATTAAGAATACTCTTCTATTTACTTTGTCAAAAAGGACTATCTCTGGTCTATTTGCATTGACAGTACGATCCGTTAGAACTGTACGGTCCCAGTATAATCTGAAGTTTTCATTTTCTATCACACGATCTGGTTGATATTTAAAATATGGTTATTTTTCTGAAGTTCTTAGCTCATATTTCATTGCCAGTTCCTGGTGAATTATTTTTGCTACCGAATTATGACGTTTAAGGTATTCTGAACTAACCATATTTGTACATCCTGAAGTAATATGTTGGATAGACTCAACTGCTCTACAACCATATCTACATTGATCACCATCAATTGTTGGATCCATAACTATGAATTTCAAATAATTTCTTGTCGCAATAACTTGATCTTGAATAGCGATCATAAAACCTTCTGTTTCAGGGAATAATTGGCCAGCTACAAGCCAATAATTTGATGCATTATTATCAACATAGTCCTGGTTAACTTCATTAGGATGTCTTCCATGTAATGGTTTATTTATCCATTTATTATATTTTTCGATTTCGTTGTGGTAGTTTTCTTCATTTCTAATCTGTTGTAAAGATGTACTATCTGCATCACATATTGCGTGATGAAGCATAGATGTTTGCGCTTTTGTTGTAAAAAAATTTTTTAGAGAATCTATTTTTTTTTTGTCTGCTGTTTTCGATATCAACAAGTCCTCTTCCTCCCATATTTCTTGGTAGGGTTATACGTGTTCATTTTTTATTTGTTGTTGCGCTATTCGAGTAGATTGTCTAATTCCTAAATACTTGTACGTTTCGTTGTCTATCATTGCTTTTATTTTATCACTATCTGATAAGTCATACGGAACTTGCTGTAACTTACCGCGTACGATACTGAGCGTTTTACATTTATCCAATCCAAATTTCATTTTGATGTCATCTGAAAACATTTGGATTCTTTCAACTAGTCTTGAAAGTTGTTGTTGGTTTGCTGCGTATAGTTTAATATCATCCATATAAGCAAGATGATTTATAGTAAAACGTTTTTGACCCCCAGATTTTATCTCGAATCCAAGTTTTGTGTCGTTTAATAGATTCGAAAGTGGATTTAGGGCCAAAATAAACCATATAGGACTCAAAGAATCACCTTGAAATATACCCCTTTTGATAGGGATTACATCTGTTTGAACATTTCCTCTAGTACTTCGTATTGACATTTTCGTGCACCAATTGTTCATAGTATATCTTAAGAAGTTAATTAGTCTATCATCTATTCTATACAGTTGAAGGATCTTTAGCAACCAATCATATGGAACTGAATCAAATGCCTTCTGGTAATCAATGTACATCATAAATAAGTTCCGTTTTCTGTCATGTGCTTGGTTGCTAATGGCTGAGTCTATAATAAGTTGTTCTTTACATCCTCTTGATCCTTTCCTACAACCTTTTTGATGTTCTGCTATAATATTGTTCTCCTCGCAATATTGTGTGATTCGATTTGCTAAACATGATGTTATTAATTTGTAAAGTGTTGGAAGACATGTGATAGGACGATATGTAGACGGATCTTTGCTATTTGCTGTATCTTTTGGTAACAGATATGTTATACCATGAGTTAAAAATCTAGGTGTGTGTTGTGGATTTATATATATATAATTAATTAATTCAGCTATTTTTGAATGAAGACATTTAAAGTTTTTTAACCAGAAGTTTTGTATTCGGTCGGGCCCCGGTGCTTTCCAATTCTGTACATTTTTTAAAGCTTTTGTAATCTCTTCGACAGTGACTGCAATTATTTCGAGCTCTTGAAGTCCCTCATATTTTGATTCTTCAACTTTTATCCATGTAGCATTATGATTGTAATTTGTAGGGGTTGATAATAGATCACTCCAAAATGTTGTTATCTGTTGTTCAGAGGGTAGGTTGTTTGGGATGTTGGGATTATTGTCTCTAAGATTTCTATAAAATGTTTTTTCAGATATGATAAATGTTTGATTTTCCATTTTCCGAGATCTACTTATCTTATATCTTTAAAGTCTGGTAGTAAGAACGGATAGTCTTTGTTTTAATGTGTCGAGGCAATGAATAACTGAAGTATTTTGTATTTATGTTGCGAATGCATTTGTTGTTAACATACCTATTTAAGTTTTTTGTTCTTATCCCTGTTTTAAAAGCTTCGACTCTAGCTATGTCTCTTCGTAGATGTGTAATATTATTATTATTATTATTATTATTATTATTATTATTATTATTATTATCCCACCTCTTTCCCCCCCAGATACCGCGCGAGCTGGGGTCCATTTAAGCCGAACATGACGGTGGTCTCGGCCACAAGTCACTACGGCACTATTTTCTATTTACTTATGCATCCTTTCTCCTTTCCATTATAATAAGTGCAAATACAGTTCAGCCATGCCGCTATCATTGTCTAAGAAATCCCCTTACTATTCTACATGTATCAAGAATAATCGACTTAGATATATTCGATGAGACATGGTGACAATCCAATACCTTCAATCCATCCAACACTTGATCGCAAACAACACCTGTACTGGAAATCACAATGGGTACAATTCTCATTTCGTTTAAATGATCACGCTCTCTGATTTCCTCAGCTAGTTGTGAGTATTTCGAAATTTTTTCAGCTATAGTATTATTAATATTACCCGATAATGGAATTGCCACGTCAATTAGGAGCCCATTTTTGGCCGATTTGTTTATCAGAACTATATCAGGCCTGTTTGCCAAAATTGTGCGATCAGTCGTAATTGAGCGGTCCCAGTTTAATTTTACTTCTCCATTAGATAAAACTTCAGTCGGATCATATTCATAATAGGGCTTTCTTCCTTCAACCAGATTATATCTAAATGCCAGTTCTTGGTGAATAATTTTGGCGACATTGTTATGCCTTTGCAAATATTCACAATGCGCCAACTTTGGTTACATCTACGACATACAGAAACTATATCCTCATGCAAAATAGCACGCCTGTATAGTCGTGTTGCGATAATTCCATCCTGTATCGCTATTGCAAATCCTTCTGTTTCTGCAAACAACCTTCCGTTCGTTAACCAAATTGTGGATGCTGCCTTATTGATTCCAATACTGTTAAGGGTGTGAGGGTATTTACCATGAATTGATTTTCGCTTCCATTGATCAATTATATCCGATGTTTGGAAAATGAGCGCATTAGGTTGGTATTCACGATCGCTTAAATTCAGTGGGGTTGAACGAACGTCAAGCCTGCAAAGCATACTATACCACATACTCTCATGACCATAAAAAAACTTTCTGAGGTTATCGATTTGGTTATAGTGCATATTGTGAACGCTAATAAGACCCTGCCCACCTTCAGCCCTAGGTAGACATACCCTCTCAATAGCAGACCTAGGGTGGTGATAACTATGCTTACTCATCGTTGTCCGCACACTCCTCTCAACTGCTTCCAAGTCGGTGTCAGACCATTTTATAATCCCAAATGAGTAAGAAATCACAGGAATAGCATATACATTAAAGGCTGTTATTAAATTCCGACCATTAAGTTTGGTTTTGCATATCAGGTCAATCCTATTTTTAAATTCACTTCTTAACCTTTCCCTCATAGAGCTGTGCAATAGGCCATGCATTTCGTAAATACCCAAGTATTTGTAGCTCTCACTTTTCTCCAGCATTTCTATAACCCCATCGCTATAAACAAAACCATCTGAATGGATAACTTTACCCCGAACCATATCTACTGCCTTACATTTTTCATAGCCAAAATTCATACAAATATCGTTACTGAACCGTTTGACTATATCCAATAACAGACCTAGGTGTATTCTCGACCGTGCAAAGAGTTTCAAATCATCCATATAGAGCAGGTGTTGCATAGCGCTCATAGTTATCCACTTTAAGATGATATCCGCTGGTTGATGTATTCAATATTTTGCTTAAAGGGGCTAGGCATAAACAAAACCACAAAGGGCTAAGAGATTCGCCCTGAAATATTCCCCTTTTAATCTTAATTTCCCTAGTCTTCACATCACGTAAGTGCAGTTTCACTCTCCACTGATCCATAGCTCTCGACAACACGTTAATGTAGTTAACATCTATATTGCAAATTTGCAGACTGTAAAGCAGGAATGAGTGTGGTATGCTGTCATAGGCTTTCATGTAATCAATATAAGCTATGCTAAGATTACGTTGTTTCTTAATAGCATCATGGGTAATTATCGCATCAATATTTACTAGCTCCTTACATCCCCTCGAATTTTTCGCAACTCCTTTCTGTTCGTTGGGTATTATTCCGTTACATTCGCAGTGTTGCCATATGTGATGCGTGATGATGGAGGTTAACAGCTTGTATGCAGTACACAGGCATGTAATCGGTCTGTAGTTAGCAGGGTTCTTACTATCGCCTCCTTTGGATATAAGGTACGTGTTCCCCTTAGTAAGATACATTGGTATCGAATCGGTTCCCCGTATTATAGCATTAAAATTACGTGCAATGTGTCCATGTGCCGCCGTTAACTTCTTTAACCAAAAGTTCTGCAAACCATCTACACCCGGGGCGGCCCAGTTTCTTGTTCTCCTGAGTGCTTCTTTAATATCTTCAACAGTGATTGGTTCTGCAACCATTTGTGAATACTGCCGATTACTACTACACCAGCTGGAAGTCCTATTGTGCTCCACGGAGTTTTCCCATATGTTAGCCCAGAAGGCTTCAAGATGTTCCACTTCTGGAATCTCACACGGTGTATTCTGCTGATCTTTCCTCTTAAGTTTAACAAAAAACCCTTTTTGATTTCTATTAAATTCCTTATTGTCATTTTTCCTTGATTGCCTTAGTAAATAACGTCTTAATCTAGAACTTAGTGCCTGCAGACGTTGAGTCAATATATCTAAAATCTCCACAAGCTCATCATTAGACACTTGTTCAAGTGATCTCGGGTGGATAATAGCATTCAGTTTCCTGCATAGTTTATTAGTCCTAACCCCTCGTATATATTGGGTTAGTCTACCAATCTTAACCCTAAGGAGGGATTTTTTAGACTCCAGACGCCTA
This sequence comes from Leucophora obtusa, assembly GCA_949987735.1. Lineage (NCBI taxonomy): Eukaryota > Metazoa > Arthropoda > Insecta > Diptera > Anthomyiidae > Leucophora > Leucophora obtusa. Next base: position 139,700,855 of record OX465296.1, read on the forward strand.
AGCCATGGTGGTTTCATGCTGCGGGCTGTATTATTTGCCACGTCCTCTCCAATCTTCATCCCTACCATCCTGCAAGCAGCAACAGCAGCACAGTATATCACCTGAAGCACCACATCCAAGCTATGGTGATCCTGAAGGTGGCATTCAACAATGCTGTTTAAGTGGTTCAGGATGTTCTTCATTCTACCATTCTCATAAACCTTACGTATTGCCGGTTTGCATTCCGGCTCGATCTCCCCAAATTGAATTAAGGCCTCATTGAATTTATCATACACAGTCTGGAACAAAAGATCTCCATTGCCCAGCGAAACACGATAGGTGTTAATCTGCTCTTCATTTTGCTGAATTTGTTCTGCGCTTAGTTCATCAGTTAAAAGAGGTATGCTAACCAAGCTAAGTCTTGTGCGAGGTCTGAGTTCATTCAAAATTTCATGTTCAATTTCAATAATTTCAGCCTCCGGAATCATCAATCTGTTGCGTATAACTCGCATCCGATCAGATATATTCTGAACACTTAGCCTTTGGCCAAGTTCTGGGTAAAGGGATTTAAAAAGTTCGCACTGCCTTTCCCTGTATCCAACACTTAAGTTTCCACATTTTGTTGCTCTGAAATGACAACGCATTATATCTTTGTTCATATCAACCGTCCAAGCAATGCGTTGTCTCGGTAATCCAGCTTGAGTTGTCTCAACACTTCGCATGTTAGAAGCACTCATAGCTGGTGCAGACTGGGTAGGTGTTACGCGTCTACTTGTGTTTAGCAGGCGTCTATTTCTTCTTCGGGTTATCCCGGTGGGCAGGTCCTGCTGTTCCGCCTCACCACTACCGGCTCGCATTAAGCTGCTATCTCCAGCGGTAGCTCCAGAGTTAGCCCGGGCGCCCCCGGATGGCGACATTTGTATTATTCTATTTCTTAGTATTCTCTCCATGTTTTTTTCTATGGGTTGGTTGACAGTTTTCCTTCTGGTATGTATTTTCCATCTGTGGCCGACATACTAGGCACATGGATCTCGGATCCATCACGACTCAGGATCTGCAGGTTCGTCACACCCGAAATTCTCTCCAAAAATCTCCTTGCAGTTCGGTTTACAGTTTAACCATCTGGTATGCATTTTCCCACTGTGGGCAGCATACTAGCCACATGGTATCTGGCAGCGCCACGACTCAGGGTACGCGGGTTCGTCAGGCCCGAAACTCTTGCCATAATAAGAGTCCCCTTGCGGGTTTATTATTATTATTATTATTATTATTATTATTATTATTACTATTATTAAATAAATGTTTTTTAATAAACAAATATTTGTAAATTTTCCGAGTTTTTTTTTTAATTTTACTAAAACTTAAATAATTAAGTGTATGTATAGTTGATCTTTGTAATTGAAAAATTAATATTCTTCGTAATAACAGAGGATAAAAATAGCATTGTTAGAATTTCGTTAATGTTAGTCTAATTGAGTTGTTTACGTTTGTTTATTTGTTTCATATTCAATATAAATAGATCATCATCACTTATTAACCCATAAAGGCGTACGATACTGAACATGTGTTGGTAACGGAATCCGAAAATACATATTCTATCCTGCGGGCCTTATCAAATTTTTAAAATTTTTGTTCTCTGTAGTTTACTTATAAACATTTTATCATCTGTCTTTATTAGATATTTTAATTTTTGCATAAAAAATACAAAAAATTATTCGGACTTTATATATTTTCATATATTTATTTAATTAGAATATTGTTCTACCTGAAGTCCAAATTCTAATTTGATGTTATCATATTAGATTTTATTTGTTGTTTCAAAACGATTGACCATTTTCATGATAGACAATTCAATTGTTTCGTGACCATCACCCCAACTTTTCAGTTGTCCGTAATAGGAAAATGATGGTTGGAAGACACAAACAGAGACATTACATAAGGAACAAAAATTCAATTATTTTCTTTAATTTGAAAATATTTTGAAAAGAAAATGTGATAATTAATATATGACCTCAAATCGGACGAAAAACATTAATTTATTAATTTAAATAATTTTGATCTCAAAATATCTAATTCCATCTGTCAAAAATATATTTCACTTGTATCTATTTGGATCAAAACTGATTGAAAATATTGGGTTATAAAAAAAATTAAAAATTTTTTTTTTCGCTTTGTTCGGAAAAACTGAAATTTGCGTGTTCGATTTGGGTAAAATTGTTTTAAGTACCTTTGAGATCAAATAAAAAAAAAAAAATTGTGGGGCGCATATTGAGTATCGACATTTCAACAAATAGCTTCTACCTATCATGTGCCAGTACAAAACATACTTAGAACAATATTTTTAGCTAGAACACAAACACGAATCGGTCCACCACCTTGAAATTTCTTACAGATGTTGGCCATATTTGTTGCTGAACCCTCTAATCCTCAAGGTGCCCTGCTTTGGAGTCCAGTAGCGTAGCTCCCGTGGGCCTGGGGGAACGGCCAACAAGACTTTAGCTCAAAATTACATTTTATATGGGCCTGTGAAACTTCGTCTGAATTCACCCGGCCAATAAAAAATGACTGATATATTTCCAAAATATTTCGAAAACGCCCCTCTGCACATTCTTAGCTTAAAAATAAGACATTTCCGGAAAACGAAACCGCTTCATTGAGCTCTTGCAGTGCACTATAGTTATGATGATTTTCATTCAAATCGAAGATGGTAAATATCAAAATGGCTTTTTTTTTATTTTGAGTTGATAATGGTTTCTCTCAATAGTTCACACACATTCATATGACCGCTAAAATGAGATATGGGTGCTAAAAAAAAAAAATATCAGAAATGAAAAAAAAAATAATAGATATTTTTTCATTCGTATGAACTGATACATGAAAGAACAATAGCGAATAGTTCATGGTGGTTAAAAACCAACTCTGATTAAAGCTTTTAAAGTTTTATAAATTGATTAGGAAAACCAACATGCAAAGAATCATAAAGGAAAGCTTCCTTCCCATGATAATCCCATATTAAATTCATCTATGAAAAAGCTGAGTCAGAAGCTCTTTTTGATAGAAATATTTTTGTTGGAATATTTATTGTATACAACAATTATTTTTAATTTTTGCATTAAAAAATACAAAAATTGTTTTATCGAACTTTCTATATTTTCATATATTTAGTTAGAATATTGTTCTACCTCAAGTCCAAATTCTAATATGATATTGTCATATTAGATTTTAATTCTTGTTTCAAAAAGCAGTGTCCACAATAAGAAAATGATCAATTTTCCACAGTAAGAAAATGATCAGCCTTTTTTGAAACAATAAATAAAATCTAATATGACAATATCATATTAGAATTTGGACTTGAGGTAGAACAATATTCTAACTAAATATTTATTGTATATTTAACTTTAGGGGGTGCATCATATAATTTTTATAAACCCTAAAAATTAGGCACCCTACTGTGTAAGTCAGAGACTATTAATTATAGAGATAGGAAATCAAAACTTACACTACTTACCGGTAGAGGGCGCTAAAATTTAGTATTACCTGAGCAACTATTTAGTATCAACTGAGCATATATTTAAAAACTCAAAATCTCCTCAAAATAGTGTAAAAACAAACGCAGAATATATTCAAATAATAAAATTTGAGATATCCGTTTGTTTTTTTTTTTTTTGCTTTGTTGCTTGCTATTATTTAAATTTATGTAAAAAAAGAAAATTGACAATTTTTTGAACAAAATGCAATCTACACCATTTTCAGTTTTATTTCAGAAAATTCCACATATATTTCAAAATTGTCCAAAAATGTTTCAAAAATATCCAAAAATGTTTTAAAATTGTCCAAAAATGTTTTAAAATTGTCCAAATATATTTTAATATTGTCTGAAAATGTTCCAAAATTGTCTAAAATGATTCAAAATTATCCAAAAATGTTTTAAAATTTTCCCAAAATCATTCAAAAATATTTCAGAATTCCCGACTAAAAAAGTTTTTATATAATCTTATATGATTTGATATAACTTTAAATGTTTATATGCATGGCTTTATATAACCATATACATTTATATTAACACTTTGGTTTTATAAATATGTTTGATATAACGTTATATATAATCATATGCGATTTGGTCTCCAGCCATATATTAAGAGATCTGCAAATATAGTTCATACATAATTATATATAATGGCATATAAGCTTTTGTAAACCATATTATATCAAAATATATAACAAAGTTAATAGAAAATTTTATTAATTTTATATATAATTATATCTGACATGATATCTAATTATACAAAATTTTATAAAGTTTAATTGCAATTTTTAAATTTAAAAATAAAAATTAGAAATACATATGTTGAAATAAATATGGTTTAAGTTCAGTTATTTTTTCCGTGAAAAAAAATTAATTCTGAAAGTTATGTTTTTTAATTTATAAGATAGTTGTTCCGACAAATTTTTGTAATGTTTTATTTTGTCAGCTATTTCCAAGTTTATTAACAAAAATTTGTCTAAACATTAAGCATTAGTATTTAATATGAATGAAAATAAGTGATCTCAACAATATTTACTAAAATTTTATTTGAAAATCTTCATCAAATTATATGTATTAATATATAATTTGATGAAGTTAGATAGACCCATTTTTCGGATCAAACTGTATCAGGTTAGATAACATGCTTATCTCGCTTGATATAATTATATATTCCAATAATCGGATCAAATTAGATATGGACGTATATATGGGTTTATATATGGTGATATATGATTATATAATATCTTTTTTAGTCGGGTTGTCCAAAAATCTTTCAAAATTGTCCAAATATTGTTTAAAATTGTCTAAAAACCTTTGATATTTATCCAATTGCATTTTAAAATTGTCCAAAATGTATTTCACGTGTATGAAAAAAAAAATCTATAAACTATAATTTATAAATTTATTGTCGCCAAAATGAATTTTATTGCAAAAATACCACTTTAACTACCCTACGGGGAATGAGGAGTCAATTGCCCTCCAAGGACCTATCCCGTGACCGGTCAACCGAAGGCATATTACTAAATTAGTACAAATATGAACAAAAGAAAATGAATTAATTTTCTAAGTATTTTCTGATCCGTTATTTTCAATGTTGCTTTTAAAAAAACTTGACCGATACCGAAATAAAAACAAAATTCGCGGCATATTTTTAAAAATATTTTTTATTTATTTTACTCTTTTATTTATTTTTAACTTTATTTTTTCACGATTTGCTAATTTTAGCTCTTATTTTAAATTTCTATAATGTTTTGCTAAGAAATTTTAAGTTTTGTGTTTTTAACGTTTTTTTAATGTTAAAGCTGTTTCAGTTTTAACAATTGGTATTTCATTTAACTTTTCTTTGTAACTTAAGGGGAATTTTTAAAATTTTTATTTATATTATCAGAGGTTTTGAGGTAATTTTCTAATTTTTAATTGATTTTTTAATTTAATTTTGGCCAACGAAAAAAATAAGTCAACTGCCATTAAGGGACCTATCCCATGACCGGTCAATCGGGGGCATATTCAAGGCACTTCCACCATATTTGTGTGTGTGTTAATGTTGTTTTCTTTTCTATTTTTTTCTTTGCCATGTTTTTTTTATTTGCTGTGTGTGTGTTCGTTTTTCATTCCCTTTTTTATTTGAACAGAAACGAAAAACATAACTTAACCATCAGCCAGCCAACGTTAGCTCAAACGGTAGACCGTTTGCCTTACAAGCAGAAGGTTGTGTTATCGAGCCCTACTTCGAGGCCAAGTAGATTATTTTTAATTCTTAATTTTTTATTAGTTTATTTGAAAAGCTATTTTAAGACACACCACCTTACTGCCACAATGTGTCTAAACTGTGGCAATTGGTCATTTCCAATGACAACGCCATGTTAAAGTGATACGTCTCTTTCAAACAAAAAGACCGATCAGCGACCGGTCTCCGCCCCCTTGGGACCTATCCTGCGTGTCATCTGGGACCGCTCCCTTTCCCCGTAGGGTATTTAAACAAATATTTTTTTTATATTACACTTTTTGCAAAAAAACGCGTGTTTTAGATTTTTCGCAAATATACAGAGCAAAACCAAGATTCCTACTCTAACTGTTTAAAAATTCTGCGCTAAGCTATAAGAACACTATGTACAGAAGGGGCCCCTTATGCCCAAAAATGCAGTTTTGTGCATCAAGTGGTTTTTTTTTTTATTAAAAAACCGGTATGTTGCCAAATGGCTACACCATGCATTTAAGGGTTAATGTAGCAGACTGAATTTAATATGAGATTTTGATGTTTCAAATTGCATTGCACTACTGCCACCACTTTCTAAAGAAAACTGATGAAGGGGACCTGGAAAATCCCCGAAATTATCGTCTTTTCATTCCTGAAGGTGTAGAGGTTTTTGAAGGCAAAAACTCTGTGAAGTATTTGTCAGGAGAGGTGAAGAAAAATAGCAGTTTTTGGGAAAAAAGGACTTATTATGTTAATTCATAATAAGGAAATTGGCCTCGAACTGAATTAATAAATTTCTAATTAATCAATTATAAAGGTGCTTTCACAATGGTAGATTGACTCTACTCTTCATCGCAGATTAAAATGTTAACTGTGCACAATCCAGAGTAGAGTTACTTCAAAAAATATTTGACACTTAAATACTTACATTTTGTTTCGCGAATTTCTGGGCTTTATTCCCAGTAAAAAACTTTTAAAATAATTTTTTATTTTATAATAAAATTGCCAACACAAATATTTTGTGTTGGTTTTATGTTTTTAAATATTTTTTTTTTCTAATTCCTTGACAATTAGAGATGTGGACAAATTAGTGATGTGCTTTTTAAGGTATATTTGTCATGTTAAACAGTTAACAGATCAATGTTAACTCTTGAGTGCAGCAAATCCGCACTCCATAGTCGAACAAGTTTGACTGTGGAGTGGAATAAATAAAGATAGCTAAATATGAAAATGTATTAGTGTGAAAGAGAAAAGAACTAAATTTGCTACAGATTGGAGTACTCCATCATTGTAAACGTACCTTAAAGGACGGAAAAACAATTTTTATTTTTAAATAAAAATTAATAACCAACACTTTGATTTTTAGACAATTTTAAAATATATTTGGACAATTTTAAAACATTTTGGGACAATTTTAAAACATTTTTGGATAATTTTACAACATTTTTGGACAATTTTGAAATATATTTTGAATTTTTTGAAATAAAACTGAAAATGGTGTAGTGATAACGATATTATTATATCTTATTTTTTTTTGGTGATGCCATACCCCTGGTATAAAGTACCTCAGATTTTATATATTATTTTTCCTGCTATTGTATTCACTTGAAATTATGTAAGTGGGCGTTATTGTAACATTTAGTTGGCAACAGTTTTTGATTTTTAATAGTTTTTTGTGTATGTATTTATTTATGTGTATGCATTCACTGTTATTGTCATGTTTAAAAGCTGTAAAATAGGCGTTAGTGCAATTCCTTTTGTGTAAAATAATTCACAAATTTAATGCTGCATTATGTGTTATACACACATACATTTTATTAAAGCATTTACTGCAGCTGTTTTGTTATAAACCACCGCATAATACAAAGTTAATGCGAACACATAAAAAAATATAAAATGAAAATTGTCATACAAAATGCCAAGTCAGGTTTTACCAAAAACAGTTGACATCGTTTTCATTTCATTTTGGTTGAGTTGGTGTGTTATTATTTTTTAAAACAAACACAGCAAAAATTATAAATGTCTGTATTAAGTACGAGTATTTCTCTTACACAAAAAAAAAACAAAAAAAAAAAAAAACTAAATCATAACTCACACTGACGTATGAGTAATGTGCAATTAGATTAAAATTAATATTGTGTATACAACATATGTGACGTTAAACGTTTGTATATTATATTGAAGAAAACTGGTACAACTGGTATTTTTAATACAATTTTTAATCACACACTCAAAAAATGTTTAGTTTATTTATTATTTCCATAGCTATCACAACAAGAATAAATCTTATAAATTACAGTGATAGCAAATCAAATTTTCATGTTAATATTTGTCATTCAAGAACATTTTATAAATTGAAATTAAAACTTAAAAGTAAATATAGTTAAATATGAATTCAAAATAAACATAATACATAATAAAATAAATATATTTGGGTGATATCAAAAAATGTGATAAAAACCGTGTAACCACCGAATTTCTAATGCATGGATTACATTTGAGTTACATATTTCGATATATATCAGCGCATTGTCACCTGTTTTACAAAATTTATAACAATCTGACCAATTTTTGGTTAATACATAACATTTGTGACCAATTTTATAGGCCAAATGTAAATTCCGTAACAAGTAACTCATAGTTAAGGTTTTTTAACTTTAATAGCTTATATTTTAATAACCAATAAAGCTAAACACTAACTGAAAGAATTTTTATGAAGAGAAAAAGTTCCGTTTTTAATAAAAATTAATACATTTTACAAACTTTTTCGTATATCTTAGCTATCACGACTTCAACTCTGTAACGATTTTTCGTCATAATTTTTGATAAAAATGCATATACCAGAATTTTGGAGTTATCTATTATTTATATTGCGAAAAGTATAATGTTATTTATATTCAAATGATCGCTGGACTGTAAGTAATCATCCAGTATAACAGACTTGAAGCTTTTCTGCAGCATGTAGCATTCTCGAGATGAAAAAGGATGTCTTTAATAAGATTTGAAAAAATGTTGTAAACTTCGTTCCTAATTTTTACACCAAACTATTTGACGAGTAAGAAAAACAATGTCATATTTGGATTCACCTTGTAGGCATCATGCGATTTTGTTTCGGAAAAGAAATTCTGACAAAGCGTTTCTGAAAGAAAACGAAAAAAGTAACCAAATGTAAACTCCGTAACTGTAAACTCCATAACCACAATTGTTTGCATCAGGTTTCATTCAAATAAATGTAGATAAATGTTTAAAATATTTTAAAATAACCATAAACAGAGGTGATTCAACTAATATTTATGCGTCAAAAGACGATTCAACTAATAATTTTGCGTCAAATCAAAAAAAGTTATCAGTTTTTTACCCTAAGCTGCTGGAGCGAAAAACGATTGATTTTGCATTTCATTGGTTTTGAATCGATATTTCGAGTCATTACTGACATTAGTTTGACAAATTAAATTTGTTTCACACAATTTAAGAATTTTTTGATCGCGAAATGTTATGTTTTTAATATATTATTTTGTAACTGCGCAACCGCTGTTTGGATTTTAAAAAATTTTATATTTTTGAAAAGCATTTAAAAGCACCAAAAATACAAAATTAAAAAAAAAAATAAAAATTTTTTTCGTGGGTTGAATTGTATTTTTATTCGCGAAACCGCCAATTTGATAAACACAAATTATATATCATTGGAAAGCAATTTGAAACCCCAAATACGAAAAACTAATAAATTGAAGAAAATTCGTACGCAATTTTTTTTGTTATATATTTTGCTTGCAGAAATGTAAACTCCGTTACAACAAAAAAAAATTAAAATTGCCCAGCAAAATATTGGTAATGACAGCTCATTGCTATCTGCATTACCAATAATGATATATCATTACCTCTAGCATTATTTTGTAATATAAAATTATGATTTCCTAATAACGGCCTATTGTAGTCATTGCTTTTAAATATAAAATAATGACTTACTCGCAATAGTTTAAATAAGTACTGTTTACAAAGTTAAATTTTATACATTTATATTTATTACATGTAAATATGTTTTGTGTTAAAATTGATAAATGACGAGTTCTAAAATAATACTCTAGCAAAAACTTTAATTTCTCTGAATGTATTTCCTGAAGCTAATAGTATTTGTGTAACTCCTTATTTTTAAGAAACAAGTAAGCAGTCGGATAACCACTTATAATTCATCTTTTTGTAAGCATGTTTGTAACCACTTATTATTCAGAATCTCATAACTACTTACTTCTCATTTTTCGTAAGCGAGCGGGTAAGCATGACTACTTATAAAAACGACCACGCCAAACAAAAATAATGAGTTTAGACTCCAAAAAATAAGTTGTGCGGAGCTATGAATTTCTATTATATAACCACTTACTTGGTAATGAAAGATTTTGCTGGGTGTGCAAAAAAAGTTATTGCGACAACTTGTAGAAGAAATTTTTTGAAATTAGGTTTATAATGGCTAAACTTACTGATTCCATTAAGAAAAAACCGAAATATTAACACTTTTTGCTACTCACAAATTTCGCCCAAAAATTTATCACATTTTTTGATTTCAGCCATTTAATAAATTTTAAACAAATTTAAAAGATTATTTTTAAAGCATAATGTGTTGCTAAGCAATTGAACATATGGGGGTAAATTATTCCAAAGACCGATTTTATAATTGAAAAATTGTCTTGTAGACAAAAGATATTTATTTTTTTGGGAAATCAGGTTTATTCCACTTGGAAATTTGGCTAAAGTAAGTTTTCTGCAGAGATATTCAGGTTCATTTATATATATAAAACAACTTATGCATCATCATGAGAGTTTTATATTTTAATAATTTTGTGAAACACATACATGTGTATTATGTAACTGATATGAAAATGATGATATACTAACCCTTCTACCACGATTAAATACATATTTGGCTACGTTGTTGTACGTGAACTCAAGTCAATAATAGTCAATACAGTCACAATTGGCAAGTATTTCACACCCATAATAGGTATTAATTATGTTTCAGCCAGAAGCATCCATATTTCAAAGGGCGTCGAGGCAGTCGCCCAATTATGAATTTTATTTAAATCATAGTTAATGCATTCAATGCAATGACGCAAATTTTCCATTTTGGTGCTTAAGCACAGGTGTACATCATCCGCATATGTTACAGTAATTCAGAGCATCAGGAAGATTACACTATGCGACAGTCAAAATCGGGATGGGATGAAACCAACGGGAAATGTTATATCGGTCAAAAACAAGTTATACGTGTCCCGGCGTTTCGCTGGGTCACCCTAGGAATCGAGATATATCTTTTTTTGACATAACTCGAGAACCACTAGTCCGATTTTGCTCAAACAATTTTAAAAAAATTAAAAAATTACAATTCCTTTAATCTATTCATATAACGTTTTTCTATATACTCAACAGTTTTGCCGGTAAAAATAAATGTTTGTTACCGCTACCATAAAAATCAATAACCTTTTGTTTATTACTTTTTTTTAATATTTTAGGCAAAAAATATTTTTTTCTTCATATATTTATTTTTACCGGCAAAACTCAAAATTGGGAGATCCAATAATATAAAATTGAGATCCTGATAGATCCTAAAATATCCTGTGGGATTAATTTAGATCCAATTAAATACAAACGGAAAAATTAATTTTGGCAGATCGAATTGGATAATTTAAGATCAAAAGTTATCCTATGATATATTTGGAATTATTTAAATTTTAATAAAATTTAAAAATTAACACAAAAAAATTTAAAAAAATATTTATTAAGGGTTTTCACAAGGGGTGTACTATTTGTTGTATCGTTGTATCGTCCTAACAAAAAACAGAGTTGTTAAAAATTAAATTGAAAAAATACAACATTTGAGAATAGCATGATACAACATTTTTAAGTATGTTTAGTGTCCTATGTTTGAGTGTGCTAACCGATAGAAAACTGAATAGAAAATCGTTGTTAAACACAAATAAAAATTTTAACAACTCTGTTTTTTGTTAGGACGATACAACGATACAACAGATAGCACACCCCTTATGAACAACCTAATTATTTAAAAAATATTTATTTCATTTGGAAAAATATTTTTTTCCAACACTTTGTCACAAGTTGTTTTGTTGGTATTAAAAAAAAGTAGGAGTAAAAAAATAAGAATATTGGCAAAATTGTATATAGAAATATTACAAAAAAAAATAATTTTCGTTTTGGAAGAACTAAAATTCAGAACTTTAACGAAATTATTATATATTACGATATCTAATTATATCCCAGGAAAATTTTCTGTTCCAAAGAATCGGTTGTAGAATAGCTACTTTTCATTCACAACCCCTTCTACTGTCGATTCTAACACCGATTCTTTTTGTTTGAAATTATCCCAAGAGCAACCCCTTCTATAGCTCCAAAATGGAACCGGTTGCTCTAAAATCAGTTCTGGAACTAGTTCTGGAACTGATTCTACGTCACCCACACCTTCCATATAGGATCCCAGGAACTGGTTCCGGAACCAGTTCCATGGAATCGTTTGCAGTGGAACCAGTTGTAGAATAGGTGTGGTTGGCTACCGATTGTATAAAATTTTCATGGGATATTTAAAATACTATTAATTGAAAACATAATTGGCAGATGCTGTTCACAGAAAATGGTTTAATCTTTTTAAGATCCGTAAAAAAATATTTATAAGTAAATTAAATTGAGTTAAAAAAAGTAAAAAAAAAATTTTTTTTTGTGACCGAGCTGGGATTTGATGATAGTACTTCAGTCACATATATAATTATGTGTGGGGTTATATATGACAATACATATGTGTGGGGTTATGTATGACAATACATAATTACATATTAAAATATTATTAATCCGAAGTTGCAGTAAACTTAACTTTCAGGTGCTGTTGGCAGAAAATGGGTTAATTTTTTTAAGATCTGTAAAAAAAATATTTACAAGTAAATTAAATTGAGTAGAAAAAATTGAGTAAAACTAAAAAAAAAAAAAATTTTTTGTGCCCGAGCTGGGATTTGATAGTAGGGTCTCTCAGGTTATATGTGACTGTATATAATTATATATTAAACACATAAAAAAATATTATTGATGTGGCACCATATTTAATCATATCTCAAATTATATTATTAATCTTGCACCATATATGGAATAATATATAACTATATCTTAGAGCATTTAATATAATATATAATCAAAAATATCTTACATCATACAACCAAAAAATTTTTATAGGAGGACATATATCATTATATTTCAAAATATATGGCTTATATGCCACCATATGTGATCATATATTATGTTATATATGATCATTTATTATTATATATGATAATAGATCTGTCATATGTCATTATGTATAGCATATATGGTTGGTATCTAATTTTATAAGACAATATACAAAAATATATGGTTATATAAGGTACAACATAAGAAATATATAATTATATATGGCTATTCATGACAACATATATATTCACATATTATAAGATACAATATATATGACTATATGTGACGCGCAAAATAGAAAGGGACCTAAGGGTAAAAACCGGTTTTGTTCAGGAGAGCCATTTTAAAGATTTAAATACGTGTATCTTTGGTGTACCATCACTGAGCGTGTTGGTATTGGTCTCATTTGAAAGCGACACATCTCATGACGTCAGGAACGTGTTGGTCAACCTTAAAAACGCGCGTAGGTCGTCCCTACCTCTTGTTTTGTGTAGTTGGTTTTTACTGTTTTCTACCTAGCGCGCTGTTTCCATGAGTTTGATATCAATTTTGCTCGCGGTTTTTCGAATCCAGCTTTATTTTCTGAAATTATTAATTGTGAATTATAATAAATACTCATTTATAATTCTTTTAAATCGTGAATATCACTCTGTTAGTCCGAAAATTTTTTACCCTTAGGTCCCTTTCTCTATGCGCTGTCACATATATGAATTTTTTTGATCGGGTGCGGTTTAAAAGATAGGATGAAATAAGTTTATTTGCAGAATTACGAAAGTGGAAAAGCTTTTGCAGTTTCGTTAAAAGTATTGAGTGATCAACTGTATCGAAAGCTTTGCTGTGATCCAATAGTACAAGAAAAGATACCATATCATTATCCAGTTTGGATCTTAGTTCCTCAACTACTCCGATTAGCACTGTAATGCAGATTCGTCCCTTTCTAAAACCACACTGTTTAGCGGTTAGAAGATTACGCTCTTTTAAAAAATCATTAATTTGATGCTGCATAAGATTTTCCATGACTTTGCACAACAACATATTAATATTTTATTTGTCTTTATACACTCACAGAGCAATTCGGTTGGCACGAGGTTGTCGCAACCGAATATTCGGTTGTTGCAACCGAATTTTAGTTTCCACAACCGAATTCAGTTGAGACAACCAAATTTGGTGTCTCCAACCGAATTGTGTTTATAATTCGGTTGCCACCACAGAATTTACTTGTAACAGGGCTAATTCCGTAGAAACAACTGAATATTTTATGAATTCGGCTGCAGCAACCGAATTTTAAATCAATTCGGTTGATACAACCGAATTTCTCTTGAACTCAGTTGCAGCAACCGAATTGGTTTTTAATTCGGTTCTGACTTCCGAATTGTTTGATTTGTTTTCAGTAATAAACAACAAAAAGTCAACAGCCTGAAATTTATAAAATATTGCAAATTATTTACAAAAAATGGTAAGTAAATGAATGTTATTTTAGTTTGACTCTAGATCATTAGCGAAAGCTGAAAATGCGCATTCTGAATGATCTAGACTCAAACTAAAATAACATTCATTTACTTAAATAACAGATCAACTAAAACATTTCCCCCATTCAAAAAATGGTAAGTATTAACAAAATTTAAAATTATATTTAGCTAATTTTAAATTAGCGATCTATTTTGTAGGACATTTCCATAAAATCCGCCATACAAGCTTATGTTTTATTAAAGGGAATCTGTTGGGAAAATTGTGGTGTGCCAAATAAAATTCTGACGATTTGGTTTATCATCAACAATGCCAATTCCTATTTGTTGGATATTGCATGTTTTGCCTTTTTAGGTGATTGCACGATATGTGAGTTTTTTGGCAAAACAATGACCATTGGTATCTTTAGATATCATTTTGTATACTTATATGGTTTTTGGTCTTTTCATATTTATTTTAGGTCTGCTCAACATTAGGTATTCTGATATATTCCATATCAAAGCGATCATTTACTGGGAAGCATCAATTATCATTTAAGTGGATCATAGAACACGATTTACAAGCTTAATCACTTCAGTGCCCTTTGCAAGAAAATAAGTTCCCCTTAATATATTACTGTATGATGTGCCGTTCGAAAGAGTACTACCAAAAGAGTACTATTCATCGAAAGAGTTTATAAGTGAAAACGCATTCTTCGAAACAGTACTAAAAGAAGTAACCATTCTTTGAAAGCGTATTGAAAGAAAAGAAAGAGTATATTTTAGCACTTTTTCGAACAAAGGTATTTCTTTTAATATGATTTAATCGATATTGTATTAAAAGAGTACTTGAATATTACTTGAAGGTACTAGCAGAAGTACCTAGGGATGATATTATATTGAGCACTTTTCTAGAATCCAACATTGAAGTGGATTTTTTTTACTTGCGATTGAGAAAGTCATCCTAAAACAAGCAAACATAAAAAAATTGTTTAAAGTGGTCTGAATAAAACACTTAGATTTCAAACAAAATTATGTACTGCTCACTATAAAACTGGTCCCTATTCTATCAGTTACACTCTTAAGGCACATCTACACGAAAGATAAAACTGCTAGAGATAGAGCAAAGAACACCTCTAATCAGCTGTATTGTGAATGATTTAAGCTGTTTAGAGGTGTTTTTTGCTCTATCTCTAGCAGTTTTATCTCTCGTGTAGATGTGCCTTTATAAAAAAAAGTTTACTTCTTTGAGAACTACATAAAAAAGAGCTTTTAAAGTGGTTGTTAAGAGTGTGAATGAAATCTTTCAAAGAAAAAGAAAAGAAAGTAACTATTCATTATTTCTAAGGAGATTAATTTTTCCAAAAAATTGCTCTTCTTGTTAAACTTTTTCGAAAAATTTTATCCTTTAAGAAATAAGACTGTTAAGTAGTGGAACTTTTACCAGAAACATTTATAAAAAATGTAGTTTTACCTTTTGAATATCTTTTAAAATTCTTCTAGTCCTCCTTCGAAGAATGTGTACTATTTTGATATTCTTTTGGAAAAATCTCCTTTGTTAGCCCTTATAGCATAACAATAGCTGTGTTTTCGATATAAGTATATCCGTTAACTAAAAAAACTTCACACCCAGAAAACAGAGTTGGTGCTGATAACCCAATGTGTTGCCAATCGAAAGGTTTGGTTGCATCAAATGAATTTTTCGGTTGCGTCTACTGAATCATTTTTGATACAACTGCAATACCGTTGCAACAACCAAATTATTCCTGTCTCAATTGGTTTTCTGTTGTCTCAACTGCAAAACTCGGCTATCACAACCGAACCATTCGATTGGCTACAAATGCGGTTGTCAGCACCGAACCTGTTTTCTGGGTGCATGTATGTACATAAAAACGTTTTTTAGACGAAAAACTAACACATTACTTTAACGTAAAGACGTTAACCTCCAACGTGGGTAATTATCAACGTAGAAAACTCAACTTTTATACATTTTCGCATCTACCGCAACTTCTTGGCGTTCTTTCCAAAAAATTTTTATTGACGTGCTTCGGATTGTACCGGAAATATTATTTTTATACTATAATCGTTTTATCTTAGAACTGCGTTAAATATTTAACGTTGATAGGCATAGGCGGAAATACAGCTAATATTAATTTTTACTATAGCTAGCTGCTATAGTCCTCGAAAAAGAATTAAATAATAAAAAATTACTTTTAGAAAGCAGTTCATACAATATGTCTGCCTGTCCGTCTGTCTATCTTTCTGACTGCCTGTCTGTTCAATTTATGCTACAGTTCGCAAAATATTGTATAAAGATACACCCTTGTACCTTAGAAGAAATGGAATTTGTTTGCATAATTTGAAAACTTTATAAGACGTTTATAAAATGAATTTTATATGAAAATTTAATTTTTAGACTGAGGAAAAACTACCTAGTTTTTGGCTCTTGATAGCTTTTAGTTGTCAAAATGCATATATAAAAAAGATTCAAAAACAAGTTCTCCACGAAAACTAGGTAGTTTTTTTCTCAGTATAAATTCCCTAAAAAAAGAGGAATGCGTTCCATTATAGAATTTAAAAAAATGCTCTTTCTTGTAAAAATAGAAGCCATTGGAAGAAAGTGCTGTTCTTTTACTTTTAAGAAGGTTTATATGTATATAGTAACATATTTATAATTATTTTTTATATTGTTATTTATATGTTCATAAATATTTACATCACCATAAATTTTTAAAAAGTAAAAATATGCGTTTTTATTCCAAAAAAATTTATGAAATTTAAGGTAAAATAATATAAATATTCGGTAGGGACAACCTCGTACTGTAAATAATGCGGTTGTGGCAACCGAATTTCCATATAAAGGCCGGTTGCAGCAACCGAATCGAAATGAAAATTCGGTTGTGGCAACCGAATTTCCCCAAAATTCGGTTGCCGGAACCTCACAAATTCGGTTGGAAAAAAATTCGGTTGCCACAACCGAATTGTTATGTGAGTGTACTGAGTCGTAAGTTTTGTTCAAATTTAGGACCCTCCCGGTCCCAGTCCATATCATCTAAAGGCATGTAAGGTCACTCCAAAGAAGCAAACATTTTGTCTGTTTTGCTCTATCTCGCTTAGTTTTCGAAATATGGGCCATTTTATGAAGTGGAAAATTATTATTAAAAATTTCCGAGAGCCCAAGGCCCCACCATGGTCCATTTTTAGATAGAGATAACCCCTTTCGCTGAGGTATTACACCATTAGGGGTAGTCCAAATTTTGTCAATTTTGCTCTATCTCTCTTAGTTTTCGAGATATGGACCATTTTAAAAAATCGGGAGGGAAAGGAATAGCGCCATCTTTAAAACTTAGGATACACTAGTGGCGCCATCTACCGGGTAATAATATAAACATAAAAATATTGTATTTGAAAAATAAATTTTGTAAAATTTAACAAATGGGTTTTTGCAAATTAGTTATAAATAGTTTTGAAAATTAACACTCAAAACTAGTTACACTACCGAGGATTTTTAGTATAGTGTTAAATGAAGATAACTAAAATCTTTGTTTAAAACAGTGTTTCAATTAAAAATTTTTTAAAATGTAGTCAATTTGATTTGAAACCCGTTTGACAGATTTTTCTACTGGCGTATTATTTTAAGTGTACCTTCAGACCGGTGCTACTTTCACCAGTCACAGAGACATGACACAGCAGAGGTTCTTCCAGACCCATCCCATTTTAACCGGTCCCAGGATAGTTGCTCGCATTACAACTAACTTCTGATTTCCCACAGGGATGTTCAAAAATTTTTATAAATCATATGAAAACTTCAGATATTAAGGTGTATATTTTATATTACAATTCAAATAAACTCTTGCCACTGCCAAGCAAAAGTATGTATCATCATTTACGAAAACAAACTACTTCTGAATACCTGAAAACTAATAAACTTTTATTTTAACTTGTTTCATAATAAAATGTAGCTGTCATAGTAAAAATTTCGCTTAATTACAGTTTTAGCTTAAGTTGATATTTCTGTAACCATTTTTCTGTCCAGCCACAATGAACAAGGTAGAAATATTAAATATCGCTGAAAAGGTAGAAAAGTCTTCTTTAGAAAAATGTGAAGATTTTTATAGAATATAAATCATATAGGTATGTTTTTACATATATTCTGTCCTGCAGGTTCCTTTGTTCAAAATCATGCACGTGTGTTTATATGTCTTTAAAGGCAAAACAAGTTGATTTTTTCACATAAACCGCTTTTCAGGTTACGTTTATCAGCAGGGTGCCGACATATTTGTGTAAATGTTTAAAACTATATTGTGCTGTAACTTTTATTGAAAGGAAAGTGCAAAATCCGCTTGCAACTTCTATGCTATATTCGAAAATGGGTTTTATGATGGGATTTCGGTGCATGTCCAAAATACGGGTGGCCCAAAAACATTCCCCCGATGTTGGTTACAATTTTAAAAGTTGGCAAACAATACGATATTACTGTTTCTCGTCGCAGGATTTTATGTGGAGGAAAGTTCGCCACACACTTATGTACTTTTCGAAATCTTCAGTTTTCACTCAAAGATCAATGTAGTTTTTTATTCCTGCACTCACAATACTTTTTCTTAATTAAAAACTACCCAATATGTACATTAGACCGTACCTCATAAAAATATTTCGCCGTACACCGTCCAATCTAAATTATTTTTGCAAGCAGGTTTCAAAAAAAAAAAAAAATTCCCCCGAACGTAGGGGTCGCCATTTTACATTTTTCGTTATATCTTTGGCATTTACAGTCGGATTTAAAGTACAAACTTTAACTAAAGTTTGAACTGCAATACATGCCCTGAAAGTAAATATTTAAAAGTTTTTTTTTTCAGTAAACTCAATCAATACCTCTTTAAACTTATGTATTATAGTGGTTGATGTTGCATAATATCTTCCAAAACATTAAACTTGCAAATAAGCCATATTAATACAATAAACTACTAAAAAATTTCATAACTATCATAAAAAATGTAATTGCAAAAGTTTTATTAGAGTGCTATAATACCGTGGTACTATAAAACTGAATCCCTTTCCAAGAGTACATATTGTTTTTATTTAATAAACTTAATTTTTCTATGAACTTATAATGTTTTTTTTTTTGTAAAATATACACAGAGAGAATTATCTGCATGATATTAATCAATTTTTGCATAAAACCAATGAAAATTCACTGAAACTCGTCCATTGAAACTTTTCATTGAATTAATGGAATTTTTCATAAAATGTTTTGAAAATTTTCATTTTATTTACTAAAAGTTTTATACACTCAATGAAAAAGTTTCTCTAAAACTAGATTCAGTAAATACATGGAGCTTTTTCATCAAATTTAAGAAATTTTTCATTTATTTTGTGAAGAAAATTTCATTAGTTTACTAAAAAATTTCATTAAAATTCGTCCAGCACAATTCTCTCTGTATATACACTGATAGAATTTTGTGCGTAGTGTTAATGAATTAGTTCATTAATTCAAAGATTTTTGTCATTGGGAAGTTCGTCAAAAACGTGTTAATTTAATCAGTGAAACATTTTCAGTAAATGAAAAAGAATTTTAGAAAATAAATAGTTTTTCTCTTATGTTACCTTTTTTTATTTCGTATAACAATAAATAAATTTAAATAACCAAAATAAATAAATTTAAATAACCAAAAAAAAATTATGATTATTTGGGCTTTCATATTAAAATAATTTCAGCATGTGACCCTAGCGTGCATTACTAAAACCCTTAATAAAATTCTAGCATATCTTACGGAGTAATTTAAAATATGTAATGAATAAAATTAATTAAATCAGTGAATTTTTACATGCATAAATGAATGAAATTTAATTAAATCGGTTCACTAACAGTGTGAACAAAAATTGTATCAGTATATAACAACAATTAAAAGCAGGGACGTAACAGTTATAACTTTTATTCAAAAAAGTGATTGTTTTACAATTATTTCCTGTTTGAGTATTTTTAATTTTCTGTTTATTTGCTCTGTTTGATTTATATTTTTAATTCAAACAAAAACAATCCAAACACGATTTTTATTTTTTCAAAAATAATAAAAGTTATTTTGTGATTTTTTTTTCTTTATCAAAAAATAACAATTAAGAATATAAATCAAAAGCCATGGAACCAATGACTTCACCAATTATAATATCCTGATGATGTCAACTAGTGTTAATAAAAGATTGAACAGTGATTTAAAGTGAGTAAATATGTATATTCCAGCAACTTCCGGCATTCAATTTAGGTCAATTTTTAATTTTTATTTTATTATCAAATAAAAAAGTTAGTGCTTAATTTTTTCAAAAAAATCATTCTGTAACTTTTATAAAAAGTTTTAAAATAAAAATCAAAAAACAACAGAAATTTATAGAGTAAAATATAAAAATTGAAAAAATTAAAATCTTTGCCAAACTTTGTGATTTTTTGTGCAATATGATTTATAAAATATAGTGCATTATTGAAATATTATAATTAAATAAATTTGGGTGGTGACTTTTTTTAGAAATATAACAGTTATTTTGGGTCTCTGATTAAAAGTCAGTAAAGTCAGAAAAAAAGTTTCCTGACTAAAGCCCCGTGCTTATACTTTTCTTCACACAAGTATGACAAAAAGTATGCTGAAATTGTCTGGTTGTCAAAAAAGTATAAAAGAAAACAAATATTGATTCCTATTTTGCCATACCACCGGCAAAATAGGAATCAATATTTTTAATTTGTCGAGTATATTAACGAAGTGTACAGATAAATCCAATTTTAGTATTTCAGGCATGTTTTCATAGAAAAATAGGTTATTTTTTGATAAAATCAACTTAAAATTAATTTATTTTTATTATAAAAATAACAAAAAAAAAACCGTGGGAAGAAATAAATTTATATTTGATTTTACTAAAAAATTTAAATTAAAAACTTTTTTTGTTTCATCTTTTTAGTTTTATTTTAAAACAATAAAAATTGACTAGAAATTTTGACTGTTACGAAATATCCGTAGTTTTATTTAGTTAAATTTCACTGTGTGTAATTTTTTAAGTCATGGAAATATAACCATATACGGACACCACTACGTGATAAAAGACCAAAAAAAAAGACCCCTGTCTCCCAGTTTTGCCCCAAGTCATGCACTTTTTTATGGGCCCCCAAATATTTGGGGCCTCGGTGTCATATTTGCAAAAAAGTGATAATTTTCTCAGGATCATATCTTGCAAACCGTTGGGACTTTTTATTTACTCTCTGAGGCAAAGTTGTAGCTCTTGTCATAAAGAATAAAACTTGTGAACATATAAATTAAAAAAAACTTCATCTTCAAGAATTAAAATCGCAAAAGACTTTTTTACCCTGTTCAGGACAATAGTTAGCAAACTTGTGCGCATGCTACATGTCGAAAATATTAAGATATTTTGATGAAATCAAAATCAATAGACCAACAAAGTCTATTGATTTTGGTTTAACCCTGCTGTTAGGTTAAGCCCATTTGGTCCAATTATTTTGTCGTTTCCTTTGTAAGTTTTGAATGGTGATATATACTGACTTAATTTTTCAGCTCACGTGGTCTTTTTAAAAAACAATGTTATATGCAAAAATTCTGATTTCTAGCTTAAAGCATGACTGAGAAAAATAAAAAATTACAAATCTTAGGTTAAGGCACCATTTGGTCAATAGTATTTTTCTTTGATTTTCTTTATATTTATTTTAAAAAAATAAGTATTTAGTAGGTTGTTCGATAATATTTGTCATTACATGATGAGCAGTGTTTTTCGGTTAGATTTGCAAATAAACTTGCTGCAAATGGAGCATTTTATATCAGACTTAGACTTGCAGCTACTACAAATTCCACGCTTTCGAGCCCCATAATTAGAAGTAGCATTATTTGAGGAGGTCACTGAAACTGTGCATGGTGTTCGTATTTCTGTCAACAACTGTGCTGAAAACTCTTGCTGAGGTAATCTAGTCCGCATCATATGCGCCTTAGCCAAAGAAAGTGCTAGCTGCCGCAAAAACTCTGGTATGAAACATCGATTTAAAAAAATAGTATGATTGCATTTAAAGCGGATATATCAAGTATATTTGCAAATACAATGTTTGGCCATCGATTTGTTTTGCGTTTTGTGGAGTAGGAGGCAATCATTTGATCAGAAGTATATACTCCACCTAGAAGAGATGATCCATAAGAAAAAAAGAAAAAAACTAGCATACCTTTTGTTGAATTGTAATAAGAAATAATCTCTGGTTTTTTCTTCGATCCACTCTCATCAACTGCAGCTGTCTTGTGCATTGTACTAATCAATATCGTTCCTTTGTTTTTGTGGCTGATGTATGATACCAATATCGTAATGTCATTGAATGCAAATGTAGACTTGTACAAAGGGAGTTTTTTGACAGTTAGTAATTTCAGAGGAATGAAAGCTTTGTTTTTGCGTACTGTTCCCACGTATGTAAGTTTTCTTTCATGAAGTTTTTTTGCTAACTCAAATGTGGAAAAAAATTGGCGCCTGTTATATTTTCCCTTTCAAACCTTCTGTCAGGTCCACTACAAGGCGTTCTCCTTGGTTCTTTTCAGGCTTTGCATTTTTAGGTTTACCAAGGTATGGTTGTATTTTCGATACGTAGCCTGACTTTGAGTCCACCGACAACCAAAACTGCAACCCATGTTTTGCTGGTTTTGATGGCATAAACTGTCGAAAAGAACATCGCCCCCTGAATGCAACAAGTTGTTCATCAATAGTGACATTTTCGTGACATTGGAAGAAGTTGTTGCCAACGGTCCCAAAGTTCACGAATAGGAGCAAATTTATCGCTACTACGCATTTGTCGTCGACTTGAAACACCATCAAAACGGAGCGCACTAGTAATCATGTGGAATGTATCTTCAGACATAATTGATCGGAAAATGGGGCGACCAAATTTTGCATCAAATAAACCATGAACATCTTCATTTTTTCCGCTGTTATTAATAAGTTTTATAGTACCCAACTATTTTACTGAAATAATAAAAACAAGAATGTACATACCGACATACGAATGCTAGAAGGAGCACAGCAATATATGCTCGAAATGCGTCTTCATCAATATCGCTCCATTTGTCACCAAACTTAACCCTGACGTACTTATTGGTATTTTCAATGACAATTCTATCTATTGGAGGCGAAAAAAACAACAAAAAAGCTGACAGCATGTCATTGCATCTAGAAACTGCAAATCGAGTTGGTCCTGCTTGGGTTGAGATAATATTCTCAGCCGGAGTTCCAATAGGCTGAGGTAATGGAGTGGCACTCCATACCATCTTATTTTTAGCAACACAATATGGATCAACGGGAGCTAAGACGGGTTCCCGTTCACTATCTGTTTCAGAATCACTTGTTTCGTTATTTTCCGAAATATAATCAATATCCAAATTTGAAATATCCGAGTCACTTTCTGCATAGAGCACTTCTCGTACCGCATCTTCGTTCAAGTACGCCATTTCGCAAGTAAAACACGTCCGAACTATTGAAAGCAACACACAAATTGAAAGAAGCAATGCAAACATTCGAGCTTCTTCACAACAAATAGCAAAAAGTGGGGAATCCCACAATTCTTTTTTATATTAGCTATGTTGGTTAAAGAAAATTGCAAAAAAAGGGAATCCCTCAACTAATTTTTTCATTAGCTGTGTTGAGTAAAGAAGAAATTATTAGTATTTAGGAAGTATTAAACCAAAATAGATACAAAAAATAATATTAAATTGTTATTTTGTATGGAAATAGCAGTATGGACCAAATGGTCCATTAACCTTACATTCGTAAGTTTTTTCTAACCTAACAGCAGGGTTCAATCGGTTAATGTTTGGACCTAGTGCCCATATAAATTTTCCTCAAAGTTGCAGCACAAAATTGAATGGCACATCCACGGTTTAAAGAATTATGTGATCAAATATGTCTTGAATGGTACATATCTTCATGACTATTATTATGTAAAAGTTCTAAATGGATTGGATGAACTTTGTATTCTTTACAGTGAGAGAATTATCTGCATGATATTAATGAATTTTTGCATAAAAATAACGAAGTTGCACTGGAACTCGTCCATTGAAACTTTTCATTGAATTAATGAAATTTTTCATAAAATGTTGTAAAAAATTTCATTTCATTTATTAAAACTTTCATACACTCAATGAAAAAGTTTCATTGGAACTAGTTTCATAAAAATACGAAGCTTTTTTATTATATTTATGAAATTTTTCATTTACTCTGTGAAGAAAACTTCATTAGTTTACTGAAAAATTTCATTAAAACCCTTCCAACAAAATTCTCTCTGTGCACAGCATATCTTTCTCCAAAAATCGCTAAAAGGTTAAATTCAAATTGAAGGCACCTCCACAGTTTTAAAAATTATGGAGTCCAATCAATCTGGAACGGTAGATGTTATCATAGCTATCATTTTATGAAAGTGCTAAACAGATGGGATTTTTTAAGCTCTACATCACTTTTCGCTGCCAAATAGTCTAAAAATTCAAAATCAAAATTTTTATTGACTGGCACATCCACAGATAAAAGAATTAATGGTTAAAATGTTATATATCGTCATTAATATTGTTGAGTGTAAGTACACAAATGATCGGATTATTCGTTTCGTTTCTACGCCACTTTTAGCTCCAAAAATCTATGAAAAGCTACAAAATTGAGCCTAAAATGGCTCTGGATACCAAAATAATAGTACGATCTATTAAGCACTTACACACAATAATAGAGTTACTGATACATACCGATCACGCAGGACTGCAACTAATTATTTCTCAAACTGCGGATGTGCCCTCCAAAAAATATAAATTTTTATGTTCTTCTTATTATTGTCATATCTTCTTTATTTCTGAAGGCACACTAATCAGTTTGGCCTCATTTATTTTGTTTATTTGTCAGTATCAAAAAATTTTCAATTACATTGAGGCTGAAAGCGCAAAAATTAAAAATCTCTTAAATTACTCTTTATTCAAAAAACAGAGTTACAGATTTTAAAGAACCACCATTTCTTTCTAAATGAGGGCACCTATTTTTTTTAACAATTATGAGATTTTCCAAAATGAGTGTTATTGTTTCAGGCGATTTCCTCTTGTGCTGAAAAAGTTATACCCAAAAGCGTTGAAAACTTTTGAAAGTTACATGCAAAATTAGGGTAAATTAGGTTATTTTTTAATTGAGTAGAGCACATTATGTGGGCGCTGTGGTGTAATGGTTAGCGCGTTGGACTGTTACACGCGAGATTGCGGGTTCGAGCCCCAACCAAGGCAACATCAGTTTATGAAAAATAGTAATATGTATGAGTTTTTTCTATCCCTCATACATATCGCAGCGTCCTCCTTCGGTGTTCCCATAGCACTTAACCCCACCGAAGTAAAATAATATAACAGGGCTATGATGTTCGCCAACTTACCATCAGATGGCGCGCAACAACTGTTCTAAAATTCAACATCTCGCGCAATTACAGTGTTGCCATATTTGAAGCCCTTCATATTTCACCACCTTTCACTTCTACTCTATCCCCTTTCCGAAGGAAGTAACACGTTAATTAATAGGAAGAATTTCCTGAGTGTTGCTTCTCTTTATAAAAAAAAAAAAAAATATTAAAATTTAAGATGACCGCCTGCTTAAATTCGTTACCTGGAAAACGCTGATACCATCAAAAATATTATATATTGTTATTAAAATGGTTTAAATCCCGAGTTACATGGAATCGCCCGGTTCCGATAATTTTCCCATATGTATATTTGAATTCAAAGTTAGACAACAAATAAATTTAAGTTTCTGTTTTGCAAAGGGTATGGCCTGATATTCTTAGCAATCTGAGTCCAAGTCTCAGCAAAGGTATTATATACTTTTTTAAATAATTTTTTATTAATTCGAATTTAAAGACGGAATTGATTTTCTGTTTTCGATATAATTTTATCTACAAACGAACTAATCAAATATCCAACCGAAAAAAATTCAAATTTGACGAAAAAATTTAAATTGTGTTTAGCCTAGACTAGGTTGACACTTTATGAATTCTTAATCAAATTTTGTGGAACGAATTATTCTACTTACAGAATCTGTAATCTATTAACATTAAAGCAATCAATTAATACAATAAAAATTAAAATTTTTGTAAATAAATTTTGGTAATTACAAAAGTTCCAAAAATTAATAAAATAATTGTAACTGAAACTACAAAATTCGGTTGGCAAAAAATTGGGTTAAAATTACGAATTCGTTTTTGAATTTGGCAAACTTCTAGAATAGTGGAAAATAACTCAAATTCTATTAAAAATCATGTTGCACACTGAGAGAATTATCTGCATGATATTAATGAATTTTAGCATAAAATCAATGAAGTTGCACTGAAACTCGTCCATTGAAACTTTTCATTGGATTAATGTAATTATTCATAAAGTTTTGTGAAAATTTAAATTTTCTTTCTTAAAAGTTTCTACACTCAATGAAAAAGTTTCATTAAAACTATATTTATAAAATATATGAAGCTTTTTCATCAAATTAAAGAAATTTTTCATTTGCTTTATGAAGAAAACTTTATTAGTTTATTGAAAAATTTCATTAAAATTCGTCCATCAAAATTCTCTCTGTGCAGTATCTCGAAAACCGCTAGTACGATTTCAAAACTTACATTCGTGTTAAGCTTGACAAAATTAGTTCGAAATTATGTATCGCAAGATATAATTTTGTACAGTTCTGAAAAATTTTTAGAAATCCAAATCTTTGGTCATATGCCGGACAATAAAATGAGCTTTGAAGGAAAACTGTTTCTCTATACAAATAATTCCGCTCTAGTGCAAAGCCAAACCTACCAATATGTTTTCGTATATAAATTGTGCGGCATTAAAATTTTTTGTTTGTGAACTTCTGTATGTATCATTGCATCATAAATCACCCATCTCGGCTAGAAGGTACATAAGTATAATATCTATATTCATTGTATTTATTCCAATATCATATCGAATTGAAAATAAAAGTACAAAAAAAAAAAACAAAATATATACCACAAAAACTGTTGAATTGAAATGCTTTCATTAAAAACTTTCAATACTGGTTTATAATACAAATACATATACTCATTAGTGTGTCCTATTAACAAAATTTTCGAAATAATACCACGTTACGAACGTTACTTGTGAAAATACTAATTATGGCAGAAATGAAGAAATATTTTGAATAGCAGTTTTAGATCACACACTTGGTTTGAAATAGACGATATTGATATATGTATTTTGGCCTGTTCTAGAAAACTGTTTAAATTATTTTTGTTTTATTTTAGTAGGTTTGAGGTTAAGAAGAAAAATAAACCTTCCTCAAAAGTTATAAACACATTAAATTTGCAAATCAGACTAGATCTAGTTTCTGCTTTTTTATGGACAGGCTTCATCAGTGATCTTCCATTAAATTGTATTATTGTTTATATTTTTATTGTCAGATTGTCTCTATATGATTAATTTCAGAAGTGATCAAACAGACATATACAAACATTCTACTTCAGATTTTCTCTGTTTATCTTCTTATTTCCTCCGTGTCACCTTTTCACAAATATTGCCACATTGACGTATGGTTTGTACGTACAAGTGCAGGCAATTTGTGTATATTGGAGACGGACAGCCAACAGGGCAAAGTAAAGTGTTGTTTTTTCAAACGCGTCGTATAGACCAAATACAATTAATATTGTCATTAATATGTATTTTTATTAATTCTAATTTAGTAGGTTTGAGGTTAAGAAGTTTTGTTATTAATGCTCCTTTTAAGCGTGTTCGTTTACTTACTACAAGTTACTACTTTTACTACAGCTGGAAAAATTCAATACAAGAAGTAAACAAAACTTTCCAGTTGTAGTAAGAGTTTTAAGAATATCGAGTAATCGAACACACTGTTTATGAGAAAAAACCGAATGAAAAGATTAAAGTCAGGCATGCCGACTGTATAATATCATACACCAGTCTAATTGAAAGTCAATTAATTTTCGGATCCGAAATTTCAATAGGTTAAAGTGAACTTATGCTAATATTTGTGAATTAGAAAATCAATCAAGAAGTTCGAATTTTCCAGCTCCGCAAGGCCCCATCAATGTTGCCACCTATTAGAAGTTTACGCATTTAAAAAACGCTTGAAAACTTTTCATCTTAAGGTCCCTAAATATCGATATAGGTGAATAAGAATGTAAAATTTTCAAAAAGAAAAAACTATAGTTTTTACCCTAGAACGCGATACGATCAAATCTATTAAATATTTTGACAATAACAACGAATTTCAATTCTAAATTTCAAACAGAGTAATGGTTTTTCCATTAATGTAGATTCCCAGCAAAATATTGGTAATGACACCTCATTGCTGTCTGCATTACCAATAGTGATATATCATTACCTTTTGCATTATTTTGTAATATAAAATAATGACTTTCTAATAACGGCCTATTTTAGTCACTGCTTTTAGATATAAAATAATGACTTACTCGCAATAGTTTAAATAAGTACTTTTTACGAAGTTAAATTTTATACATTTATATTTATTACATGTAAAATTTTTATGACGAGTACTAAAATTACACACTAGCAAAAACTTTCATTTCTCTGAATGTATTTCCTGAAGCTAATAGTATTTGTGTAACTCCTTATTTTTAAGAATCAAGTAAGCAGTCGGATAACCACTTATAATTTAACTTTTTGTAAGCATGTTTGTAACCACTTATTATTCAGAATCTCATAACTACTTACTTCTCATTTTTTCGTAAGCGAGCGGGTAAGCGTGACTACTTATAAAAACGACCACGCCAAACAAAAATAATGAGTTTAGACGCCAAAAAATAAGTTGTGTGGAGCTATGAATTTCTATTATATAACCACTTATTTGGTAATGAAAGATTTTGCTGGGTTAACAATTTTCCAATCGCAATATTTTCTTATGTTTTTCCATTTAGATTCCATTATTATGGAACTATTTTGCTAGGTAGTTTTTATTCTCAAAAAATCGATATCTATATGATGAAGCTTTTTTTGATTATAAAATTTCATCAATATCTTAAAATTTGTTATGGAAAAGGTAAAATAGATCATATTTTTTAAAAAAGCGCTACAATAACTTTATCCTTTCTGCAATGGTTTTTAGTTATAGCTTCAGTGTGCATACAAAAAAAAAATGTGCTATCTCTTTCTCTCGAAATCATAAAAACAGCGAAAGTATCGAAAACAGTAAAATTTTTAATAAATTGTATTTCATATTCCATAAGTATACACAATTATGATTCAGAATTTGTGCAGAAATTCTGCAGGACAATATTTTAAGTAACGACAAATTCTATTTAAACTTTTTTTAATTTGTATATAAATTTATATACAAAAGGGAAAAAGTCTACTCTTTTAGAGGTCTCTGAAGGCCATTTAATTTCAATGAAATTTATTACAAAAGTTGCTGCAATCTATACACAACGATTAGGGTTTGGGGTTAGGGAATTCCCGGGCGAGAATTCCCGGGAAATCCCGGGAAAAGTTTGCCGGGAATTCCCGGGAAAATAATATATTTTTCCCGGGAAAAAGGGAAATTTTAAAAATATTAAATTTTTTAAATTGTTTTTGCTTCGAATAGGATTTTTTAATTTTAGTCATAAAAAACATTTTAAATACCAAAACAAAAATTTCATTGTTAAAATCTTTTAAAACGGAATACATTTATTTGACACACAAATAAAATCTTTGCCAAGTAATTAGGAGCATTTCAACTAATAAACATTTTTCGCATAACTTATTCAAAATTTAAGTAATAAAACCTAAAAACTTGGTAAAATGTTTAAAAGAAATATGAAAAAAAGCTTTGTTTTTTTACAAATAATCTCCCTTACTATCTAAATTTTTCAAATGTATAATTTAGGTAAAGTCGACTTTAGTTAAAATATTGGGTGGCAGTATACCTTGACTTGGTTTATTTTTGGTGCATTCTGATTGGTTAATTTATTTTCAACCAATCAAAATATTTGAAAATATAAATATTTTTGTAAGGTTTTCATACACAAAATGAACAAAACCGTTTGATTAAAAATAAAGTCGACTTTAAATTTAAAATACTTCTTTATATTAAGGGTCAATAATTTTATAAGTAACGTTTTCATTAATAAATGTGAAAAGAAAAGACTAATTAATGGTTAACGGTAGTATCTAAATTTGGTTATCCGACATCTAAATTTGGTTCACAAAAAAAAAAAAAAAATTTATGGTCATGCAACTTCTCTTGAAAAAAACAACAACAAGCTAAAATTACCAAAGTACCCGAAGAAAAAAGTGTAAGCTGAATAGGCATTAAAGGTTTTATGGTAGGGCAAACATTTCCTAAAATGGTATCCAAATTAGCCGCAGTCAATCCGCACCATAACTAGATCTTCGTTTATTCGAGAAAGTTTTTATAATAAAAACCTGGCATTGCAAAAAAAGAAACCGATGTAAAGAACATTATATTAAATTACTACAATCATGTAAAAGATATCATGATAAAAGAAATATTGAGCAATATTTCTAAAAATAGGAGATTTACTATAATCTTAGATGAATGGACAAGAATATCACAAAAGAGGTAATAATTTTATAACCTGGGGTTGGTTTATATATCAGGAAGATGTAATGCTGATGAAATAAGAAGAATTGTAGAAATAAGACTAGAAGAGTTTTAATTGCCTTTGGAAAATAACATATTGGCCACCATATCTAGGTGCTTTCTACTGGAATCATGCAATTCATTTGGCAGTGCTGCGATTAATTTATATGAAATCAAATGTTCAACATTCTGATATTTTTTACTTTGCATTCTCACTACACAGACTGCATTTGTACTGAAATAGTGTTTTTTTTTTAACAAAAATTATTTATATAGGTGGTTTACATTAACAATTTTGTTCAAAAACAGTTCCCGGGATTCCCGGGAATCAAATTTTTTCATTCCCGTTTCCCGGGAAATATAAAAGTCCGGGAAATCCCAAACCCTAACAACGATTCGGCCATTATGAGACAATATCGGAATACGTCTTGCTTTTTTTTACAATTTTGAAGCAGCGTAGTGTACATATGTACATAAACATTAGGGGCTCCAACCTTGTATGGATCAAAAGAAAATGTCAGTTATTGACTGCCCCCCCCTTAAAATATGTATTTGGGTGTAAAATAACGTCTCCCAAAAAATTAGGACAATCGGATAAGAGGAACACGTGCCTCAGCGGCCCTGAAATTTGAAAAACGGTATATATGGGGAAAATATGACTTTTTTTTCATTTGTTAAAATTTTTAAAAATTTTAAATTTATCTTGAATTAAAAGGATAAAAAAACCGTTACAAACAGTAAGTTATCTTTCTAATAAGGCACTAAAAACTAAAATCGTTTAAAAAAAACCAAGTTATTACAATTGCCCCCGGCAACTTATGTGTCACAGAAAGCTGAATCAAGAAGTTCGAGCCCAAATTTTGAAATTTGTAGAAATAATGTAATGCAAAAACATTTTCTTATTTTATTAACTCCAATTAAAA
Source organism: Leucophora obtusa (assembly GCA_949987735.1). NCBI lineage: Eukaryota > Metazoa > Arthropoda > Insecta > Diptera > Anthomyiidae > Leucophora > Leucophora obtusa. The sequence goes on from OX465296.1 coordinate 139,732,751, forward strand.
ATTATTTTTTATCATGTGCTTTGCAAACTCATTTTAAACTAAAGCCAAAAACGTCTGAATTTTGAAACACAGTTTTCAAATCTCCAATTTTAAAGTTTCAAAAATTTTTTAAAGAAATTTTAAAACAACGATTGGACTTTAAGGTTTTATAAAGAACATATTAAAGATTAAAAACTACAAAAATTGTAGGAATCTTTTTTCATTTGGCTGAGGCAGAGATTTTATTTTAACGGATTTCGAGAAAACGGCGATTCTTGGCATTTATTTAGCTTTTAGGCAAGTTTTTCTTTTTTCTTCTTTTAATTTCAAATAATGTAGTTGACATCCACTCATGTATAAACAACAATAGAAAGCAATGTTTTCTAAAGTGTCAGTAACATCCCAGCAAAACTTTGGTAATGGGTGCGACAAACTCATGCATTACCTTGTAATGTGTACTCCTTACAAGTTTAATTATTGTTCAACATAAAGTAATTGGTTCCCGATAATTGGATATATAATGCATTACTTTGTAATGAATAATCCTTACCTTCAGCATTATTTTGAATCATAAAGTAATTAGTTACCGAAAATTTATTACATAATGCATTATTTTGTAATATATAATCCTTACCTTGAGCATTATTTAGAAACACAGAGTAATGAGTTACCTATAGCTGACTACATAATGCATTACTTTGTAATGTATACTGCATGCATGTATCATTATTTTGGAACATTAAGTATTATAAATAAATATAAAGTAATTTATATTACAAAATACGTTGTTTTAATATAAAAATTATTTACTTAGATAATTTTTTATTTAAATGGTGTAATTATAGGGTAACTAATTACTATTGCAGTCCTTATAATTATATGCGTAACCAATTAATCTCAGCCTCTTCGTAATCATATGGGTAACCAATTACTTTTTTAATATCTATCTGCAACTAGGTAACCCATTACTCTTCATTTTTTTGTAAGTGTACTGGTAACAATGACACATTACTTTGAGGTTCATCGCCTGTAAAATTCATCAGTGAAGTAAGGAGTACAGTAACCAGTCCAACTCTATGGCGATACATTACTTTACCCATTATTTGGTAATGTGTGGTTTTGCTGGGATTTAAATATGCACAAGCACTTGCATATTAGGTTCTGTAATTTTATTTTTTATCGGGATATACATTAATTACATTAATTTAATTTTAATTTATTTATTTAATTGATTCCATTTCCTGTACAACAAGACTGTGTCTTATATTTATAGCACAGGAGCATATTACGTTACAAAAAAGAATTTTTATATATGGTTATAAATTCACATAAACAAATGTAGTACAAATATAATAATATTGATAAGCAAAAAAAGAAAATTATTTGAAAAAATTAAATAAAAATGTTTTGAAACTATTAGCATTGCTGTTTACTTGTTGACTTAGTGGAAGATTGTTCCAAAGACGAGCGGCATGTAGAAAAAACTGCCATTCAGACATTAGGCATTGATGTCGAGGAATTACAATATTGTAATCGCCGTTTTCGTGGCGATTGGAATAAGCGAATTTTGTCAGATAAATAATTGGGGATCTGACTGTTTATTATTTTATGCAAGAATGTCAGAGTACGAATTTCTAACAAATTATCTAGAGAGACTCCCTAAAGATTATTTGAGACAGAGGAAACATGATCAAACCTTCTCAATACATACATATCTAATAATATTATTAAATATAACATTTAGTCTCCTATTGCTAACTGAATCGCAGCTTCCAAATAATTCACACCCATACATCAGGGAGGGAATCAAGTACGTCTTGGCAAGTAAAGGAATTAAATATGCTAAAATCCCAAACATATATAACAATTTGTAAAAAATAATCCGTTGTAGTCAAGTCCCTATCCGGATTTCATTCTTGCCTAAGGAAATCGTCAGGGGACATTTTTACATTTTAAAAATTTGGGATCATTTTGACCCTATTCGCCAGAAAGTTAAAGGGCAATTTCCAAAAAGCAATAATTTTAGGTGTAAAAATTTAAGAGGGCCAAGGAGCTACCTACTGTGAAGCTTAAATACACTTAGGCCCGATTACTGAATGTCCAGTTAAAATTTAGCCGACAGTTCAAAATTAAAATTTTATAGGGGAAACAACAACAAATGTGTCCGTTAAAGTCCCAGTTAGAGCCTAACTGGACATTCAGTAATCGGGCCTTAGTGTTATGAATAAAATTTAATTGTTTTCGTTATCAATTAATAAACCAAGTTTCAATTAAAAATTTAAACAGAAATTTATGTTCATTTAGCTGTCTATAAATTTTGCATTCGTAATTCCGCAAATATTTATTGGAATTCAGAAAATTACAATTGAAATTCATAACATCCATTTGAGATTCAGAAAGCATTAGCTGATATTCAGAATTTGCATTGCTATTCCCATTTCTAAAAACAATTTAAATTAAGATTTTCCATCTTGAATTCAGAAAATATCATATGAAATTTTAAAAATATCTTTTGAATTTAAGAAAATAATTGAAAACCAGAAAATATCAATAGAAATTTTCATTCACATTTTCTCTTAAATCTGCTATTTTATGCGCATCATTTGATTGTTATTACTTCAACCAATTCGTAAGCACACACTTTGTCAGGACACCCGAATATACATGAATCTAAGTGTATATATTTCTTCACTCAATGGAAATTAAAAACTTCCATAAGTAATTGAAGATCAACTTTTTGAAAAATTGCAAAAAAGGGAAAAGAGTTTTCACAAAGTCCTTATGTGAAGAGTCAATACTTAAAAAGGAACTTCCCCAAGGGTTACACGCCGATTAAGATGAAACTTATATACATATGTCATGGGGTACAAAGATTTAAGGTTAACTAACCCATGTTTAAAGGTAAAGAATTGTGATCAAAAATGACGCCATTCATTGTTTTTTTTTTCTATTACATTTTTCCTAAGAAACTAGGCAAATGAGGTATCGCTAGACAGATATTTCAAAGGTAACATTTTTAATAATTGTTACTATTGTTGTAGTAAACGTTTTAATGTTTGTTTACTTTATATGCATAGTGGCACGACAAACAGTACATTAATTAAGTACATTAATCCTTATTAGGTACTCGTTAGTTTTAATGTATACGTATTGTACTTTTCCGTTTTTCAATATTCGGTCAATTTCAGATTTGACCGGTTTTTCCCGGAAACATTAAACTTCATATTTTTAAAAGTACATTAAATTTATGAACATTTTGTACAGAGATATGCTCACACACAAAAAGCGTCAAAAAATCGGTTTTTGTAAAAAAAACTAATTTTATATATGCAGAGGTCCACTTATCTTTCTTTACTTTGCATATTTCTTAGTACGATTTATGTGTATATAAATAAAGACCAAAATATGTTCTTTGCAGCTTTCCCATATAAAATAGTACTTTGTGCAATTTTGGATTTAACAACTATGTGGAAAAAACATATACAATAGCATATCGAGACACTATATTCAATACTCTATATCTGCAATTTTGTCCAAAAGGAGTTTTTGATGGCAAAATCATTGTTGATATTATATCCATCTGATATGATATGATATCAATTTGGAAGCGAAATACCCATTCTTTGCCACTTTTTTGAACATTTTACATTTTCCCATATCTACAAACAAATTAATTTTCAACTACAGAAGTCTATATCTGCATATAAATTTAAATTATTTGAATTCTATAAGGTATACATTAAAGTTTTTTGAGAATATCTTTATTCGGAAATTTTGTTTTTGCAACTAACCACCAAACTTTATTTTAATATTCTGCAAACGGATATAATGATGCAATTTTCCTTTATGCAAAATATTTTCGCGATTTCTTTTTTGCAAACTAAGAATCAAACTGTAGTGTGAAAATTGGTATGACATTCCCAAGATTAAAGATTTAAAAAAACCACACTTAAAAAATTGCAAAATAATCGCGGAAAAGGGCTTTATGGTACAAAAAATTAATTTAAATGTTAATCAGCGATTTAAATTCTGCAAACAAATATATTGATGCAAAAATTGTATGTTTTGCAAATTTTATTTTTCGCGATTTTTTATTTTTTGCAACTAACCACCAAACTTTGTTTTATGAAATGTGTATTATAGTCCCCAGATTATAAATTTAAAATACCCCATTCGAAGATTTGCAAATTAATAGCGGAACGCGAAAAAAGTCTTAATGGTATAAAAATTGTATTAAAAAAAAATCTTAGTCAGCGATTTACATTCTGTAAAGAAATATATTAATGCAAAAAATTTCCTCTTTGTAGTTTTTTTCGTGATTTTTTTTGCAATTCCTAGATTATAAATTTTAAGAAATCACACTTGAAAAATTGCTAAATAACGGCGGAATGCGAAAAAGTGTAGAAAATGACTTAGAAAAGCTAATCAACTTGACATTCTGCAAAGGAATATATTGGTGTAAAATTATCCTTTTCGCAAAATTTTTTTCGCATTTTTTTTTTTTTTTTGCAAACTAACCACCAAACTTTGGGCAAGATATGAGTGTAATAGTCTTGGATTATGGATTAAAATACACCGCATTGAAAAAAATTCAAAATAATGGCGGATTGTGAATAAAAGGATTTATGCCGCAGAAAATAAATTAAGAAACTTAAGTCGCGATTAACATTTTGCAAACAAATATAATAATGCAAACTTTTTCGTTTTTGTAAAATTTTTTTCCCCATTTTTTTTCCAAACTAACCATTAATGTTTGGACTAAGATATGGATATAATAGTTCATGGATTATTAATTTCAATAAAACGAGACTTTTCCATTCCTGGTTAACAATTCTGTGTTCGTTGATGTTTGGAGGCACATAATATTGTTTTCCACAAAAAGTATAGAGAGATTTACATGGTCATTTGTTCCTAGTAATGCATATTTTTTATATTTATCAAAACTACATATCTGCTAGTATTATCATAAAATTATATAAAAATTTAATTTCAGAACTCTATATCTGCATTAGCGACGTAAATAACGCTAATAATTTCAAAATAAGTATATATAGGAATAAGTTGCCATTTTTAAATAATATTCTAGAAGACAGATTGATTCAAAAAAATCTTATAAGCAAGTGAATTAGTTTTATTGCTCTCCTGAACAATTGTATTTTTGCAGATATAGAGTATTGAATCTATGGTATCGATATCAAAATGTTTAGGTTTTTGAGTACATCAATACTTGTAACAAATAAACATTTTTTCATACAAAACTTTGTAGGTTACAATTTTGTAGGTCATAGTATATTTATTTCCAAATCAGTTTTTTATATATTCTACGTTAGATTAGGCCGTATGTAAGGCTTTCACCTATACTTGTACACTACAGTATACACACCATTTAAAAAAATATTTAGGATATGATAATGCAAAAAACTCTATATTTTTATTTAAGTATCCCAGCAGAAAAAGAGATGCGAAAGCAGTAGAAAAATTACTATAATTAATGATCTAGGTGTACTCCCACTTCAACATTTTTTCAGCACTTTTTTACCTAGTGCAAAAGAATCTGATTTTCATTTATTGAAAGTTAACAAAAATTTTTCGAAAAAAAAATTATATTTTTTTGTAATTAAAATTTTTTTTAATCCACCACACCGGGTTTCGAATATACGACCTGCAGATTGCTACACTTAAAATAATACGTCAGTAGAAAAAAACTGTCAAATGGCTTTTAAATCGATTTAACTAATTTTTAACAAATTTTTTGATGAAACACTGATTTAAACAAAGATTTTAGTTATCTTCATTTAACACTATACTAAAAATACTCCGTACTTCAACTAGTTTATTTATAACTAATTTTTAAGAACCCATTCGTTAAATTTTATTTTTAAAATATAATATAACGGACAAAATGTTTGCTTCTTTGGAGTGACCTTACATGCCCTTAGATTATATGGACTAGGACCGGGGATGTTCTCGAGACCCTAAATTTGAACAAATCTTACGACTCAGTATAATTACAACTTCTGTAGCACTCTACAGCTGAGCTATTCTTTGCTACAAAAGATGATTGGCATAAAAATACAACTTTGTCATTGCGAGATATTGTGTCTTATTATCTTCAGCAAAAGTACTTATTAAAAGCTGGTTATACAATAAGATTTTTGGAAAGATTTTGCAACCAAAATCGTATCGAAAATCTTATAGTGTAAACCAGCCTTAAATAAAGGTGTACTGCAATTAAATATTTTTACCAGTACTGTTTTCACAGCTGCATAAGATTTTCCATCATTTTTATTTTATATATTTTTAATAAAAAACTTAGTAAACTTAAAACTTAGTAAACAGCTGCTAACGAGATAATGAAAACTCATTCAACCTCATGTGAACAGTTTTGATTAGTTTTTAAATCTAATTGCTAAATCGCCCACAAAACTTGTTTGTGAATGGAGTATAAATCTCTAATGAATGTTGTGAGGACGATTTCCAGTTGAAATTTTTGAGTGTAATGAATCGAATGTTTTAGGTTTTATTACTTACATTTTTCTGTGTGGGTATAATTAAAGATTTCACTGATATTTGTCTTTGGGTGTAATAGTGTTTCGGGTTTCCTTTTTAAATTTTGTTTCAATAGTTTTTTTATATCAAGTTATCGCTTGATTTATACTCATTTGAATAATTTCAAAATTGAAAATGTCATTTGTGAAAATTTGAATTTTTGTGTAAAGGGCTGACGAAGATAATTGTTGGAAGCTTTGGAAATATTGTGAAAAAGTGGTTTAATTTCGGCGAGGTTCCAGGATGGTGATATACCTTTGGAAACGTAAACGTAGCGCTTTGATAATTAGTCGGCGGAGATATTCTTTCCTTCGAACGAGAATTAAAGCATCGAATACGTCGTGTTAAGAAAGGAGGATGCTAATAAATCATCAACATAATCTTCATCTGAAATTAATTTGTTTAAGGCTCTGTTACATTCAGTATAAATTTAAGAGTGAACGAAACGCAGATACCGTAGATTACTTCAAGAAATCTCAGTTAAAATTAAAAATTTAAATTTTACCTTTGCATAATACTTTTACACTTATCCAACAAAAGAAAATTCTTCGTGATCATTATCACCTTACTATCTTTTTATTTGGCAAAAGAAGGAGTGAATTTTATTAACTCACTCTTTTTGGCCAACCATTAGGGTGACCCAAGAAATTCTCGTTGTTAAAATACTAAAAATAGCTATATAAAAAAATATATATCCTTCCATTAAACTTCATTATTTATTAATTTTATTAAATTCAAATCAATTTTTTTTATATAATTAATTTTAAAACATAATTTTTGCTTTTCTTACTTAAATTTAACTACACTCATAAAAAAAAAGCCCGTACAAATAGTTAAAATTCTGCTAAAATAACAGGAAATAGTACCTGAATTTGCGCCAGCAGAAATTTCAATGATGTTGAGAATCATGGTCTGCTAAATTTAGGTGACCTAAATTTTAGGTAAAAAAGTTAGTTCAAATACAATAATTTATAAGAAATGTTGTTTAATGGAAATGAAAATTACTCAGCTGAAATCAGCACATGTTTTCTGCTAAATTTTAGTTGGTTATAAACAGGTAAAAATTTAGTTAACATTCAAAAATTTAGAAGAATTTTCGTTTCATAGAAATGAAAGAGGGTCAGTTGAAATCTGCAAAACATGCTGCTAAAATTACAATCACTTTTTGTTATTAATTGAATAAAAACAAATTAATGTAAATATTGTTAATTTTATTTTCAAATAAATTACACAATCCAAAAACACTATTTGCACTTTTGTTTTCTTGCCAATATGTTTCCGCTGGAGTTGTATTATTTGGTTCCTTTTTTTCGTCTACCTGCGGGTCGAATTTAGATGAAAACGTTAAAGGGCTGAAATAAAAGAAAAAACATTTAAAATAACATTTAATAGTATTCCCTTAAATATAGTTTATATTATAAAACAAACCTCTATTATTTTATTTTTTAAATACAATTTTAACTGCGAAATGTTAATGTTCAGTATACCTCCGTTTTCTTTTGGGTTCCTTTGCTGACTAAAAGAAACAAAAGAAAACATGCTCTTATCATATTATTTTATTTACTAGATCTTTCTAAACAAGCGCATATTATTTTTATTTGTATTGGTAAGCGTCATCACCCAGTTGGCTCTGTCTCGAAGACATCCTCGACGCTGGGTGCACGACCATAGAAATTCGTAAACGACGTACTAGTGACAGTCCATACAAATCGTTGACGACGTTTTCAAACGATTGTCCGCAAAATCGTACACGACCACCTGAGCGACATTTTCGCTGATTGTCCTTGAATTATATTTGACCATTTGGGCGACAATTTGCCCTACTTTGTCGTTGACGACGAAATAGATGACATTGTTCACAATGCTAACGTAGACGACCTTGCTGGTGACAGCTTCGCCTAGATGGTCACTGACAACGCTGATTTCTTTATTATTTTTTCAAACAAATTTAAACTAAAAATTTCTCATCGAGTTAATATTTTTATTTACATAAATGTGAAAAAAACGGCGCAAAAAAACGGTTTCTAATTTTTTTTGCATATGTAAAATTATTTTTTTTATTAATTTAAATTATATTTATTATTTGCTGTTAATTTAAATTTTTATTTAAACAATTTAACTCATTTAAATAAACAACATTTCATTTCAAAAATTGCTTTATTAATTTAAAAATAACGCGCTTGTATTAAGCAATGTTAATACTAAAAGTTAATATCAAAGTTTTATATTTAAGCAATAAAATGGTGAACTAAATGAGAATTTCTAAAAATAAGACATCTAAAGACAATGTCGCTCATCTTGTCGTCAACAGAGTCGTAAGACGACAGTAATAATATTTTGTCGCTCACCATTTCGTCAACATAGTGGGTTATACAACAAATACATTATAATGTCGCTGAACTTGTCACGAACAGAATGTTATACACGATCAGCTAATATTTTGTTCATGCAGCTAATAGTTAAAGATGATTTCCTTTATATAGTCTTTCAAGACAATTTCAAACGACAAATGTCGTTAGCGAAAAATTATAAAATGTCTTAAAGAAATCGTTGAAGACCATTTCATAGATGATGATAGGCCAACTGGGCAGCGATGACTCATCACACACATTAAAATACACTTACTAGAAATTTTCTAATTTGTATTGGTCGGCAAACTCACCAATACACACCTCACCATCAAGCGCCATCAAGCACCATCAATCACTATACACTAGCGCCCCTATCGTTTTCTTTTGAAAACACAAATATTAAAAAGTTGCCAATAAATTTATCTATATTAGCTGATAACATTGTCAAAATCATTTATAAAAAAAATAACTAAATATCAGGAGAAAAAATTAGTTCCAGTACAGCAGAAATATGTTTTTGTGGTGAAATTTGATAACTAACAACTTTAGCTAATCAACGGATTTAAACGAAAACAACAGGAAAAATTAGTTCAATTGAATTAGAACGCGTTTAACAGACTTTTGTACTAACTTTTTTTATGAGTGTATTATAATAATTTTATATGGACCCTATTGGTATATAAAAATAACTCATTCAATACATTCTCTCTTACAAAAATATTCGATTTCACTCCAAACACTTCATACAGTTCACATAACACACTCAAAATAATTTGGTTATACTAAGGGTGCGTACAGAGTGGCCGCTTGTTGCCGAGCCGACTGACGCTTATTGCGAGAACTTGTTCATGCGAGAAACAAGTTTGGGTGTGCATAGTGGATGCGAGAATCAGCGCTGATATTTTATCTGTTATTTGTGTTTTATGTATGTTTGTATTCATTTGGGTTTGTTGTTCATTCGTTTTTGAGAAAAAAAAATTTTACTTATTAATTATTCTTGAAATTTTTATTACATTTTTTTTAAATTTTTTTATAAGTTTTTTTTAATTTTTTTATAATTGTTATAATTTTATTTCATTTTTATTTTTTTGTTTAATTTTTATTTTATCAACATAACATAAACAATGTTTTCGGTGCTGAAAAACGCTTTTGAACTGTTTTCTCGCATTCAATCAGCTTTGCGCTCTGACCAGCTCGGCGCCCACTATGACCTGTTCGCGCTTATTTGTACTAATTTGTATAGTACCAGTTTTCTCGCACTGGTTCTCGCAATAAGAGTCAGTCGGCTCGGCTCGTCTCAGCAACAAGCGGCCACTCTGTACACACCTTAAGAAACAAATATCGCTACACATACACAATCAAACAATTATAAATATTATTTTAATAGCTAAATCTCCAGTCAACAGTCGGCCGTCTTGATGAGTGAGATATACATGTAAGTTTTTTTTTAATTTTTGCTTATGTTTATAATACACTGGCACACATTTGCATTAAATTAAAGATGAGTATTTTTATATACTCATTTCCAATATTCTCTCCAATATTACTCATATATATTTTGTGGCATTAGGGTTGCCATATAAGTTAATTTAATTCTTAAAAAAATTTCAAATTAATATCTTTTAAATTTCATTCATAATATAATCCCATATCATTATTTAAATTACACTAATTTAATATTGTTATAATAATTAGTAATCCTCGTTAATTGTTTTTTTTTAATATTTTTTTACCATTATTTAAATTAGGCTAATTTAGCAAGATTAGAATGAATATTAAATTAATATTTCAAATTGAAATATTTATATCTTATTACTTGTTTTGATGATAAGGTAAATTTCTTTGGGCCGACTGAAATCTACCCTATAGTCGGCATGGTAGGGCGGGTAAAGACAGGGGTAGCGACCACACCCTATGCTATCCTCTCCATCATCAACATCTCTTCTCTGCCCGTTTTCACGATCTTTTTATTACGTCTTTGTATTGTTTTGCTACCTGATTAATATTTTTGTAAACGTTCCTTAATCTACCTCCGAAGGGGCAAGAACACACCCCAGCCCTGAGCACGGCCGGCTTTATAGGTAGCCCTGCCCTGGAGGAGGTAGACCGAAGACGGAAGGTTCGTTACAATGTAACGTGTTTTTCGAAGGGATGTACATATATCCCATATTGGACTGTTATTTCATGTAAATTCTTTAGTAGGTACCGTGAAATATCTGTATACTAAGTACTTTAAAATCTTAAATCTTTTCGATACGAAAAATGTTTTTAAAAGTAAACTTCTTTTTTCGAACAATTAATTTCAGTATATGGTATAGCAAAGATGTATACACTCACAATAACTTTACCGTAAAAGTTCAACAGTTGTTTAAAAAGTAAATCAGTAAAGTTGTTTTAATTGAATAAGTAGTTAAATTGCAAAGAAGTATATTTTTTAACTTTTTTTATCAGTCATTCAATAAATAATATACACAAAATACGGACTTTCGGTAGAAGTTAAAATATTCAATAAAAATTTTCTATTAAAAACAATAACAACTGAATACAATTAATTTTAAAATAAACGATAAATCTATTATTTTTATCGACTTTGCCAGTTAATTAAATAACAATTAAAAATAAACGACAAAATACAATTGTTTTAAACGAAAAGTGGGTAGTTCTTTTTTTAACACATTTTCTATAATTTTAATGTAAATATTCGGTCGATTTTAAGGAAAAAATATTGTGAGTGTAGTTACCTAAAAATATTTACTTAAATTAACAATTTGAAATATTTTTCGTAATTATATTTGAAAGTTCAATTATAAGTATTTTATTGTTTACTTAAAAAGGTTTTTAATTAACCCAGGAAAAATTTCTGTTCCAAACAATCGGTTCTACAATAGCTACTTTTCATTCACAACCCCTTCTACTGTCGATTCTAATACCGATTCTTTTTTTTTGAAATTGTCCCAAAAGCAACCCCTTCTATAGCTCCAAAGTAGAACCGGTTGCTCTAGAATCAGTTCTGGAACTGATTCTAAATCAACCACACCTTCCATATAGGATCCCAGGAACTGGTTCCGGAACAAGCCTTCGGAACCTTGGGCTTCTTAAATTGTCGGCCGATTTCAATGAATTTAGACTTTTTGAATTATACTTAGGGCAAGTAACTTTTTTCCAATGTAACCATGGTTAAACCAGGGGGTTTCCATCAGGTGCTTTTGAAAATTCTTTATAAGCCAAAAAATTTCACGCAAGAAACGGAGGAAAAACAGAAGGAATATGAAGAAAATTAACTGCGAATGAGATAAAATTAAGGAATTTGGGAAAACAAAAAAATAATAAAATCGTTTTTACAACAAAAAAACAAAAGTTAAAAGCAAAAAATATATTTAAATTAATTATTATTTATTTCCTTATTAAAGTTGTTTTTGTTACCGTTTTATTCATTAATCGCAAAAAAAAAATATTAACTTTTTCACTTTTCTTTTGTTTTTCTCATTCTTCACTGAAATTAACAGACCAGAGCATCCATACAAATAATTGAGCACGAGTTAAAATAATTTCTTCGGACGAAAACTCTTTCTTTTAAATCCTCTTTGGTTAAACGTTAACCCCAGATATTTTCATATAAATTTGAGATTCAAAACTATGGTTAAGCACTAAACTCAGTTTATTTTGGGATAAGTTAGCAGGTCTTAATTAACAATTTTTCAACAAAACTTTTCGCTATTTTCAGCAGGATAGAATATTATTAGCATTTAACTAAGTTTAATTTTTAACAAAAAGTTTATAGAAAACACTTTTTTCATTGTGTTTTGTCTACTAATATTGAGATAATTGTTTTGCTAATATGAGAAGGGTAGTTGTCATTTAAAACAAACTAAAATATAACCCAAATACAGCTGAAATTTTGTAGATTTTAGAGTTTTATTTTTTCTGTTTTATCTAACTAAAATTTACTAAACAGATTCGGCAGTTTTTTCTGCAGGGCCATTTTTATCCATTTTATCTGCTATTTGAACAGATTTATTTCTAACAGTGTATTAGTATTGCTGGAGTAAGTCATAAAATTAAAGTGAAATTTAAACAAAATGTAAGCCTTGACTTTGATTTCACTTAAATTTTTGTAGCGCTTATTGGGTAAAGCTTAAAGCATAACTTGTCAGAGTATGTATCTACCGATAGCACTGATGATCATAATGAAAACAGAGGAACCAAAAATTTAAAAGGCTATAGCCCTCCTTGAAAAATGGTCTAGCTACGCCGGTGTATGCAATCTACGCTCAGCATTTGTTGAAAGCGAGAAAATTTTTGAACTTAATTTAAAGTTTTCACAGGTGTGTAAAATATAGCTCCCCAATTTTATAGCTTAAAATTTTTTATGAATTTAAAAAAAAAATTTTAATTTTTAGGCAAAAAAATATTTTTTTTTCTCCACAAATTTATTTTTACCGGCAAAACTGTTGATTATAAAGAAAAATGTTATATGAACGGATTAAAGAAATTGTAATTCTAAATTTTTCTAAATTTGTTTCATCAAAATCGGACAAGTGGTTCTCGAGTTACAACTAAGCGAAAAAACATCAAGATAAGGAAAAAATTTACCCCAGACAATAATCCCAAAAATGTTCCATAGTGTAATTCATAAACCACAAATTTTTTTTAAATTTCGATTGCTGATTCATAATCTTCGTTAAAATAAAGATCAGATTTGAGAAATTTGCGCATACAAGGCAAAAACAAGTTGAATTTTTAATTACATCTTTTCGGAAAATTTCGAAAATTTTATTAAAATATGTATTTTTTTGTATAAATTAAAAAAAAAACCGCGAATTACTGAAAAGTTACTTAATTTTTTTAAGTTTTGGTTTCAAATTCCTTATATTCACATTAGTTAAGACCAGATTTAAAAAAAATTGTTAAATAATAGCGTACAGGTTAAGAAATAATTAAATTTAAAGTCAACCCTACTTTTTGTATAAATTACTCTAGAGGTAAATTACTAATTCTTAAAAGACAACTTTTTGTGCTACCTCTAAATAACAGCGGATTTAGCTGAAACTTGGCACAGAGAGTTTTTAGACATTAAGGAATAGGGGCAACATTGTGGAGAGCGCGAATTCCAACTTTCATGTTTTTTTGGACCACTCTATTGTACATACATACATATATAAAAATTACTGATATGAAATTTGATGGCGATTGGACAAAGAAAATTCACTCAGGAAATCGTTTAAAATTTGGTTAGTATTTAAGTATAAGGCGGAAACACTGGATCCGCCATATTGCATTTCGAAAAACGCCACTTGCCATTGAAAAGTAAATGTTTTTAAATGGGTTTTAAAATTATATCCGTTAATTGAAACATACACCAATTTTGGAGAGAAGCGTTCTTTGAATTCTTTGTCAACTGTGTCACCGATAGACTAGATCCAGGACATTGAATTTTAAAAAAATATAATTAAACAGATTCATAACGGCAAATCCAATTAATAAAAAAATAACTCTCTAAAGCCCAGATCTTAAGTAAATTTTGTTTTTTTTTAACAATTGCATTATGTCGATAAAACACAATTTACTACTTTTTTGGCTTGAAAACATTTGTTGTCCAACGAACGATTTTCAAGAGAGAAGGATATAATTCCTAATTTTTGTAAATTTAAAAAAATTAACTTTTTAAAACGAAAAAAGATTAAAATAATATACAATATTTATTCTCCTGCAAATATTATTGATAATAACGAAGCTGATTTAGGGTCTTTTCTTGTGAAATGAATTCTTTTTTTTGCTCGGGGACTTACAGGATGCAGTCAGTTCAAGACGTCTTACGGATACCTCTCTAACCCAAAAGCCACACCAAAAAATTTTGTTGTCCCAACCGAATTTGGTTCTAACGAAATCGTTCGGTTGCCATAACTATATTTCAGTTGGAACAACATAAACTGGTTTCTGACAACCGAATTATCAGTTAAAGAAACCGAACGATTCGGTTGGAACCAAATTCGGTTGGGACAATAAATTTTTTTTGTAGGTGGAGCTGACAGATTTTTTTGTTATTAAGCAAAGAATAATAAGAATGTCCTGTGGTTCCTATTGGGAACAAAGGGCCACAAAAAGATTAATATACTCAGAGCTAATTTTGAAAAATGTGTTGATATTTAGTATCAATTTCGACAAATTTCGTAAGTCTGAAAAAGCGAAAAAGGCTATTTCTAAAATAACAACACTAGATCAACAATTTTCGGTATATACTGATATTAGTGTTATTTGCAGCAAAAACAAAATTATTTGGCTATTTCTTGATTCGTTGGCTAAATAAAGCGATAAATCAAAATTTTAATATTTCTGTCATAGTTGGTTTTCAATACCAAATATATGGTACAAATATTGTTACTATCTGAAGCATCAGATGATTAAAAAACGTTATTTTGGATCCGCCGTTTTAATTTTGAAAATCTTACTTTAGATTCTTATTTATCATTCAACACTCCAAGAAATGTAATTGATATTTTTTTTTATAAAATTTTTTTTAATTATCTAATCACGAAATAAAAAAGTGAAATATTTTCCCAAATTGCCCTGAAAAGCTTTGCAATTCGAAGTTTCCCAGCAAAAAAAAAGATGAAGTACTTCAAATGCATGACTATTCTATCTGCATCCAATAAAAGAGAATGCAAAAATTAATTAATTGAAAATTTGGTTAACGGCATACCCTACTAAATATGGTCGGTTCAGGTTAAAGTTTCTGTTTTTTGAATTTATTTAGATGATAAATTAAGAAATGAAATTATATTACATAGTCCTTCAAATATAAACCACAAAACAAAATTGGTACTAAACCATGTATAAGGTACTATAACAAAAATTCCTATATTCTATCATATGTCATCCATTCCACAAGAGAACCCTACAAACGAGGATTTTTCACCTCATGTCTTCCATTTATTTTTCTTTTCTGCATATACTTTTAAAATTAGAAAATATGGTTCCCCAAGAAGAAAGGGACTTTATCTAATAATATAGTATCATAATAATATACTATTATTTCAGGTTTTTATTTTCATGGATTAAACGGTCAATAAATTTTCGATCGAACGAACAAGGGGTTCATTTTCAATGCATAACATTATCCAATCAGATATTTACCTAGTATATATAGTTACATATACTACATATAATTACTTACAATTTTATTGTATTATACACACTGAAAGAATTATCATTCATGATATTGATGATACAATTTCGTAGAATTTTTTTCGTATAATCAATGAAGAATTTCATTATGTATATAATATTTAATTATTATTATGAAATTTTTCATAACTTTTCTTTCATAAAATTTCATAATTTCGTTAAAAAAATTCATTGAATTTCATAAATTAAATCTTCATAAATTTAATGAAAATGTTCTTTATATATATAAAATTGTTCAATAGTATTTACTTTTCTTTAATTTTTTATAAAATTTCGTCATTTCATTAATTTACAAAAATTTTCATACAATTAGAATCTTTCTTAAGCATTTAATTCTCAAATACAATAGTTTTATGTAACCATAAGGCCGACTTTTAGTGATTTACATTAATTTCCATACTGTGAGAAATTAACATTAATAATTTTTATTTTTTTTTTTAATTAATTTTTTATTATTAATTTTGGACTATGAAATTTTTTTATAAATCATATTAATTTTTTCCAAGCTTTATTAAGGAATTTCATTAATGGAATTAAGCTTATTATAAAATTTTTTGAAATTTTCTAATTTAATGAATTCTTTCATTAGATATATTTTATACATCCGTAAAATATGCTACAATTTTATTACGCTTTCTGCATTTGCTAAATCCTTTTTATTTATCCACTCCAGCTTAGCAACGACATCAACCAACTATAATAAATAATAAATGAAATTGCTTCATAGATTTTATGAAGCTTTTCATTGGCTGAATGGTTTATTCATTGGAAGAGTGGTCTATTCATTTTATTAAGAGTTTCTTAATTTTATGAACTTTTCATAATCAATGACTTTAATGATAGATGTTTCATAGAGTCTATGAAAAGTTTCAATGGACGAGTTCCAGTGAAACTTCATTGGTGTTATGCAAAACTTCATTAATATCGTGCAGATAATTCTCTCAGTGTATATATCAAAGTAGCTATAATATGATCTAATACGATATAATTTAATGCAATTAAACGTTCTCATTTTTCGGACATAATTATGCATATATAATACGAAAACTCATGTAATTTTCGTTACTACCCAATTAAAAAATTAATATGGAGTTAATTTCATGTATTCCCCCCGAGTAAAAAAGTGTATATATAACATATATTTACCTTTTAATATTTCTGTTGCCAAAAAAGGATAACATCTTGAGGCGCAATTAAATACTAAACCTTAAATGTTAAAAAATCAAAGCAAAAACTGCCCTATTAAAAAAATTAATGAGGTACAACATGCAATCATATCTTTTTCTACTGTTTAGTTTAGTTTATTGATTCAAACTATCACAACAAGAATAAATCTTATAAATTACAGTGATAGCACGTAAAACTTTCAAGTAAATGTTTTGTCAAATTCAAATACTTTTTATAAATTGATATTAATTATAAATTAAAAAACTTAAAAATAGCATAGTGAAATTTAAATTGCACAAACATACATATAAATTAAAATAAACATTATAAAATTGAAAAACATTTAATACATTTTAAACAAAGTTAATAGTTCCATTTTGTCAGCAGAATTGAGTGATCAACTGTATCAAAAGCTTTGCTGTGATCTAACAGCACAAGAAAAGATACCATATCATTATCCAGTTTTGACCTAATTGCTTCAACCACATCGATCAACACCGTGATGCAACTTCTTCCCTGTCTAAAACCAGACTGTTTTTCTGTTAGGAAATTATGCTCCTGTAAATATTTATACATTTGGCTTTTCATTAGATTTTCCATTACCTTGGACAAAAAAGGTAGTATGGCAATTGGTCTAAATTCACTGCTGTTCTTAGGGATCGGAATTATTTTGGCTTCTTTCCATATATCGGGGAATATTGACTTAGTTAATATGGTATTAAATACGTACGTAATGAATGGCAGAATTTTAGCGATGATAAGTTTCAAAAATCTAGGATTAAGTCCATCCAAACCCACAGCATTTGATTTTATTGATGTTATACTTTTTAGAACTTCTATTTGATCCACACATCGAAAATAAAAACATTTTTCAAAAGGCACTATATGGATTTTTTCATATTCATTTTCAGTTGGTCTTGCCACTTTAACGTCAACAAATTGGTGGTTTAGTTTATTTACGTCAACGTCAGAACTTGTAATGCAAACACTCTTTTTACCAATACCAATTTCACGGATTTCTTTCCACTTGCTCTTGCTATCTATAGCTGTTGAAAATTTCTGTTGATAGTACGCTGTTTAAGCCTTATTTATGTTATCCACAACTTTTTTCCTAGCGGATTTAAACAAAAATTGCAATTCAGGGGTTTTAAATTTCTTCCATTTTTTATAAGCTAGATACCTGACATCAATTAAACGTTTTATTGCTGAATTAAACCACGGTGGCTGTTTGGCCTTGCAAATTTTTGTTTTTTCTGGCACCGTTTCATTAAATACTTCAAACAGATTATTTTGAATGAAAGCTATTTGATCGTTTACGTCTTCAAGGTCGTAAATTAAATTCCAACTAATGCAATCAAGCCGCTGGTTTAGTGCCACATAATCTATGTTTCGAAAATCACGATATGAGTAATAAATATCTTCAGTGCAGATAAAGGCATCATACACTGTAAAGATAAGGTCATGCTTTGAAAGAACTGGAGCAGATAACTGATCATAAAGAAATATTTTCTTTTTATGATTTACAAAGAAGACGTCAAGTAAGCTGTTTGTAGCATTTGGATAATGGGTTGGAGTTGTTGTGTTGACGGGCAGTAGGCCAAGTGTTGCATAGGCTCCAAAAGTGAGTTTTCAGTGAGCAGATTTCTGTTGAAATCGCCAGCAATAATTACATCATTATATAATAATGATAAAGATTCAATTTTATCTAGCAAATCATTTGTATTGACATCGTTATTTGGTCGATATACGCAGGCAAACAGTATTTTACTCTTATCCTCAATGGTTACCTCCAAAAATAAATATTCAATTTGACTGTTGCCCGAAACAAAATTTGATCCGAAAAATTGTGGATCATGCTGTATTCATTTATATGCACCGTGGATCTAATATGATGAAATACGATCCGAAAATGGGTTTATATAGAATTGGATGTGACATAATGACGATCAAAAACTAATTTCAATAGAATGGACGATTTAATGCAATATGAGCGAACTTTCAAGGAAGTGTTTTTGTCTAATGGTATCAAATAAAATGTAACTTTATTGTACTAAATCTAATTATATATAGTAAGATAAACCCATTTTTCGGATCGTATTTCATTATATTAGATCCAAGGTGTATCTAAATTAATACAGTACGATCCACCACTTTTCGGATCAAATTGTAAATGAGGCTATACCAAAAAAAGATACGTTTGTATTTTATAACATCTAACTTTTTTTACTCGGGTGGTTATAGTTTTTGCACAATTTTCATTTAAAAAATGTTAAATATTTGTCGCTTCCATGCTTTATGAACAAATTTAAAAGACCTCAGGTCAGAGTTTGTAAAATCTCTCATGTAATGGATGATATACATATATATTTTTACTAAGGACTATCATTTAATTGAGTGCTAAATGACATGTAAACGAAGATATGATATAAATGTTATAGAAAGCATAATAAAACAAGAAGAAAACGACACATTCCTGTTGGCTAATATATGTGTTTAAGGAGCAGATAACTAGAAGAATAATTCATTGGTTAGAATTTAAATGATGTTATATTTTGGTTAATTTATATTCCATTGGTATATTTAAATAATACACTATAAAAAAAAGTTTGTAAATTAAACTTTTGTTTAATAGTGAGTGAATAAATATAAAATTATTTTGTACACACTTTCTATATACAACAAGAGGAGCACACATATAATGTACCTAATTATGTACATTCTGTTTACAACTAAAGCACCGTAAGTTGTTTGAGTTTCACGTGAAAAAACTGTTACACTCCATATAAAATAAATATTTTTTCACGGCAACGTGTTTCACGGGAAAATTGTGTAGACTTTATTTTCACGCAATTTTAATGTACAAAACTATTTTTTTCTTGGAAAAAGGTGACATTTTGTATTTATTGTGATTGTGTTTTTGTTATAAAAATAGAAAATTTTTCATGTTTATAAATTAAATTGCAATTTGAGGCCTTTAAAGTTCGAGCGAAATATTTCCACGTGAAAAAGAACTTACGGTGCTTAAGTGTCCTGTGCGTACACGCTGGAAAAAAAATATTTTCTGCCAGCGCTGCCAACTTTGACGATTTGTCTCCATTTTGACGATTTTTAAAGCAAAATTTGAGTAAATGACGAATGACGATTTTTCAAAATTTCATATATGAAAAACTACGATTTTTTAAAATGGCATGATTTTTAATATTTTTTGTTAAAAAAATTGCATTTTTTTTAAAAAACTACAAAAATAAATTTATTCAAAATAATTTTTTACGCAATTGCAGAAAGATATAATTTTTTTAATCACTTAAATTTTAATTCTATAAAATTTATATTTTTCCGAAATACAATAAATACAATTTTTATTAAACTTCGTGAAACGAAATACCAAAAGTCAAAACAAATTTTTAACAATTTATCAAGAAATTAGTTTGATAAATCTTTTCTAATAAAATAAATGCATTTTGCTAAAAAATTGTAAAACTAATTTGAAACTTATGTATTTGTATAATTATGGGTTTCCCCACTACGTTCTTTCCAATCTTAATGATATTCGGATATGTGATATAGGAGAAAAAAAACAATGTACACGTATTTTTTCGCGCCCAATCTCATGTTTAGGTATTAAAAGTAGGGTCAGAACGGACACAATTTTCCGTTTTTTAATTTATTTCTTATAATTTCAAAGACAAATTGGTTAACAATTGTAAGCTTTTTTGAAGACGTATCTAAAGGTATACAAAATATACCCGAAGAGTTCCAATTTTTTTTATTCAGTTATTATTTTTTTCGAATAGCAGATTTGTATGGGAAATTGTTGCTGGTTTTAGCTCAAATGTACACATAATTATGTCTATTCAATTTTATCTAGGGGATGTCGATATTCGTTGTCGTTCCATACAGCCTTTTTCAACATTGCAAATAAGTGGCAACCCTGGACTCACAATACGGGCATTAAATGTTTGTTTTCTCGAGTACCTTAACTCTGTGTATAAACATATCTAAATTTCGTGAATTTCAGACATGAATTCATAGAAAAATAGGTTAGTTTTTGATTCAACTTTTAAATTCTTAAATTTTTTCCTCCTCTATCATATATCTGAATTTCATTAAATTTTGATACCATTCCTGTTAGTTAACGCTTTCCCTGGTTCTTTTCTTTGTAAAATTATAAAAACTGGGTTTTCGGTAAACTTATTATTTTTTATTGATATATGTATAAGGAATTTTTGGATTGCGATTTTTTGAAGATTTCTCATTCCCAAAATGACGATTTTGACGATTTTTGCTCCTAAAATTGACGATTTTTTAACAAAATGGGTTGGCAGCAATGTTTGCAGCATATATACAGTGGCTGACAATATAATAGTATCAGTTAAAGTTTTTTCTAATTTTATCCCCGTTGCTTTTATTTTTAAAGAACTGGAAGATTGTTTAGAAAATTGTTTAAATTTTTAGTGTAGCGTTTGTTTTTTAATTTTGCGACCCGTTCTAATTGGGATTGGTTTTTAATAAAAAATCATCGATATCGACCTTTTATCAAATTACATAGTGAAATTTAGTGAGTACTGATCGCATCTATACAAAATGAATATTGTTGGAAATTCTATAAAATTTACTTAAATCTTGCATTATTTTTATTCACAAATGGTGGCCAGATTTAACATGACAGCGCTTTAAACATGAACAAATTTTTGTTGTTTTTAGCGACTTTAAAATAAAGTTACACTGAAATTTTAAAGCGAATAGGATTATGGTATACTTACCACGATATAACAGATCACTCAGGCTATTTTTTTTTTTTCATTATAGTATAAAGCATTCCGTGTTAAAATTTCAGTGTTGTTAACTTAATTAAAAAATCGCTAAAAACAAAGAAAAATTTGCTCATATTTAAAGCGCTGTCATGTTAAATGAAATTTCATTAAAATCCACGCCTACTTAGAATGGGTAGCAAAATTTAAAAACAAACGGTACACTAAAAATGTATACAATTTTCTGGACCATCTTCCAGTTCTTCGGGGACA
The DNA here is from genome assembly GCA_949987735.1 of Leucophora obtusa. NCBI lineage: Eukaryota > Metazoa > Arthropoda > Insecta > Diptera > Anthomyiidae > Leucophora > Leucophora obtusa. The sequence goes on from OX465296.1 coordinate 139,755,006, forward strand.
ATTTAGTCATTATTTTGATCTTTAAAAAAAAAAAGCAACGGGTAAAAAATTAGAAAAACTTTAATTGATTATATTGTATTGTCCGTCACTGTATATATTAGGGTAGGTAAATTTGTTTTGTGAAGAAGCGTATAGCAGAAACGTGATTTACACTAAATTATAAGAAAACTACCCGAAGAAACTATGGGTCTAAAATGAAAACCTAGCTCCCGCCAAGAAGCATTTTGATTTTAGTGGTTTTGTAAAAACTGCATAAATTTAAAATTCGAAAAAGCGCTTTCTTATAAATCAAAATGTTTCTTCGGGTAGTTTTCTTAGAATTTAGTGTAAATCACGTTTCTGCTATACGCTTCTTAATTTTTTTCGGACCCATACAAATTGACCCACCCTAATATATATACTATATATTGTTACGTTTTTACCTTTTAAACACGTTGGTTTATTTACTTTAAATAAACCGGGTTATTTTCTATTGCAATCAAAATAATCACACACTCTTTTGTTTGATTTTGTGATTATTTTCCTAACACTTTATTACTTTACATACAACAGTAAAACACACACAACTATACAGACTCTAGAGCGCAACCCCCTATACATACAAGGCTAATATTTGACTACACAAGTTCTAATGCGCGACTAATTTTCTTAATGTAAAGTGGCAGGCTTTTTATAGTTTAAAATTTCAGTGGTACCAAAATTGTAACACTTATGTTATTCATAGCAGAGTCCAAACCACTTAACCTAGTGTCTTCAAATGCAATGAAATGTGCAAAGAAATTTGAAAATAACACACAAAACAACAACAACGAAAATAATTTTGTTGTTGCTTTGCAAAACAACAACAACGAAAATAATTTTGTTGTTGCTTTGTGTGTTATTTTCAAATTTCTTTGCACATTTCATTGCATTTGAAGACACTAGGTAACACTATACTTGAATTTATTAAATGTAGTGCTGCCAGATTGACGGGTTTAGTAAATCCTGTTGCTCAGGATATTTTTCTTATAAAATTCCATGATTTTCTGTACTAGACTAAGACACTGAAAAGCAAACTTGTATCAGTGTTCAGATATTTTGCATTAAGTTTTTAACCTACAATTTCTGCTGGCTTTGTACATAATTAGCCAAATATTGAATATATATGTTAAAAAATTGGGAGTCAAATAATATTTCCCTACACGCAGAAAAAAGATTGATTTGAATTAGATCACAATCACTAAAATGATCTTGCAAGGCCAAAAATAATACATTAGGTATTAAAAATAGGGAAAATAATTAAAAGGCAATCCTATTATTCACTTATAAAAAAAAAGTTAGTTCAAAAGTCTGTTAAACGGGTTCTGGCGCAAATGAACTGATTTTGTCTGTGTTTTTTTCTTAAAATTTAGGATTGAACTAATATTTTTGTAAATCCCATTTAACATAACAATTAATTTCATCCGTATTTGAACTAACTTTGCATCCTAATTTTTATATTTCTTAATTTTGAAAATTTTTCAGATAATTGAAAACCCAATTATTTCCCAAAGTTTATATTTTTGTGTCTCTGCTATCAATATCACATAGAGATGGCGTTATATTTTCATAATTTTTTATTGTATAATCACAAAATGGATTATATCTCGGAAACTAAGCGAGATAGTGCAAAATGGACAAAAATTCGATACTATGAACTTATCAATCTTTATAAACCACCCAAAAATAAATATGGGCTTGTCTCGGGACAGATCCGTATAGCCCAAAAACTAAGACTGTAAGCGACATTTTAGCAGAAATTTTCTGTTAAATCACGTAATGTTTATGTTGAATTTAGCTCAATTTTTTAGCTAAGTTAACTAGAATTGTCGGTGTATTTAGCAGTGTGTAAAATTTAGCTTACCTAAATTTAGCAGACCATAATTCTCAACTTCATTGGAAATTCTGTTGGCGCAAATACAGGTACTATTTCCTGTTATTTTAGCATAATTTTGAACTATTTGTACTGGCTTTTTTTTATGAGTGTTAATATTTCCAACAAACATTAAAATTTAAATTCGTTTAGTAATAGTGTACAGTGGATGCAACCATTTATTTAGTGAATATACTAGAGAATTGGTGGTATCTTACCCCCTGTTTCCACATGCAAGTTCGAAAAACTCAATACACTCACAATTTTCCACTAACACAATCATACTTATGCGACTTGCGGCTCAAGTTGCAAGTAAATTTTGAAGGCAGTGAATTTTTGACATTTGCGGCAAATGAAATGACAGAATAATTGCGTGTTGCCTAGTAATGCTTTCTATTAATGTACTAGTATTTGGTAAAGTAAGAGTTGTAGTGCAACTGACTTTGCGTTTGTTTGTAATAAAAATAAAAAAGAACACAACGACATATCCTAATGGTAATTTAAAATATCAATTTTATAAGTTTTTGAAAAAAAAATGTTAAGAACAAATTTTTTCCTAGCTTTGTTAGAATATTAAATATTTGGCAATATTGGAGTCCAATTTAGTGACCAAACATTGCTTTTGACGACATTTTAAAAATTAACTTGCAGCAAGTAGTGTAGACACTCAAAATATCAATATCAGAAAGTGAACCAACCGAATTGTGGATTCTATTGCTAACATGCGCAATTAATGATTGGTAATGGTAAACGAATTTTATACTGTATTTGTTTTCCTAACAAAATATATAAATTTAAAATTTGGCATTAAAATTAATAAGTGTTTGCGGTGTAGTGGGTAGAGAGGTAGCCTAGTACGCCGGATTTCCGAGTTTGAATCTCGGAAAACACGGAAAATTGGTTTTTTGTTTAAATTACAATAAAATACCCATATGTGTAAAGAGCAACGTGAACGTGTGAACGTGAGTGCGGTCGGGTTCAAAAAAGAGGTTTTTTAATTTTAATAAAATTTTGTGGGACATAATAATATTTATGTGGGAAATAATACTGAATAGATATCTGAATATTGGAATAAATATAATTTAATACAAGGACAGTTGACATAACCGCAAGAACTCGGTTGGCAACTAATTCGGTGGCCACAACTTTGACTGTTTTCTGAGTGCACGATCTAAAGCTTTTCCTATAGAAAAGAAGTTTTACCAATATACCCCGAAAACAGATTCGCCGCTGAGAAACGCATTTGTAGCCAATCGAATGGTTCGGTTGCAGTAGCTCAGATTTTCAGTAGTGACAATAGAAAATGAGTTGACCCATAAAATCAGTGAATCCTTAAAAGGAATAAAAATAATTGAAAAGTCTGCCAAAACAATCTTCAATTTTTAACTGACAAAACGTTAGAAAAAAAACGATTTTGTGTTTGTTTTTTCATATTTGAAAGTTTTTTTTTTGAATTTTCAAAATATACAAACTATTTTAAGAAAAAGGAAAATATTTAAATTTTTTTGTTTTAGAACAGCAAATAACGAAATTATTTAAATTATTTTTTCTAAAAATAGAACATTTGACTGAAAATATCAACCCCTACAAACGATACGTATTTTTTGTAGTTTGTTTTTTATTGACTTATACAAAAAGTTAAACAATATGTTTTCATGTAAAACAAACTTTACCTATTACTTTTCAAATTAACCTCAATCGGTTATAAAAATTATATTGTGAGTGTATACAAAACTTACACACATTAGGTTTTTTGTTTTCATGTCCCGAAAAAAGACTAAAAAAATACTTGGAGATATGTTTTCATATAACTAGAATAAAATTTATTATACCAACCGAATTTGCTTGCAACCGGATTGATAACCGGAAATTCGGATGCTACAAACCCATTTTAGTTTTCATGTCACTAACTAAATTATATTAGATCTTAAAATGATCCAAAGAAGGCCAACCTTTGGCCGTTTAAGTTATTACACCTATTAAAATTTGCGGGCATTGTTGGAAATGGTCCAACCTTAAAAGTCATTTGATTAGTATTTAGTAGTAAATTTTATTGTTTTTAGTGATGAATTTACTAAAAAATTGTATTTAAATTATCAAGAATATCCAAATTTAGTTCAAAGTCTTAATATATCTCATATATTTCTGAAGCTATTGCATGGAATAACCAAGTTTAATGCAAAGTTTTCCAATATTTATTCAAGTGCCTCTTTGACGAGTGAATATAAAATGACAAATTTGATTAACAAATATAAAATTTATAAGGATTAAATTAAAAACGGTAATTCTAAGCTTCCTTGCATCACCAGTAAAATGTTCTTGAACTTCAGCCTTCATGATTATACTCAAATAGATTTCTAGTTGAAAAATTGTATTAAATAGTTAATTCTGGTTCCTCTGATTACAGAAACCTACTTTGTGTGTGTTGTGATTGACAAATTTAGCTAAAATCATCACCAAGGTTGCCAACACTTGAACTAAAAAATGGCTAGATTACGGAGAAAATATGGCTAGAAATGGCTAAAATTGGAAAATAATGCTAAAATCCAATAATTTTAATATAAAACAGTGATAATGAAGAGTTCTAAAACGAATTTAATGAAAGTAGCCTTTAAATTTTAATGTTTTCCGAATTTCTAAAATATTTTCATTAAAATTTTACAAAAAATATGATTTTAAATCGAATGTAAAAATTACATGCGTCTGTGAACTAAAATAAAAGTTTCAAAAATTGAAAATTTTGTACTAAAATTTTGAAAATCATAAAAATTCAAGCACTGTAAAAAATGGCTAGGGCAAAATAAAATGGCTAAATCTTCCGGCTAGATGCGATGTAGCCATTTTTTATGGCTAGATGAAATTAAAATGGCTAGATCTAGCCGGAAAATGGCTAAATGGGCAACCTTGCTCATCACTATGCCGACTGAGTTAACCTAGTGTCTACAAATGCAATGAAATGTGCAAAAAAATTGAAAATAACACACAAAGCAGAAACAACAAAAATAATTTTGTTGTTGCTTTGTGTGTAATTCGTAAATTTTATGGCATTTTTTATTGCATTTGAAGACACTATGTAAGAGGTGATGCTACGAGTTATAGCCTGTGTAGAGGGTTACCGGTTCGATTCCTGGTCATGGCATGCATAAAAAGTTTTTCATATAGAGATAAATTAACAATTGAAATTACTTTGATCAATTGACACATAAACAAACCACTGACAAGTCTTTGAGTGGGAGGAAACTGCGGCTGTCTGGTAGTTCCCTTATGTCTGATAATTTTTTGAACAAAAATATTTTTTACTTCTTCTTCCCGAAAAAAAATGTATGACCTTTATGTAGATTTAAAATTTTTCGGTAGATATATAAAAAATTCAGTAAAAACTAGTCGACTAAAAATATTAAAAACGTTATTTTTCGAAAACGGTAAATTGAAAATGATTATTCTTGCCAAATTTGGATTTGGAGGACACCATTTTTTTATTAGAACATATGTATTGCAACAGGAGATTTTTTAAGCTGTTGTAATTCATTATGGCTAACGCATTATTTTTGGTTTGAGGTAATGGAAGAGAAAACTATTCATTATTATATCTTTAAAATAATGCAAAAATTAAGTTGGTATCACTACTGATAGTTCAAAAAATAATGATAACCCATTAACACTGAGTTGTTGATTTGTCCTTAATTTTTATCGTACTTACTATATATATTTTTCCATACCATTATAAATTTGATTCCCAAAGACTTATAATATTTTTGACTGTTGAAGTACCGGTTACGGGATATATTTTGTAGAATAAATTCATATGGAGAAGAGTTGAGTCGTTCATGAACGAACTAGTTCATTTGACCAATTCAGTTCATTGAACGATATAACATCGTTCACCATTATTCGTTCTTTTCGTTCAATCGTTCATTTCGTTATTTTTTTAGTCATTGAATCCCTTTCTTATTAATTTTATTACAGAATTAAATGTTTTTCTTAACAATTTCAAATTTTTATTAAAATTGTAATTTTCTGACACTATTAGTCTATGCACAATAAAATTAATATAAATATGTAGTGCGCCAATAAATTGTCAAACAAACGACACCGTTCACAAATCACTGTTCAGACACGGATCATGACAAAAAGAACGATAACAAAAAAGAACGATTGAACGATTTGAACGAACTAGTTCAATGAATTTTATTCAACGATATGACCGAGTCATCAAAAAGAACGATTAAGCCCAAAAATTTTGAAAATACTTTGATCAATTTACACATAAATTTACTTTTGACGAGCAAAGATACACAGAAAAAATAATTAACCTAAAACATCCAATTAAATATATGATAAAAATAAAACAGTTTTTAATCAAATATTTTATTTGAATCAATTAATATTTTAATTGTTTCAATAAATCTTATACAATTTTTAGTAATTAATAACATCATTTGAGTGATAGGTGCAAAATCAATTAATATTTTAATTAATATAATCAATTTCGTAATTAAAACTCGTTTTTAGTTTTTTCTGTGTATGAAACTATAGAGCTTTAGTGTTAATTCCCATGTGTCTGGTTAAATTTTTCAATAAAAATGTTTTCTTCTTCTTTCAAAAAAGCACTTTGGATAATTTAATATCGTTAGCAATAACTAGAATCTACAAAGTATAAGCAGACTACATAATTATTATATAATCTACAAAAGAATGATGTTGGAACTCTATCTGACTGTGGCCAAATTTCATTGTCCTTCAACCGCAGTCTGACAGTGTTTTTTTTTTTTTTTGTTCTTTTTATTTAAGTATTTGGAAATTATAAGCAAATGTCAACAGCCCAGTTCTTAATGATTTTGTTTATTATAGTCGTTGTTGGTTTTTGTTATTTTATTTCTTTGCGTATGCCTCTTATCTACTTAATGAGATTTAAGCTGAAAGCTTTTATTTTGATTTTCTAAAGCATTTTTAATGTTCTTCTATGTTCAGATTTGATACATTGAGATAAGTTCCCAAAACTTATGTCTATGTATCAAACTGTAAAAGCGGTTTTATTTTTGTGTTGTTTTTTTTAAATAAATGTAAGCAAACATGGTCAGTATCCTTTGGTTACGCAAGGGGTCACCAATCAGTGGTACGCGTACCACTTGTGTTACGAAAATAAATCTTTGTTAGTAAAATTAAATCAACTAGCAAGTATAGTTGGTATATACAAACAAATGCAGTTAAAACAACAAATATTAAAATTATTGTAAAGTTGTTAAAAGAGTTCACCGTTTAAAAAATATAAACTGTGTGTAGAACTAATTATATATAATTGAATCAAATTAGATCTCGTGCCAGTTCTAATTATACAATAGCTGTATTTTTAGTCATACATATTTAGCAACGTTAAGCATTAAAAGCCAATCTACGTTACACCGATTGGAGTATAAAAAAATTGTAAGCAACTAATGTATACGACGCGTTTGAAAAAACAACACTTAACTATAAAAAAATAAAGAATGCCCTGGTGGCTGTCCGTCTCCAATATACACAAATTGCCTGCACTTGTACGTACAAACCATACGTCAATGTGGCAATATTTGTGAAAAGGTGACACGGAGGAAATAAGAAGATAAACAGAGAAAATCTGAAGTAGAATGTTTGTTAATGTCTGTTTGATCACTTCTGAAATTATTCATATATAGACAATCTGACAATAAAAATATAAACAATAATACAATTTAATGGAAGATCACTGATGAAGCCTGTCCATAAAAAGGCAGAAACTAGATCTAGTCTGATTTGCAAATTTAATGTGTTTATAACTTTTGAGGAAGGTTTATTCTTCTTCTTAACCTCAAACCTACTAATGTTTAAAATAGTTGTGGTATAATTGAACACACGCCAGAAAAACTTTTTAGGAACTACCGCGAAGAAGCTGATGTGAGAATGTGTGAACGTTCAGATTTCAATGTTGATATTTATCCATGTTGAAAGATAATGTATTGTACATACGAAAAGTAATATGTTAGTTTTCATCTTAAACACGCTTTTGTTGTGTTTATTTTATAATTTAAAGGCTACACTGGTTAAGTAGAAAACACAGTTAATGTATCCTAAGATATGACATATATGATACACTTTATGTCCAAGTCTAAAGGGATCTGTAAAATTGTATGATTTATATGGCCCGATCTGGTTATAAAGGGTTATATACTTACATATAATATCTATTGTATTTTAATTTTTTGTCTAGAAGTAAGCCATTTTCAGAGGCACTAAAATATAAATGTACAATTTTTTCATTTCAGTTTAAAGTTTTTATTAAAAGGAAGTTTCGTTGTTTATTGAACCCAAATATTTTTTAAGTTGTGTTTTTTTTTTTTTTTGGTGGTTCGCAACTGGTTGGCTTTAAATTTTTTGGCACGCACGCCCAAAAGTTTGTAGATATCTGGATTACAAAAATTATAAAACAAATTGAAACCGTTAGTTGTTGGTACCATTTAAACAGACATTCATCATTAGTACTTTTAACTGTCACAATCAAATGTGATAGCTTTTAATTGCGACAGATTTACTTTTGAGTGTGACAAATGACATTAAATGATGAAACTTAAGAATAGTTGTCAATCAAAGCCAATTGTGTATTATGATAACTACACCTTTTGCAATTGTTATTCAGGAAATATCAACTGAAATTCAGAATTTCCATTTGAAATTCAGAAAATGTTATTTGCAATTTCAAACTTTCCGTTTGAAATTCAAAAAGGAGTAAAAAAGTTAAAGTCGGGCATGCCGACTATATGATACCCTACACCAGTCTGGTTGAAAGCCAACTAATGTTTTGATCCTAAATTCGAATGGGTTGAAATGGACGTGTGATAAAATTTGTCTACAAAATTATAAGAAATTACAAAAACGATAAGAAATTTTAAATTAACCAAGTGTTAGGTGGATTTTAGAGAAAATCGGAAACCTAGTCCATATGGGCGATAGGTTCAAATATCTCTAGTTCCTATCCAGAATGTAATTCAACGTACGACATGTATCGCGCGAACAAGCCAATTTTGGGGGGACCTTTATATGGGCACTATGTCTAAACACCGACCGATTTAAACCAAAATCAGTAGGCAATGTTCTTGGGCCAATATAGTCGGTGTACCAAATTTCATCAAAATATCTTAATGTTTGCGCCAAATGGCGTGCAAAAACAAAGTTTGGGGTGACCTTTTTATAGTAGCTAGGTCTATGTCCGATTTACACTAATTTTAATCAATAGGCTTCATCATTGGATCACCTTAGGGCTTATCGCCTGACAAATTGTTCAATGGAGTAAGGTGTAAGGGAATTCATGGGCCTCTATGGTTATACACCACTTTATACACTATTTGGTAATATGCGGTTTAGCTGGGTAGTTTATTTTTATCAATATCGGTTGAATCTTGGTTTATTATACCCTACACCCCTACGTCGACAGTAGAGCGTACCACCTTACAGGCAAAAAAAAGTGCGCCGTACACCCTCCAATATGAAGTATTTTTGCAAGGAGGTTTCAAAATAAAAATTTTTATTTTTTTATGCCGAACGTAGGGGTCGCCATTTTACATTTTTCGTTATATATTTGGTATTTACAGTCGGATCTTAAAGTATGATACATCGATGTTTCATCGAGGAGACCAGTATTTTACTCTAAGGACATTTTGACCTCAAGTATCCCGTTCTAGTAGTTACCCACCAGATCTCAGTTGCTACTCCCCTAATGTACCACCCTAATATCAGAAAATTAAAGCTCGCAAAAAATGATTAAACTTTTGCTAAGGAAGTTTTTCGCTAAACCCAGTAGAATTTTTTTTTATATATTGGCTGCCGAACGTAGGGGTCGCCTTTTTAAATTTTTTTTAATTGGATTTTTTACTATATAGCAAAACACTGGTCTCCTCGAGGCAAAAAAATCGATATATCACACTTTAAAATTCGATTTTAAATACCAAAGCTAAACAAAAAATTAAAAAAGGCGACCCTACGGTCGGCAAAAAAAAAAAATTTTTTTTAAATCGCCTTCCAAAAATACATCATATTGGGGGTGTACGGCGAACTTTCTTTTTGAGGTACGCTCTAGTGGACAGGTAGGGAATATAAAATCCCAGGTGGAAAATGTGTCTTGGATACAATATCAGCAGCACCGTTTAGGTGATAACCAGAGAAGACAAAATTGCTGTTTTTACTTTTTATGATTTTTATTGCTAGTTTTACTCAGATTTGCTTCTTTTTGCTTTTTTTAAGTTTTTGTTTTTTAGCTAAAATACCTTTATCCTAAGATTTTTTGAGCTTTGAATTCCTTTTTTTAGGGCCTTTTGTCCAAAAATACTTTGTTTGATCACAAAAAAATTTTTTCTCGTAACTTTGAAATTTTTTTAAAGAATATGTTTTTTTTCCATGTTGTTTTACTTTTGCTTTTTTATAATATCTTTTTGCTTTAAACACATCGAATTTTGCTTTTTTCTGTCTTCTCTTGTGATAACTCAGCGGGTGCAGACTTATATCAAAGACGTGTTAAAGATATGTCTGGATTTTTTCTTTTTCTAAAATTACGCTGACACACCAGTTACATGTCATCGTCACCAGAATTTATTCTTAACTTGTGCTGACTAACTGCCTATTTGTCATCATCCCAAGAATTTTTTTTTATTTCGCGCTGACTAACTGTCTGTCAGTATCACATCTTAATAAATCTATAAAAAAAAATAATAATAAAAAAATATTTTTGCAGTGAAGTTGAGTTAACCCTCTAATGCTCTCTCTTCTGATTACAATAATATTTATACCATATATTTAGCGTTGAAAATCTACTATGGAACAAATATTAAAATTTTAATTTATCGTTTTATTTAGGCGATATAGCACAACAAAGCTTGAAGAAGTATCTTGAAACCCAGTAGTCAAATTATTTCGGTTTTTGCTGTAAATAACACTATCAATAAAATAAAATTTCATACCGAAAATTGTTGATTAATTGTTGTTATTTCAAAAGTTATGGCGATTTTCGCTTTTTGAAAATTACGAAATTTGGCGAATTTGGCACTAACCATCAAAAAATTTGTGTTTAATTTTAGGAAAATCTGTTGGCTAGTTTTTGAGTTAGAGAGATATTTGTAAAACGTATCCTGGCGGTATTCTGTGAGTCCTGGAGAAAAAATTTTAACTGATTTTAAAATTAGAGACTCTAAACTAGCTTTGTTATTATCGGTAATGTATGCCAGATCGTAAATGTATTTTTGACAATTTTTCAAATATTTTTTCTGTTTTAAAAAGTTAATATTTTCAAATTTTCATTTTACATGCTTCTCGCTTGAAACCCGTTCCTTATACAAAAATAGTTTGAAGGCAGAAAAGTGGTTAAGTATTTTATGGATATAATATAACTTCTTTAATAAAATGTTGTTATTTAGCCAAAAACTATTTAAAATCTGAAGACCGCCAAAAGGCGGCCTTGGGCATTAGAGGGTTAAACCGTGATCCTCAAAACAAAAAACATATCGATGTCTGAGCGTCGAGACAAGGCGTTGCGTTTTATAAAATTGCTCTGTTTCTCTGAGGAATATTAGTAGAATAAAAAACCACAAAAAAATTTTTAACTGTTTTAAGTGAATAAAAATTTATTTTTCTGAAATCACTCTACAATTGTTCATCAAATATTTATGTCAATTTTAACAGGATAGGATGTTACATATATTACTTAACAGTTTTATTTTTGCTCTACTAATATTTAACCAAAAGGGGCAAACTTTTTTCTGCAAGGTCACTTTTGAATAATAAACCTGTCAAAATAGCAGAAAAAGATACAATTTTCTTTTGCTATTTTTATAGGTTTATTTCTATGAGTGTATGAATAACGTTTTATTGTGTCTAAATGTTTTATCAAATTTAAGTGCTTCAAGAACAATTACAAAAAGTAGATTTAAGGTATCCTTACAAGCCCGCTGCTACTCGTTTGTAAAACTATCTACGTAGTTTTTAGCCTTTTAGTTAGAACATTGTTCGCACGCCTTGCATTGAATTTGTACCTTCTTGTTTATACGTTCCTTGGTTAGATTCCCGGTGAAAAATGTCCATATATGAACATTTATGGTTCAACCATATATGTATGGATCAGAAAAATGAGGTAACACCTAAGTATATGTTCATATATGAACATATACATTTATTAAATAAAACATGCGAACGTTGCTGTCCTTTATTATAAGGTTGTACGATAGATATAAATTTATGTATGACATTCAAATTAGGCGCTACATATGTTCCTTTTTTTTAGTCATGGCATTAAATATAATTCCATATTTATCCAAATATGAGTTCCTTTTACATATATGGAAAAATGTATTCTTCGAAATATGTTCATATACAAGTCCCTTTTGCATAAATTGAATAACATATACTTTCATATTTGTCCATATATGAGTGCCATTTCCATATATGAAATAACAGATGCTTCCATATATGTCTGTATATGAAATTTTTTCCATATATGGAATCACATATACTTCCATATACAGTTGTGGCCAAGCATTTAAGTCAATGCAAGTTTTTTTTATAATTTTATTGTTGTTGCCTTTATTTTTAAAGATCAAAATAGTGGCTAAATTCGCCACGAAAGGCTAGCAGATGGTTCAAAAAATTGTACAGAATTTTAACGTATTATTTGTTTTTTCATTTTGTCACTTGTTTTAAGTGGGCGTGGCTTTTATCGAAAAATTAACGATATAAACCTCTTATCAAATTACATAGTAAAATTTAGGCAGTACTGATCGGTTCTGCACAAACTGTATATTTTTGGAAATCCTGTAAAATTTCCCTAAGTCTTTCATTATTTTGATCTACAAATAGTCGCCAGACTTAAAAGTGCAGCACTTTAAACGTGACCAAATTTTTCTTTGTTTTTAGCGATTTTAAAAGAAAGTTAACAACACTGAAATTTTAACATGAAATGCTTTTTACTATACCGTAAAAAAAATCTTGACTGATTTGCTATATTGTGGTAAGAAAAGCATAAAACTATTCACTTTAAAATTTCAGTGCTGTTAACTTTATTAAAAATCGCTAAAAACAAAGAAAAATGTGGTCACGTTTAAAGTGATGCACTTTTGAGTCTGGCGACTATTTGTAGATAAGGATAATGCAAGACTTAGGGAAATTTTATAGGATTTCCAGAAATATACAGTTTGTATGGAACCGATAAGTACTGCCTAAATTTTACTATGTATTTTGAAAAGAGGTTTATATCGTTAATTTTTCGTTAAAAGCCACGCCCACTTAAAACAAGAGACAAAATGAAAAAACAAACATTACGTTAAAATTCTGTACAATTTTCTGAACCATCTGCTTGCCTTTCGTGGCGAATTTAGCCACTATTTTGATCTTTAAAAATAAAGGCAACAACAATAAAATTAGAAAAAAACTTGAATTGACTTAAATGCTTGGCCACAACTGTATGTTCATATAAAATCCATATATGTTCATAAAAAATCCATATTTGTTCATATGTGTCCATACATAAACCATATATGAACATGTTTGAGCGTATATGAGCATTTTTCACCGGGTTGTTATTCGAACTAAAAATAATTAAAAATAAAATATTAGCTGTATTTTGTCTCAAGCTTATCAACGTTAAGTATTTAAGACAAATATACGTTAAACGGATTGTAGTATAAAAATTTTTTAAACAGGTTATGTTTATAATTATTCCGTTATTTATAATCGACCGTGCGCCAGCAAAAGTTTTTAGGAAGTAACGCGAATAAGTTACGTTAGATGTGAAAACGTATAAATGTTGAGTTTTTAACGTTGATAATTATCCGTGTTGAAAGTTAACTTGTGTAAGTTTTCGTCTTAAACGCATTTTTATGCAATTTGAGTTTTTTATGTGTTAACGGATATAGTTAAGTCGAAAACACAGCTATCGTAAATAAATCATACTCAGCAGGAATTCGGAATCAGATAAATGTTTTCTGCTTCTTTTCTGCTTCATTTATTCCTTCTTAAGATTCATAGATTGCAGTAGTGTATTAAGAAATTCAATTGATTTTTTTTACCGCACTTTATCGCTTTATGAAAGCACGGAAGAATGGCAATGATAACAAAATTTACTTGTTAAAAACAATGATTTCTTGCCATTATTTAGAGCTGTTGTAGAAGCACATATTGGATATTGATTCAAGTGCTCTTACGCGGGCTATCTCGAACAAAAATCGTGCCACAATTACCAATTGTGGAAGAACTCCCAAAACTTGCTCCCAAAAATTCAATATTTTTTGCTAACTATTTTGTTAAGTGTTATATTCAACAAAATTTTTGACTGATTTTAGCAGAGTAAATAGTAGCAGAGCAATTATATCTAAACTTTTGTAGCTTCAACATATTTTTCTTGCTTTTTTATCTCACTAATATTAAGCAAATAGCTTTTTAACTAGTTTTAATAACTAAAGTGGAAATATTTACAGATTTTTTTCTATCAGCATACAACACAAAATATTATTACTTAGATACCACGTTACAATAGAAAATTGCTTACACCCACAAAAATGTGTGAAACACAAAATGTGTTTAACGAACAATAATAAAAAGGGAAGCACAATTATGGTATAAAACCGCACACATACAGAAACATAAATTTTCATTGTTTTATTCATTTCTATGTAATTTAAACACACACTATACCACATGTATTTTGCTTGTTAGAAATTCATGTTCAAGTGGAAATGATAATGTGTTTTTACAAATATATGAAGCTTTTTATGCCAACTACCCAGCTAAAATAAACGTAAATCGTACAAACGCCAAACTTTTAGTATATATTCTTCTATATGTTATGAATGAAATACGGAACAAGTTTTTTCAGTTTCTCGAATATTGGACTCGTTAAATACTGACAAATTTGGAATTCTAAGGAAATTTGGAAAATGCCTATTTAAACATCAATATATGTTTGTATGGACATGAAATAAAAAGAAAGAAATAAAAAGTTTTCATCAAATTAAGAACAAGTCCTGAATTTTCAGTGCAAAGATTTCAGTTTTTCTTTTTTATAAAAAAAGTTTAAATGTTTTCTATCTACTCACAATCAGAAAGTTTCAGCGTTTTACTCGGCTTCGTTTTACACTCAGAAAAGTTCTGCAGTTACTACATGATAGTTATTTGCGGTTGTAGTTATTTTTACTACAATTGCAGTTAATTTACTTAGAGCAAAATTTTTTAATGTTTTTGACAGTTATTTTTTTAAACAAACTTCAAAAACTACTACATTGTAGTAAAATTTATTTTATGCAGTTATTTTGAATTTTGTTACAATACTTCTTTTTTCAAGTGTGAATGTGTACGAAGTAAAGACGAATGTGTGTACGAAGCATTTGTTTAGATATTTCTAGTGAAAGAATATGAGAAGATAATGTTTTCTCATGTCTTTGTCATAAAACAGCGCTAATGAGTGAAGACGCGTAATACGGAAAAGGTTATATATTTTAATGAATTATTCAAATAATAAGGTAAGTTATATAATATAAAATATAAATTTATTTATGGGAATATTAAAATATATTGTTTTTATTTTCTTTCAGTTCTTTTATATTTTCATCCCTTTCTACCTGTAGAGAAAAAGGAAGTCAAACAATATTTCATCCCTCACAGACGGACATCTAGAACAATATAGTGAACAATAAAAATGATATTAAGTGTAAATTTGCTAAATTTAACAAGAAATGTGTTAAAATCAAAAACTTTTATTTTTAGCCACACTCACAATATTTTATCTTTAAAAATAACCTAAAATACATATTAAATTAATTGAAAACACAATTAAAAAAAGAACTACTGATTTTTCATTATATTCAAACCATTTTGCTATTTATTTTTAAACATTTAGCGTGTTTTTTAATCACCTGGATTTAGAATTTTTCATACAAAAAATGGATTTATTAAATCCAAAAAAAGCTGGATTTAATAAATCCACAATAAAAGCACAAATATATGAAACAGCTTATTAATTTAATGTCAGAAAAAAATACGAATAAAAATTAAAAGAGAAACAAAAAAATTTAAAAACTAACAAATAAAAGGTTTTTCTTAAATTTTTTTTTATGAAATATGTTTAGAAAAAAAAACTACACCTCACCAAATACATATTTTTCATCTTGGACATGGAGAAATAGCTCAAATAGAAATGGCAATTTTTCACTCTACAGTAAGTAATTTAATTAAATCCAATTAGTGAATATTAAATATTGCAATGGAATTTTTCAATTGTGTAAAAATATAAATTGAAGTGATAAAACTGAAAAGGCAGACTGTTTATCGCTGTTTTATGTAAAATATAATTATAAATTAAAAGTTAAAGTAGAATCCTCCATCATCGAATTCGGTATTAAAAATTAGGGTGAAAGAAGTGTCGGACAGAACATTTTTTTAAAATAGGAAAATTCTAACCCCATCTGTTGAATACTTTTTGGATTTATTAAATCCAAGTGATTAGAAAAAACGGCTATTGTTTAAACAATCCATAAAAGAAATAAAAATAATTGAAAAGTCTATTAAAACAATCGTCAATTTTTAACTGACAAAACGTAAAAAAAAACGATTTTGTGGTTTGTTTTTTCATATTTGAAAGCTGTTTTTTTGGTTTTTCAAAACACTACACCATACACAATATACACGTTAATATTTTTATACCCTACACCACTATGTGGTCAGGGTATTATAAGTTTGTGCTGATGTTTGTAACACCAAAAAATATTGGTCTTAGACCCACCTTATAGTATACCGATCGGTTCAGAATTTTTTTTTATTTCGATTTAACGATGTCCGTCTGTCCGTCCGTCCGTCCGTCTGTCTGTCTGTCCATGCAATCTTGTGCGCACTCTACAGGTCGCAACTATTAAGATATTTTGATGAAATTTGGTACGCAAACCTATGTTGGCCCAAGGACGAACAAGTTTGATTTTTTTGAACATCGGTCCATGTTTAGACCTAGTGCCCATATAAGGGTCCTACCAAAATTATACTATTTATATGCTGCAGGTCGTAAATATTAAGATATTTTGATGAAATTTGGTACACAGACCTATATTGGCCCAATAATGCAGCCTATTGATTTTGGTGAACATCGGTCCATGTTTAGACCTAGTGCCCATATAAGGGTCCTATCAAAATTATACTGTTTATACGCTGCAGGTCGTAAATATTAAGATATTTTGATGAAATTTGGTACACAGACCTACATTGGGCCAATAACGCAGCCTATTGATTTTGGTGAACATCGGTCCATGTTTAGACCTAGTGCCCATATAAGGGTCCTACCAAAATTATACTGTTTATACGCTGCAGGTCGCAAATATTATGATATTTTGATTAAATTTGGTACATAGACCTATGTTGGTCCAAGGACGAAGCCTATTGATTTTGGTGAACATCGGTCCATGTTTAGAACTAGTGCCCATATAAGGGTCCCCCCAAAATTATATTGTTTATACGCTGCAGGTCGCAAATATTAAGCTATTTTGATGAAATTTGGTACATAGACCTATGTTGGCCCAAGGACGAAGCCTATTTATTTTGGTGAACATCGGTCCATGTTTAGAACTAGTGCCCATATAAGGGTCCCTCCAAAATTGGCTTGGTTACAGACTGCAGGTCGCAAATATTAAGATATTTTAATGAAATTTGGTGCGCTGACTCACATTATAGAAAATTTTGACATAAGCCCCATTTTAACCCATTCGAATTTCGGATCCAAACAATACACCAGACTGGTGTAGGGTATTGTATAGTCGGCATGCCCGACTTTAACCTTTTTATTCGTTATTGGCTATGTTTGTGTGTAAAAGTAAAGAATTTCTTATAATTTGAACCGAATAAACTTTTTAAATAAACTTCATTCGGTTATGGAAAATATATTGTGAGTGCAGGAATAAATTTTGTTAAAATAACAAATTATTTTGAGTGTCCAATAAAATTCTAGGGCCATATTCGTGACCTGTGTCCCAAAGTCTATTAGAAATGATGTGTCGCAAATCCGATGCATCAAATTTTTCTTATTTTGTTGTATTGTATAATTGAACTCATTCAAATTCTTTTTACCAAATTTTCTATTAAATGTCAGCGATATGATGATATTGCAATTAAATTGAAATTGAGTGTTTTTCACTTGAGATAAAAACGTTTTGGCAATTGCTTGCTATAATTTTATTGCATGTCAAGAATTTAATCAAATTTTAATTTTTTAAACAAAGTTTGCATAATTTTATAAAAAAATATCACTTTAATCTGATAAGACTATAATTATCTCAATTTTATTTAAAAAATATTTAACCCTTAGTGGGCTCTGGACAAAAAAGACACATGAAACTTAATATTAATTATGACTACAAGATTGTAAAGCTATTAGATTGATTAAAAAAAATGTACACTTGATAAAAGTACACTCATAAAAAAAGCCCGTACAAATAGTTAAAAATTCTGCTAAAATAACAGGAAATAGTACCTGAATTTGCGCCAGCAGAAATTTCAATGATGTTGAGAATCATGGTCTGCTAAATTTAGGTGACCTAAATTTTAGGTAAAAAAGTTAGTTCAAATACAATAATTTATAAGAAATGTTGTTTAATGGAAATGAAAATTACTCAGCTGAAATCAGCAAATGTTTTCTGCTAAATTTTAGTTGGTTATAAACAGGTAAAAAATTCAGTTGACATTCAAAAATTTAAAAGAATTTTCGTTTAATAGAAATGAAAGTGAGTCAGTTGAAATCTGCAAAACATGCTGGTAAAATTATAATCACTTTTTGTTATTAATTGAATAAAAACAAATTAATATAAATATTGTTAATTTTATTTTCAAATATATTACAGAATCCAAAAACACAATTTGCACTTTTATTTTCTTGCCAATATGTCAAACTTCCGCTGGAGTTGAATTATTTGGTTCCTTTTTTTCGTCTACCTGCGGGTCGAATTTAGATGAAAATGTTAAAGGGCTGAAATAAAAGAAAAAAAATAACATATTTAATAGTATTCCCTTAAATATAGTTTATATTATAAAACAAACCTCTATTATTTTATTTTTTAAATACAATTTTAGCTGCGAAATGTTAATGTCCAGTATACCTCCGTTTTCTTTTGCGTTTCTTTGCTGACTAACAGAAACAAAAAAAAACATGCTCTTATCATATTATTTTATTTACTAGAACTTTCTAAACAAGCGCATATTATTTTTATTTGCATTGGTAAGCGTCACCAGTGATGACTCATCACACACATTAAAATACACTTACTAGAAATTTTCTAATTTGTATTGGTCGGCAAACTCACAAATACACACTTCACCATCAAGCGCCATCAAGCACCATCAATCACTATACACTAGCGCCCCTATCGTTTTCTTTTGAAAACACAAATATTAAAAAAGTTACCAATAAATTTATCTACATTAGCTGATAACATTGTCAAAATCATTTATAAAAAAATAACTAAATATCAGGAGGAAAAATTAGTTCAAGTACAGCAGAAATATGTTTTTGTGGTGAAATTTGATAACTAACAACTTTAGCTAAACAACGGATTTAAACGAAAACAACAGGAAAAATTAGTTCAATTGAATTAGAACGCGTTTAACAGATTTTTGAACTAACTTTTTTTTTATGAGTGTAATTATTTTCCACACATGATCCATATAGTATTTACCAAATTGCCAAATATTTCACTACCAATGCATATAACGAGTTTTTTAAATGCATTTGCCGTTTGTAAGCACTAAAAATTATGCAAATTTAGAAATGCATATAAGCAATAATTATTTTATACAGTTAATTTTTACAATTTTTCCCAAAAGCGACCCACTAGGAAATTTACAGAATAAAAAATTATCCTTAACAACCTTACCTAGCATTTAAAAAACTCGTTATATGCATTGGCAGTGAAATATTTGGCAATTTTGTAAATACTGTATGGATCATGTATGGAAAATAATTACTTTTATCAAGTGTACATTTTTTTTAATCAATCTAATAGCTTTACAATCTTGTAGTCATAATTAATATTAAGTTTCATGGGTCTTTTTTGTCCAGAGCCCACTAAGGGTTAAATATTTTTAAATAAAATTGAGATAATTATAGTCTTATCAAATTAAAGTGATATTTTGTATAAAATTATGCAAACTTTGTTGAAAAAATTAAAATTTTATTAAATTTTTGACAAAATAAGCAGTTTTCGTAAACTCTCCTAGAAAGCAGTCTAACCAAACAGAAACTCGAATTATCCCTTTTCCAGTTTATTTTTTTTTTAATATCAACTATTATAGGGTACAATAAGCAATCGACGTCTCCAAATTAGGCATTTTAAAAAATCTTTAAAATTAAATTTAAAAAAACACATTTTTGCATTTTTATCAAATTCGTGGGCCATTTTGTATTACAGGCTAAAGTGTTAATATATCCGATAAAGTCAAAATTCCATATCTGAATCATTTTGACTATATTAAATGAACAAATGAAATAAAAAATAATTTTTTCGAAATTTCGAATTTTGGGAATTTTTAATAATAATACACATTTTTCCAAAATAGGCCATTTTCGTCCAACTTTCGGCAAGGGTTAACGTTTTCCAAAAAAAAAAAATCGATTCCTTCCATTTGGGACCATTTCCAATAAAACTGGGGGGTGTAATGAACGAAAATCGGCAAATCGTTATTTTAAGGGACTGCATATATTTAGCAGTATTTTTAACTCCATTAAAAATTCTGTAGTCGGACAAATATAGGTACTAGTTTCTATAATCTTAGCAGAATTTGCAACTGTTTGTACAGAAATTTTTATGAGTGTAGTGTACATGTTTTTGATTGTGCCTTAAATCATATAAAGCCATTTTATATCGAACGGATTATTTTAATGGATGAGTATGTGTGAAAATATTTTGCTATTTATTGCAAATATACTTTAATACTTTAGTTTCAACAAGAAAAAAATTGTTCATGCATTAAACCGCATACGTATACTGGTAATACACTAAAACTGACAAGGAATATATCCCATGGACAATCCCTCATTTAAATGAAATTTAAATATGTTATAGATGATCGAAATCTTGGGGATTTTTGGGATGAAATAGGCGGAATAAAATCAATCATTCCTCAAAAGCAGAATTTTGTTATGCCTAATGCTTATGTTATTTTACATGGAAGCCAAAAAATTCAAAAATAATCTTGGACACAATTTCAAAAAGATGCAAATCAGCACGAGTATCGAAAAAGAATTTTATTTGTCTAATCGAACTTAATGAGGATTTATATGTATATCTGGCTTTCCATACCAACTGCCCCGCTATAGGGAAAATATTTCGTACCAATTAGTGCTGATAAATTCGGTTACTTTTCAAAACTCGATACTACTCGATATTTTTGATTTGGATACTTGATACTACTCAATACTTTTAACGGTTTTTAAATTTGAAATTTTTTGGTAAAAGTCTTTAAAAATATTTATGGTAATTCAATATTTAAATTTATAAACCTATTTTTAAACTTTTCCACCAACTATTCATTGCATTTTTCATAGTTTTTTAACATATTATTTTAAATATTTTACTTGTGATTTTTTCTTTTAGCAGAGTTGTAGTTTTGTGACAAATATTTTAGCAGAGTCAGATTTTTTTGGTAAATATTTTAGCGGCTCTATAAATGGAGCCATTTTTAAAACTTCGGACACACTGGTGCCGCCATTTACTAGGTAATAGGATAAACATGACAGTAACATATTTTAATAATAAATTGTGTAAAATTTAATAAATGGTTTCTTAAAAATTAGTTATAAATAATTTTGAAAATTAACATTCAAAATTAATTATAGTACTATGGATTTTTAGTATAGTGTTAAATGAAGATAACTTAAATCTTTGTTTAAATTATTATTTCAAATAAAAATTTCTTAAAAATTAGTGAAACCTATTTCAAACCCGTTTGACACATTTTTTACTGACGTATTATTTTGTGTACGAATAGAAAATTTAATAACTTTTAATGGGATTCGTAAAATGCTGGAAATGGATATTAAGAAATTATCATTTTATTTAAAAAATTATCAATTGTTTTTCAGTTTTATCAATTGTATTTCAGAAATAATCAATTGTATTTTGTCAATTGTATTTAGTTAATTATGTTTCAGAAAATATTAATTATATTTAAGAATCTATTAATTGCTTTTCAGAATTATCAATTGTTCTTCGGAAATTATCAATTGCATTTCAGAAATTGTCGATTGTACTTCAGAATTGTTAAATTTGAAAAACAATTGATAACTTCAGAAAAATAAGTGAAATTTTAATAAATAAATGAAGTGTTTTTGTTTTTGGCAATTTGCAAAAATAGAATTAGAGTTCGCTAGTAAATTTCATTCTTACTCCATAAATGAACATAGACCTATTTCTCATACAGGTTTTTGGATTTAAATTGTGGGTTAAATAAAAAATATTTAGAATTGAACTTTAGCTCATATGAAGGAGGGTACACACAGAAGAAAACAGTTGTATCTTTTAAAAAGCCTGCTATGTAAAATTTGTACAGCGTTTTTTTTCTTTGCTACGTTTGCTACGTGCATCGAAAAAATATGGAAAATAATATGTGGGATTGCGCGATAGAGTGTTAAGACGATCTGCTAGGGTTAAGGGACGTCTAGTGTGAATAAGACAGGTGGACCACACGGAATTGACACATACGGATAGATTATCTTTTTTACGGACAGAGAGGATGAATCGTTGTGTTAAAGTTGAATTGAATAGACGTGTGGAGTTCCGTGTCGCTAATTAATAATAAATAAACTATTGAATGTATATAAATATTTCTGTAATAAACAATAATTAAACTATACTTTTAAGACAGTAAAAAAACATTTTAACAATAAATCATAACATGAATTAATTTAAATAAAAAGTGTTGTGTCTTTTACTTACTTAAAAGAAAAGTTAAACATTAAAAAACTACAATTGGGGGCACGTCCGAGATTGGACAAATAGAGCCGTAAAGGAAAATATTGTTTTAAAAAATATTCACTAAAATATAAATAAACAATTATAAATAAAAACGAAAATCATATTATACAAATTATGAAAGAAAATACTAAGATGAGTGTGTGAAAAAAAGAACATTCTAGAAAAAACCACCCTTATTGTTTTGTGTTCAAATATTTTGGTTCCTAAAAAAACATTACAAACACATATACAGCAATAAAAAAAATATGAAAATATTTTGAGTGTTAAAAACAACAATAGAAAAACAGTGCGTCAGTTAGATAAAGAAAAAGAACACATACAATGTTATAGTGTGAAATAGAGAGACAATGATCAAGCCATAAAAACAGATAAGCAGAAGAAAAACAATAGAAGTCAGTTAATTTTAAAAATTGATCAACGCAACAAATAAACCGTGTGCGATTTCGTGTGTAACAACAAAAACAACAACAACGAGAAAGATGATTTAAAGATAAAGAGAGTATGCTGCAAAAATAGATGACATTCGTATGTGTAGACGAAATACAAGAGGTATGCAAAGCAGTGTTGCGGTCAAAACGAAGCTCCACCCACAGATGAAGAGAAAAAGCGATGAGTATTAAATGTATTTATTATTTGATGTTTTAATTCTTATTGTTCCTCAAGACAATTTCTAGAATTAGATTATTGAGTTAGATGTTCTTTTTTGCACAACGATAAAATAGATGTTTGAATATAGAAGTTAATATATGTATGCAACAGAAGGGTATAGAAGTTGATAGATGATACGAAAAGGGAAAGAAGTTCGTAGAAGTTTATAGAAGCATTTTTTATATACACGTTTTTTATTGTAATGAAACAGTAACATATGAATGTGTGTTAAATTAGAGTAACTGTGTGTTAAAATTAGAGTATTGGTGTTTAAGATGTATTGATGTAATTTGAGTAGATGATTGACAAGGGTAAATTTAAATTTAATGGGTGAATTTGATGTTACCATATTTTCGTAAAGTTGTATTTGCTGTGTTTTTTTTTGGGAATATTTATTATTTTAAGAGGAGCATTTACTTTTGAGGATAATTTGTTTGTATTAATATTTTGTCAATTATATTAATTTTAACATTATTTAAAATTATTATTATAGCAATTACTTTTATTTTACAATATTAAAATATTTAATTGAATTTATATTGTATTGAGAATTTTTGTAAAGCGAAATGGAACTTCTTGATATTTTGACACAGACAGTAGAGGGCTTACAGGGTAAACTCACTGATTTGGGGTTGTCAACTGAGGGTTCAAAGACAATTTTGCAGGAACGACTAATAAAACATTTTCAGACTTCGGATAATGTGTCTGATGCGGTTTCCCAGTACGACGAAGTGGCTTCGGCTATTCAGCGAGTAGATGTTGCAGAACCGCCTGGATCTACGTTTACTCTAAGAGATATAGAGGACGCTTTACCGAAATTTTCAGGTGACGGCCAGCCAGGAGTTGATAAGTGGCTACAAGATTTTGAAGACTGCGCTTATACCGTGAAATGGAATGACCTGCAAAAATACATTTATGCCCGGCAATTGTTAACAGGGGCTGCTAAAATTTTTGTTAGAAGTCAGGGTAACATGCGTGTATGGACGTCGCTTAAAAGTTCTTTACAACGGGAGTTCGGTACAAAACTTTCCTCAATCGAAGTGCATCGGTTATTGAAAAGTCGCAAGAAGCGGGCTACCGAAAGCTTTCGCGAATATTTGTACAGTCTTATGGAAATTGGGTCATCGATTAGATTGGATCCCGAGAGCATAATAGAATATTTTATTGAGGGTATTCCCGACTCAAAGGCAAACAAGTCCATTTTGTACCAGGCCACAAGTATAGATGATTTGAAAGTGAAAATTAAGGTTTATGAGAAAGTCAGTAGTCCAGCGCAACCATCGAACCCCAAAAAATTTGGTTTTAGACAGGATAATCGGCAGGATGTGAAATCGTCAGGGGAGAATATACAAAGATGTTTCAAGTGTGGCGAAAAGGGTCATTTGGCAAATAATTGTAAGTCCAATGAGGTTAAATGCTTCAAATGTAAGGAATTTGGTCACAAATCGTTCAATTGTGGGAAAAACGTGAAGGATGAGAACAAAAATGTTATAAAGAAGGAAAATAATAATTTTCATACAATGTCGTCGTCTTCAGATGCAGAACCGCGGAAAATTGAAATTTCTCGCCCGAATCGAGTATTTAAGGACATTAGGGTTCGCGGGTTTAAGCTTTCAGCTATGGTCGATACTGGTAGTGACATTAGTGCCGTACGATACGATTCATTGATGATGATGGGAGATATAGAGTTAAGTCCTCAAACACGAACTCTAATCGGTGTAGGCCAGAAGGAAGTTAACACAATTGGATGTTTCACAGCTAACGTTGATCTCGATGGAGTTTCAGTACCAATTAATTTTCATGTCGCGCGAGAACGAGATATTTTATATTCGGCTGTTATCGGAAACGATGTTTTTGATTATGTGAAGCTGTTGATTGATTCAGAAGGTGCAAGATTTTTGCCGAAAAGTTCTACCGGAAATGATAAATCTGAAGAACAGGCGAATAGAATAGGAGACTTTTCGGAGAATTATCCCGATTTTGAAGAAGTGGTACGAGAACTAAGCGAAATTTGTATTTCGACTGAAATTAGCGAATTTAACTTAGATCACTTGGAACGTGATTCTAGGGCAAATGTTTTGAAGATCATAGACGAATATAACCCAATAAAGCCAAACACATTTCCCGTAAAAATGAAGATCGTACTTAGTGATGAAGTTCCTGTGTGTCATAATCCGAGAAGAATGTCTTATGTAGACCAGCAGGCAGTAGACCAACAAGTCGCAGAATGGGTCAAAGACGGTGTAGTAAAACCTAGTTATTCGGAGTATTCGTCACCGGTAGTTTTGGTGTCTAAGAAGGATGGAACCAAGAGATTGTGTTGTGACTACCGACGTCTGAATGAGAAAATTTTACGTGATAATTTCCCGATGGTGATGATCGATGACGTGCTGCAGCGCCTACAAGAAGCAAAAGTTTTTACAACACTAGATTTGAGAAATGGATTTTTCCACGTTCCTATTGAAGAGAATTCCCAGAAATATACATCGTTTGTTACACATAATGGGCAGTATGAATTCGTATACGTTCCCTTTGGTATATCCAACTCACCAGCTGTTTTTTGTCGTTATATTGCAGCAATATTCCAGGATTTAATTAGAGATGGCACCTTAGTAGTATATATGGATGACATGGTAATACCATCAAAAGATGAAGCAGAGGGATTTGAAAAATTGCAGAAAGTTTTAAAAGTTGCGGAATCAAAATGGAGCAAGTGTCAGTTTTTGAAGGAGAAAATAACTTTTTTGGGTTACGTAGTGGAAAATTCAACAATTTTGCCTTCTGAAGAGAAGACAGCTGCCGTGGAAAAGTTTCTTTTGCCTAAGGATCGGAAAGCCGTGCAGAGATTTTTGGGTTTAACGTCATACTTCCGTAGATTTATACAAGATTATGCAGTTGTTGCGAAACCACTTTCCGATTTGTTGCGAAAAAACGTGAAGTTTAAGATGGATGATGAGCAAATTGTAGCTTTCCAACAGCTGAAGTCTTCGTTGGTTAGTGCTACTGTTTTGAGATTGTATAATCCAAAGGCTTTGACGGAAATACATACTGATGCAAGCATGCATGGTTATGGTGCTGTTCTTCTACAAAAGGACTCTGAGGACCAGCAATTGCATCCGGTACAGTATATGAGTCGCAAAACTACTCCCACTGAAGAGAAATACCACTCATACGAGTTAGAGGTATTGGCCATTGTAGAGGCTTTGAAGAAATGGCGAATATATGTGATGGGGATGAAAATCAAAATTGTGACGGATTGCAATGCATTTGCAATGACCATGAAAAAACAGGATGTTCCATTAAGAGTATCCAGATGGGCACTATTCCTTCAAGAATTCGACTATGTGATTGAGCACAGATCCGGTTCTAAGATGCGACACGTGGATGCTTTAAGTAGAGTTTCATGTTTGATGATGGAAGATTCTCTGCGTCATAGAATAAAGGAGGCCCAATTAAATGATGATTGGATAAGGGCAATAAGTAAAATTTTGGAAAAAGAGGACTACGAAGATTATTACTTAAAATATGGCATTGTCCATAAGGATCCAACTAAGGAACTTGTGGTAATACCATTTAGCATGGAGCGCGAGATAATAGAAATGGCACACCGACAAGGACATTTTGCAACTCGTAAAACCCAAGATTTGGTCGAGAGAACATTTTACATTCCGAAATTGCACGCAAAAGTAGAAGGCGTGGTGAAGAATTGCGTCGAGTGTATTATGGCTGAGTCAAAGGCCGGCAGGAAAGAAGGATTACTTAATCCGATTGATAAGGCAGACAAACCATTGATGACTTATCATTTAGATCATGTTGGTCCTATGGAAGTAACCCAGAAGCGGTATAATCACATTTTGGTGGTGGTTGATGCCTTCTCGAAATTCGTCTGGCTTTATCCTACGAAGAGTACAGGTACGAATGAGGTAGTGGATCGTATGCGTGGACAAGCGGCAGTATTTGGTAATCCAGTACGGGTTATTACAGATAGAGGCACCGCATTTACCTCGAACGGATTTAAAGATTATTGTACGGAAGAAGGAATTCAACATTTGTTAATTGCCACGGGAGTACCTCGAGGAAATGGTCAGGTAGAAAGAATACACCGAATTATTGTGCCGATGTTGACAAAACTGTGTATTGAGCACCCACAAAATTGGTATCGGTATGTTGATAGAGTTCAACAAGTGATAAATAACACCCCAACTGGGGGTACCGGGAATGCGCCGTTCAAGATACTCACTGGTCTTGAAATGAAGACCAAAGATAATCAAGATATTCGCGTATTATTAGAGGATATGGCGGTCGATCAACTCCAGGGAAAACGTGATGTCCTACGGGACGAAGCCCGTGAAAATATCCTAAAAATACAGCAGGAGAATAAACGTTGTTTTGATAAGAATCGAGTGCCTGAAAGGGAGTATAATGTTAATGACCTGGTCGCCATTGGGCGCACACAGTTCGGTTCCGGCTTAAAGTTAAAACCCAAGTTTTTAGGACCGTATAAGGTTGTGGCAAAACTTAATCATGGTCGGTATGAATTGGAGAAAGTTGGAGAATGTGAAGGATCTAGGAGATGTAGCTCTGTCGTTGAATACATGAAGCCATGGGGTACTACATTCGGGTCGAATGTTACATCAGGAGGGCCGAATGTGGGATTGCGCGATAGAGTGTTAAGACGATCTGCTAGGGTTAAGGGACGTCTAGTGTGAATAAGACAGGTGGACCACACGGAATTGACACATACGGATAGATTATCTTTTTTACGGACAGAGAGGATGAATCGTTGTGTTAAAGTTGAATTGAATAGACGTGTGGAGTTCCGTGTCGCTAATTAATAATAAATAAACTATTGAATGTATATAAATATTTCTATAATAAACAATAATTAAACTATACTTTTAAGACAGTAAAAAAACATTTTAACAATAAATCATAACATGAATTAATTTAAATAAAAAGTGTTGTGTCTTTTACTTACCTAAAAGAAAAGTTAAACATTAAAAAACTACATAATATAAGAAACAAGTATATTTTTTTTAAGAAAGCTTGTTAAATACCAAAAAGCATTCAGAATCCTGGATGGTAATCGATACGATGCGGTTATCCGTTATTTCGCTTACGCTATTTTAAGGGTAACGCTATTACATTTACTTCAGTATCGGTATTTTAAGGATAAACGTATTTCAAATATTTTGGTAACGGTATTTTAAGGTTAACGCTACTTCAGTTATTTCGGTAACGACATTTTAAGGATAGTCAGTTATTTCAATGCATACCGAAAATTTTCTACAAAAACCAAACAAAAAGCAAATTTATGTAAAATACTCAACGAGTAAAAAGGCTAAAGTCGGGCATGCCGACTATACAATACCCTACACCAGTCTGGTTAAAAGCCAACTAATGTTTGGATCCGAAATTCGAATGGGTTAAAATGGGACTTGTGTCAAAATTTTCAATAAAATAATAGAAGAAGAGAAAATCGTAAAAAAAGCCCATATGGGCGATAGGTCCAAATATGGACCGATTCTATCTACAATCTATCGGCTTTGTTCTCGGGACCATGTAAGTCAGCGAACCAAATTTCATTAAAATATCTTAATATTTGCGACCTGCAGCGTGTAACCAAGCCAATTTTGGGGGGACCCTTATATGAGCACTAGGTCTAAACATGGACCGATTTTAACCAAAATCAATAGGCTTCGTCCTTGGGCCGGTGTACCGAATTTCATCAAAATATTTTAATATTTGCGACCTGTAGAGTGCGCACAAGAATGCATGGACAGACAAACAGACGGACGGACGGACAGATAGGTGTTACAAACATCAGCACAAACTTATTATACCCTGACCACGTAGTGGTGTAAGGTATAATAACCACGTACAGTTACCAGGGGCAGAAAACTAAAATTAACGGTATTTAATTTACTTCAGTACCGGAATTTTAAGAGTATCGATATTTCATTTATTACAGTATTGGTATTTTAAGAATAACGGTATTTCAGTTATTTTGATAACGGTATTTCGGTCTTTCCAGTAATGGTATTTTAAGGTTAATGGTAATCAGTTGAAAGGGTTTTGAATCGATAACGGTATTTCGGCGGTACTGCCTATAATCATACAAATATTGCCTATATTCATTGTTTGATTTATATGAAACGGAGTTGCCAGATCAACTTAAAAAATCGAATAGATATGGCAATTTTGGCTCAGCTGTAAAACAAAATTACAAAAATTGACTTGAAAACATATTTCCTTAAAAAAATAAACGTTCGATATATTATATTATTACACTCACAATATATTTTCCATAATCGTTTATTTGAAATGTAATAGGCAAAGTTTGTTTTCAATTGAAGAATCAATTAAAATTCATTGAAACATATTGTTTAACTTTTTTTTATCAGTCAATAAAAAACAAACCCCAAAAAAAAATGTATCGTCTGCAGGAGTTGATATTTTCAGTCAGATGTTCTATGTTTAGTTTTCTATTTTTAGAAAAAATAATTCAAATAATTTCGTTGTTTTCTGTTTTAAAACAAATAATTCAAATATTTTCGGTTTTCTTTTTTGTTAAAATAGTTTCTTTATATACAAAATTACTTCAATTCAAATTACAAGAAATTCTTTACTCATACACACAAATATAGCCAATAAAAATATGAACGTGTGTGTTGTGTGGTAGTGTTTTGAACATTCAAACAAAACAAAAAACTTTTAAATATCCCAGTGAAAATGTGGAAGCAGTAAAAACGTTGACTGCTTTCTTACTGCTACTTTTACCGCTTCTAAAAATATATAGCTTCGTAAACAGCACTAATGAAAGGCCTAAGTTGATTAATTGTTTACATCGCTTTTTGCTGTGCTTTTCAAAACTGCATGAAATGAGCAATACATTTTGATTGTTTAAATATTTTTGCGGTTCTTTTATCAAAAATTTTTTCAATGCGGAAAAAAGTTATTTTAATAAAAATAAGAGGTTTTTCTAAAATAAGAGGCATTTTTTCTTCAATATTTTCAGGAATATTGTGCTTTTGAGAAGGCATGATTTTGAATAATTGAAAAGCTTTATAATATGCACTTCCGAGAAGGCATGAAATATCGACATTTTAAAAGAAAAACAGGAGCACTAATTAAAAGCGGTGTATTCATGCCTTTTTGGATCTCGAAACAAGTGCTTTCACGCGAGATATCTCGAACAAATATCAGGCTTGATATCATCAATAATGCAATCGCTTCACTGCTCAACTTTCCCTGACAAACCTGCTTCCAAGCAAGCAGTAATTTCTGCTGGGATTAAAAAACAAATCACAAAATCGTTTTTTTACGTTTCGTCAGTTAAAAATTGATGATTATTTTAACAGACTTTTCAATTATTTTTATTTCTTTTATGGATTGTTTAAACAATGTTTGAAAATAAATAGCAAAATGGTTTAAATAAGATGAAAAATCAGTATTGTTTTTTTAATTGTGTTTTCAATTAATTTAATATCTATTTTAGGTTGTTTTTAATGATAAAATATTGTGAGTGTATATTAGACCAAAACCTATTGTAACATTTATTACTGCAATAGAAAAAAAATTTAAACTATATTTTTGGCATTAAACTTTGGAAAATTCCGTTCTGATATTTGGCGCATTTTCACACATTTGAATGCATATTAATTCAACATTTTTCATGCGCAATTTGGTGATTTATTATTTATTTTTAACCCTTAAATGTGATCAAAATTTCCCTCATTTAGTGCCATGAAAACAACATGGACCAGTTTTTTAGTCAGAACTAAAACTGAATTTTTTCAAAATTTTTATTTAAGACAGAAATTTTACAACAATTTTTCAAACTTAAGAAATATTTAAGACAAAAATTGTTTTTAATTAGGACTATAAAACTCGCCCCATGTTCCGATTAGTCTTATTCGTATTACCGAAAAATTATTTCTATCCATTCTGTATAGCCCAATCCTCTTTATTTCTAGTTCGTCGTATTTCTGATGAATAGAATTTTTTCTTAGTATTTTTCTCTTTGCCCGAGATTGGAGCGAGTTCTTTTTTTAGTTATCGAGGGAACAGTTTGTTCTCCATAAAATATGTCCTCTTTGATCAACCTCTTTGTTTATTTCACCGACACATTTATTTGGTTATACACATGTAATGTAATGACTATATCTCAAAATACTGCTAACGGAAAAGTCTCACGAAAAAACGTGTCACCCGTCCTTCACTAATTTATATCTATTTTGGTTAGAAAATAGTACAACTTGCTGGCATTAAATTTGTTTTAAAAACAAAAGGATTTTTTTTGTCATTTGTTGAAATCATACCATAACTCTTTAAAACCAAACCACATAAAATAAACAAAAAAAAACTATCAGTGTATGATAAAGTTCGTGATAAAACATAACACACGTATGTTGACCAATATCTCGTTCTACATTTATTTATATGTGGGCAGGCATAAATGACACTATTTATAAATTTTCACTAAACGTTTTTTGTTGTTCGTAGCAAAATTTGTTACAAAAGTCTTTTTGTTAAATATAAACAAAAGCAATAAAACTATTAAGAGTTTAAACGTTAATGCAATGTAAAAAATTTTCAAATAAATCAAATAGTTAAAACAAGAGACTCAGATCAAAAAAACAAGTATACAGGCCAGAGTTGGGAATAATTAATTACATTAAATAATCTTTAACTATTTGCATTACCAGTTTTCCATTACAATTACTTTTACGTAATTGTAATCCAAGTATAAAAAAAATATATTTCTTTATTTTTAGCTTGAATTTCATAACATTGAACAAATTTTTAATTGAATGGACAATTTTTGTGATTGGAAGAATTTCAACGATAAAATTTATTGAATAGGCGGTTTTCATGATTGAATTTAGTTTTTATTTTTTTGTGTGTAGATTTGATTTAAATGCTTAACGTTTATAGGCATGAAACAAAATACAGCTAATGTTTAGCAAATATAATCTGCCAATTTCTGCTTTGTTTTCAGCAAGGTCATATCTTGCTAATTTTTTTGTAGTTTTAAATAAAATTTTAATAGACTTTTTTCTATTAGTATAATATTATATAAAGTAGTGATAATGATTTTGGCCCATCTCTGATGCAGGCACTATTCTTTACAATTATATTACAAATACCTTAAGCCTTATTATTCGCCTAAATGGCTTTATAAAGTGTTATCTGTGGAAGTTTTAAATTGTTTGATAATTCCAAACTTTAACTTTTAAATAATTGAATAATTAAACAATTAAAGATTATCGAAATATGAATTTAAGCTTAGTGTTTGATGACAAATTGAAAACAATTACAATTTTGTGCATGTTTAATAAAATGAAATTAATTTGCATAAAATAACATTTTATTAAAATTAAACAAAATTATTTCCGTAAAAAACGCCCAATTTAACTCATTTTGAACACACTGTTCCGTTTTCAATACAGTTCTTTTAAACTCAAAAACACTCAAAAAAATAAGTTAGTAGAAAAATTAGTAAAACATCTTGTATATCAAGTGTACTAGTTTTCAGCAAACAGATAGAAAAGATGTAGATGTCTCAGCTTGTCTGGAAATGGAAATGACAAAAAAAAAAAAGAAAAACAACTCTACACATGTTCTATATTTAAATTTTCAGCAAATAAATTAACTATAGTAAAATTTGGCTACAAGTTTTTTGAGTTTTTTTCAGTCTACTAATATTCAGCAAAAAGTTTAGTGATTTTAGCAAGGATTTTTTTCATTTGCAGTCGACTAAGTGTTAGCAGAACTTTTGCTGAAGATTACTATTTTTTTGGTAAAAACAAGGTCGCTGATTTTCAGCAAACCTTTTGCTGAAATTACCAACTTTTTTGCAAGTACGCTCCTGATTAAAAATTCGCTGCCACAGCAACTTTTTTGCTGACTTTACTGACTTTTTTTTAGTGTAGATAAAAATAATTCAGTAATTTAAAACCATAAGATCGTTAGATATCTTGCCTGCAATCAAAAATAAAAACTTGTAGAAAATTTGTAACCAGAGTTGCCATATACTTACTTAAAAAAAATTAATTTGGACCTTTTCTGATCGGTTATATAATGAAAGAAAAGTTCTGACCAAAATTCATCCAAATCGAAAGGGGTCGCTTTGAGATGGAATGACCCATATAATTTATGACAATCTGAGCGATCGCAATACGAATTTCCTAAATATGCAAAATCGTAAATATGCTAAAATATATTCCATTTTGACCCGAAATATAAATAATTTCTAGTTTTTAACATACTAAATTTACAAAAATTACAACATCAGGGCTGCCATATGCCAATTAAAAAAAAATGTTAAAATTGACTATATTTAAAAAAATTCAAATCGGTTGACTCAAAGGAATAAAAATTTCTTATATTTTTGAACTAAGATCCATCCAGGACACTACAGAGAAAAAACAGTAGGCACCAATAATGCAATTTCCCTTTAGAAAAACGTGTAAGGCCACACAATGTAATCGATTCGGTGTACTTCATTTTGTGCGTACTTACGATATGGGATACCTGTGTAAAACAATTGTATATGAAACACAAAATTTTTGAAAATTTTAAAAAATGTTGTCTAACTTACATGCCACTACTTGTGTGTACTTACGAAGTATATTGGCTTGTGGGCCATTACAATGCGGCCATACCCTGGGTAAAGTAAGCCAGCTTGTGTGTAGAGTTTGTAAACACTCGGAGATACTAGTAGGTACACACAAGTATCTCCGAGTACTTTCAAACTCTACACACAAGCTGGCTTACTTTACCCAGGGTATGGCCGCATTGTAATGGCCCACAAGCCAATATACTTCGTAAGTACACACAAGTATAGTGGCATGTAAGTTAGACAAAATTTTTGAAAATTTTCAAATATTTTGTGTTTCATATACAATTGTTATAAACAGGTCTCCCATATCGTAAGTATGCACATAATGAAGTAAACCAAATCGATTACATTGTGTGGCCTTACACGTTTTTCTAAAGGGTTGTAAAAGCAATCACATTTTCTTTCAAATTGAAATTTTATTCCCAATAATTTTTTTGTTTGAAATATTTGTATC
Source organism: Leucophora obtusa (assembly GCA_949987735.1). Classification (NCBI taxonomy): domain Eukaryota; kingdom Metazoa; phylum Arthropoda; class Insecta; order Diptera; family Anthomyiidae; genus Leucophora; species Leucophora obtusa. The sequence goes on from OX465296.1 coordinate 139,789,616, forward strand.
TGGTTTGTAAATTGTTATCTTTCATATAAAAATTGTTTAAAAATAAAAATTCAGAGTTACAAAAAAAAAACAGAAAAAATTTTTGGATTTACAAATTCTTTTGTTGGTGCCTTTTTAAAAACCCAGCCAGCAATTTCGGAGCGCTCATAAATAATATTTTTAAACGGCTCATAGAAATGATCATTGCTTTTTTGAAAACACTCTTTTTTTGGTAGAAAATATGAACCATAGTATACTATAGTAGCCCCAGTCATTAAAAAATTGAGAGCTTGTCCCTATCTCATGTAGTTGTAGTGGTATTAAGAACCATATGTATAATTAAAATTACGAACACTGCTTCATTTTTTCAAATGACAGAAAATGAGTAAAGCTACTATATTATACTATAATATGAACCCTCAGAAAACAATCTAAAAAGCTGTCTCAAACTGAGGGTTAATTTTTCAGACTCAAAGAAGATTCCAAAATTATTTAAATTTATGAGGAAAATTTCGATTTTATACATTCTTTTTTCTGAGTCATTTCTGAGTACACTGGGGGCTCTTTTAGGCGGACCACTTTCATAGGAAAAAGTGGAAAAATGTTTATGTCTTTGGAGCTCATTTCTGAGTCATTAATGATCATCTTTGTTTGCTGGGAACTTTTTTTTGTAGTTACAAATTTGGTATGAGAAAGGTGTTTAAAAATTTAATTAGAATTTTGTAAATTCTTGCTGTGTAGAGTACGCTATAAGGTAAAAACAGTTACAAACATTTCTTACTGAAGCACTGCAAACTTTGGTTGAAATATGTTCAGCGGGATCTATGACGTGTCTTTTATGAGTTAATCGTGCTCGCACACATACGAATATATTTATATTTTGTTATGCACATTTACCCATTACCAGGGCAGCGACTTTCATGCACTTCAAAATCAAAAATACACTCACAATATATTTTCCATAACCGATTGAGGTTTATTTGAAAAGTAATAGGTAAAGTTTGTTTTCAATTGAAGAATCAATTAAAATACATTGAAACATATTGTTTAACTTTTTATATTCGTCAATAAAAAACATACTACAAGAAATATTTTTCGTCTGTAGGAGTTGATATTTTCAGTCAAATTATCTATTTTTAGATTTCTATTTTTAGAAAAAATAATTTAAATAATTTCGTTGTTTTCTGTTTTAAAACAAAAAATTCAAATATTTTCGGTTTTCAGTTAAAAATTGACGATTGTTTTAACAGACTTTTCAATTATCCTTTCATTTTTTAATTGTGTTTTCAATTAATTTAATATGTATTTTAGGTGGTTTTTAACGATAAAATATTTTAAGTGTATACATAGTTATAGAAAAAATAAAAAAAAATTTTTTTGGGATGAGATTTGAACCACCACCCTCAAAAATTGAAATTTTGTCAATGCCTGACCTTCCAGACATCTACACCACAACCGATTTGAAAATTGTATAAATTAAATTTAAATTTAAAATATTTTGAAATATTTATTTAAACAACAAAAAAAAATTTAAACAAACAAATGTACCCAACACACAATTTGAATTTATAAAAATAATTTGAATCTATCGCACGACTAGAAAAACTGAACTTCGTTTTATATCTAAATTCTTTTGTTTGTTTTAACTTAAGATAGTTGAATATTAAATAACATGAATTCAGTCAGTGTTTACGATAACGAAATTATCGAAATTTATTGCCAAATTTATTTGAATTGTTAGTAAAAATGTTTAAATTGATTTGATAATCACGGGGTTGCCGGGTTGTAAAAATGTGAAGAAATCTTGATGATGTCAGCTGCTAGCAATAGGGTCGGCATATACGACTAAAATATTTACCATACAAATCGTTATAAAAACTAAAAATATAAAATACTGAAATAAAATTTAAAAACAAGCTTTTTTATAATGCCCTTTGAGGGGAATTTTTTTACAGAGTTTTTATTTTTAATTTTGTGTGGAAGTAAAAACGAAAGATTTTATATTTTATGAATTTTTTTTATTCTCAAAAAGTTTTATGCATTTCAGAAATTAAATAAATACAGGGTTATAAATTTTATTCAAATGAAAATTTAACTTAAAAAATCAAAAAAAGTAAATATAACGCAAGTTCTTCTTAATTAAAATTAAATTTTATAACTGCAGTTAAACACAAAATTCCGC